>QRDG01002534.1:495617-897734 GCA_012064385.1 Puccinellia tenuiflora
AAACCAAATTTGTTGTCAAAGAACATTCAGTTCATGTAATTATTGATGGGGGAAGCTGCAATAATTTGGCAAGTATAGAGATGGTGGAAAAGTTGTGTCTCACCACTACACGACACCCCCGTCCATATTACATCCAATGGCTCAACGAATGTGGTAAGTTGAAGGTAACACGTCGCGTCAGAGTGCATTTTACAATTGGTTCCTATCATGATTATGTTGATTGCGATGTCGTACCTATGCAAGCATGTTCCTTATTGTTGGGTCGACCTTGGCAATATGATAATAGTGTTATCCATCATGGTAGAACAAATGTGTACACTCTCGTGTTTGAAGGAAAAACTATTAACTTACTACCTTTGACTCCAGGTGAAATAGTCCGTGATGAGAAAGCTAGAGCTCCTAACAATAATAATAACAAGGATGAATTACATGCACTGATTGCTTTAAGTCCTTCATTTCATGATTTTGATGTGCCAACAAATAATGCGTGTGTACCTTGTGATCAACCCGACCTGGACTACATGCATGCTATCAATGTCATTTCCTTTATTAGCTCTGGTGCATGGCTGGCAGTAGTTTTTCATAATACGTGCGTCACTTATATTTCTATTTGCAAATATGGTTGTTTCTTTGCTCCTGCCTTGTTCGCTTGGTTTGATAAATTTCAGATTACGGAAAGCCGAGGACGGCTTTGTTTTCAAGAACGGGAGGATGATGTGGACATCACTGGTGTCGATACACCCGCTAATACATCTACTACACACCAATTAATTTGCCAGGTATTTTCGTTTCTTAATACACATAATTGGAATGAGCAGAATATGATTCTACCTTCATGCATTGATTTACTTATACGCAGGAATAAAGAAATTGGAGAATGGAAGAGAGGATCTCATGTGGAAATAGAAGAGGAAGATCAACGTACATGCAACAACTTAGTACAACACATGTACGTCCAAGACCAAGGAAGTGGGCCCCAAGCCCATGAGCGATTCTTGCCAGACATACATTGGCCTTTTGCTTCGTCCAGGCCACACAACGCGAAACGGCTCGTATCAGGACAATTCGTAACAGCCAAGAAACATAGCGACGGCGTACGTCTGGCTGTGTACAATAAATAGCTATCACCGATCTAGGGTTAGCTTTTAGGTTTTGTTTAGAGAGAAGTTTAGCTGCTACTTTTTATTTGTCTACGCTCGTAGCGGCTAGTGCGACCGTCAAGACATCCTATCGGAAGCTCAACTTTTATCTCTTTGAGATTATATTTCATCTAGCATATCCGCAATTTCAGATTGCTTACGCTATTATTTTCTTGCTTGTTCTTCGATTTGCACGCAGGAAAAGTCCTTCGTGGACAGGTTGATCGCGCCGTTGGCTCGGTTGATAACATCTTGGAGTTGGTTCAGCGATTGCCATGGATATCAGTCGTGTATGGTTTTCCCTGTACGGTTGGCAGCCGAATCGTGAGAGTCAAATCCTCCAGAAATCGTAGTTATCCTCTCTCATCGAAAGATCGGGATCTCCAGTTTACATCATGTTTAATCGTCTCATTGTGAGAGCAGAAAACATACTTTGTACTTCCATGCCAATTACGCTTGACAAGATTATCTTTGGTGAGGATGACTCCCCGACGAGCATACCAAGCAAAGATCTTAACTTTCAATGGCATTTTCATCTTCCAAAGTTTTTTATTATCAACCGGCAAGTCAGATTGAATCAGCGCTTTGTACAAGGAGTCTACTGAAAAAATTCCATTCTCATGTAGGTTCCAACGGAATATGTCCGATCCTGGTGATAATTGAACCATGGCTAAACGCCCTAAAAGGGTATTCCATGCCTCTAATCTAGGACCAAACAAATCCCGTCTGAACATCATATTCGGAGGTGATGACTGCATAACAGTGGCCAGCGTATCACTCTTATGACGAACAATACTGTACAGAGCCGGATATTGGTCCTTGAGAGTGGTATTGCCTAACCATTTATCTTCCCAGAACCTAATCTCTGACCCATCTCTAATGGCGAACTTCCCAAAGCGAAAGAACTTATTCTTCGACGCCATGAGGCCGGCCCAAAAGTGAGAGTCCCCATATTTCCAAACGATCTGTGACAACGCTTTTGTGCCAACATATTTCCGCCTTAGAAGTGTTTGCCATACACCTTCTTCTGAGAGAAGCTTAAATAGCCATTTCCCCAGAAGAGCTGTATTCTTGACCTGAAGATCATGGATACCAAGACCGCCCTGATCTTTTGGTCGACAAACCACATCCCATCTCGCCAGTCGATATTTCTTTTTCTCACTATCTCCTTGCCAAAAAAATCTTGATCTGAAATAATCCAGCTTTTTCAAGACTCCTTTAGGCAACTGAAAGAATGATATCATATACAGCACCATATTGGTTAGTACTGAATTAATGAGTACCAATCTCCCACCAAGAGATAGCAATTTTCCTCTCCAACTAGTTAACCGAGCTTGGAACCGCTCCTCGACATGCTTCCATTCGGCATTAGTCAGTCGCCTATAGTGGATTGGTATCCCAAGATACCTAATAGGAAACTGACCTTGCTCACAGCCGAACAAATCAGCATATTGAGACGCGACTTCCTGGGCTTCACCAAAACAAAACAATTCACTTTTATGGAAATTAATTTTGAGCCCAGATAGTTGCTCGAACGCTGATAGGATCAGTTTCATGTTCATAGCTTTCTCCAGGTCATGTTCCATAAAAAGAATTGTATCATCCGCATATTGGAGTAGAGAAAGGCCACCATCCACCAAATGTGGGATGACCCCCTCTATCTGTCCAACTAGTTTAGCCCTATCGATCATGACCGCTAACATGTCAACCACTATATTAAATAGTATCGGTGATAGTGGGTCCCCTTGCCTTAGGCCTTTATTTGTCAGGAAGTAATGACCAGTGTCATTATTGACATTAATGGCCACACTACCTCCAGTAACAAAGTTCCTAATCCATACACACCATTCGTTCGAAAATCCTTTCATTCTCAGGGTCTGTTGGAGAAAATCCCAATTGACCTTGTCATAAGCCTTTTCGAAGTCTATTTTGAAAATCACCCCATTCAATTTTTTCCGATGCATCTCATGAACGGCTTCATGTAGTATAACTACGCCATCAAGGATATTCCTACCTTGCATAAATGCAGTTTGTGTAGGTTTTACCACATGATCTGCAACCGAATTCAACCAAATGGTCGCCACTTTGGTGAAAATTTTGAAACTAACATTAAGGAGGCAGATCGGTCTATATTGTTGTATCCTCTCTACATCATTAATTTTAGGTAACAAAATTATCTCCCCAAAGTTCAGGCGGAAAAGCTCTAGCTGACCAGCATGTAATGACCCGAACATGGCCATTAGATCCAACTGGATGACATCCCAAAAGTTTTTATAAAACTCGGCAGGGAATCCATCCGGACCTGGAGCCTTATTGTGTTCCATTTGGAAAACCACTTTTCTTACTTCTTCTTCAGAGAAGGGTGTAGTAAGAAAGTTGTTCTCCTCTTCTAATACCTGGGGAATGTCCTGAATACGGGACTCATCAAGACACATATTCCCCTCTTCCGCCTCCCCAAATAAGCCCTTGTAAAATTTGGTGATATACTTCTTGAGATGTTCCTTTCCCTCGATCAATCCCTCTTCCTGATGAAGTGAGTGAATAAGTTTTTTTCTATATCGACCATTTGCGACATTATGAAAGTATCTAGTATTCGAATCACCTTCAAGAATGAATTGGGCTTTTGACCTTTGATACCATTTGAGTTCCTCTTCACGCAAAAGCTGCGCGATCCTCGCATTTGATTGATTTTTGAGTTCAATCTCTTGCGTGGACAGCGGCTGTCTTTCCGCGATTTCTTCGAGTTCATCAATAATGGCTGACAGTCAAGCTTTTTCTTTTTTGAGGATCCCCGACGTGTGTCTCGCCCATCCACGGAGAAATGTGCACAAGTTGCGCATCTTGTTATTCCACCTTTGAACTGGACTACTACCACGGACTGGCTTGTTCCAAATATCTTTAACCATTTCCGGAAAACCCTCATGAGTCAACCATCCTAATTCAAATTTGAATTGGTATTTGTCGTGCGGCTTTGGCGATCCGGATGTCAAAAGAATTGGAGCATGATCCGATAAAGCCTCTATACGCTCAAGAGCGCGTACTGATACCAACGGGTATTTAGCTTCCCATTCTGTATCCATAAGTACACGGTCTAGTTTTTCATACGTTGGCTCAGGAAGACTGTTCGCCTAGGTGAACTGTCTTCCCGTGTGTACCTCTCTTAGATCCAAACTGTCAATGACAACATTGAAAAGAAAGGGCCAATGATCATCAAAACGGCCTCGGCTTTTCTCGTGTCGAAATCTTAGCATATTAAAGTCCCCTCCTATAAGGATAGGATGTGGGTTGTCTTTAGCAAGATTAACCAGTTCACGCACAAAATCAGCCTTATATTCCTCTTGGGCAGCACCATACACGGCAACCAAACTCCAAATAAAATTATCAGCTTTGTTCCGGATGTGAAACTTAATATGAAAATCCTCATCCGAAACAGCTAATACATCCATTGAGTTTGAGTTAACGCCGAGTAAAATACCCCCCCGATCTTCCTCTAGGTGGACGACAATACCAATGGAAGTCCAACCCGCCTGAAATGCGATTAAGGACACTCATTGGAAAATCCCGTCTACCCGTTTCCGAGATGGCCACAAAATCCAAATTATGATCCCGAATACATTGAGCAATATGTAAATGTTTAGCCAAGTCACCAAGACCTCTGCTGTTCATAAACATGCTCTTGTATTCATAAATCTTCTACTTGCACCTATTATATAGTGTAGTAGATGGCCCTCAAACACTAGCAAAAATTGGTATCTGAAATATTCTTGCCCGTTGAAAAAGTTCCGCTACTTGTCTGCTTAATTTCTTTGTGCTTTAGTAGCACATCTTGTTTTTTCAAATTTCTACCACTAAATTTCCGTGTAGTCATCCATGTGTTGGAATTAGGACGCAGAGAACCAGCTAGGAGGCGCCGGAAGGGGCGCCCAACCTCTAGTGTACAGATATAGCTACAACATTTTTGACTACTCCTAAGCAGCTACTAGATGTGATATGTGAGTACTCCTCAAGCATACAACGATCCAGATTCAGTAGCTGGATATAATATGACAATGGACCAGTCACCATATGAACGATGGCGAAGTATCAGGTGAAAACTGGCCTTCCGTGAAAACGTTAAAACTTTCTTTACCTGCCACCGGATTGAAAACAAACAGCCCAGATCCAAAGTGCCGAACACACAAGCCACTTAAACAGCCTTTTGGTAATAACCTCCTCTCTTTAACCATTGACTGGAAACCGATTCAATCTAGTAGTAGAAATTTTATCCGCGTGGCACGCAATGGAGGGATTTATTTAATTAGAGATTTTGTTTTGACAGCCATTAGGGATATTATAACTGAGCCAAAGAGGAGGCCTCCCACACTACTCTCACAATCTGGATGATTTTGACCGTCAGATCTCCCACGCATCAAGCATTTTTAGCCGTCCGATTTCGTCGTCCGTACGTTCTGAGCCGTCAGATTTTCGTTAGATTCCGTACGGGCCGAAATATCCCTAGGGATGCTCTTCTGGGCATCAAAACGGCCCGCTGTGGTGTATTGGGCCCGAACAAACGCACTAAAGCCCACCGAACTGGAAGCAAAGAAAGAGGTTCCGATTCGTTAACTAGATTCCGAGAAAAAATAGACCAGAGTCAACGCGACGAAGAGGTAGAGGGGAGCGAGCGCCACCACCGATGCGATGCGGCCGGCAGTCCGACCCGCGCCTCCGATCCAGCAAGCAGGGACTCCATGCGATGCGGCCGGGCGCTCGACCTCATCATGCGACCCGTGCTTTTCGCCGGTTCGATCCATGGAGCGCGGCATCGACGTCCGATGCAGTCTTCGGCAGTTCTTGCAGTAGGGAGATCACCTCCACTCATCATTGATGGCATGAGCTAATACGTCGCTGGTGATTGATCGACTGCCTTCAGTTCCTACAAACCCCTAATTAGGGATATTATAACTGAGCCAAAGAGGAGGCCTCCCACACTACTCTCACAATCTGGATGATTTTGACCGTCAGATCTCCCACGCATCAAGCATTTTTAGCCGTCCGATTTCGTCGTCCGTACGTTCTGAGCCGTCAGATTTTCGTTAGATTCAGCATCCGGCTGCTAATTAATGATGGTACGTTACTATACTAATGCCTCTCTTGCCCTATAAAATCTGTTGCCCCAAATTCTCTCCATACTACTTCTACTCGAACACAATTTCCAGGTCCAATGGTGCTTTGCTAAGGTGATGCTTTCTCCTGCCAAATCCCCATATTTCATATATCAACGTCACCGTTCCTAAATCGAAAATCAATTTTTTGCAGGTTGTGTTCATCTTGCTTCACCTCTTTTCATTCAGTCAAATCTTGGAGTTTGGACAGATATGTTCTTAGTTTACCTCATATAACTTCTCCATATGTTCAGTCCGGGCTCGTCCTAGATCTGTTTTTTATTGTTGCCGGTGCCATCAATTCAAGCTGATGACTGTATGTATCAGTTGGATTTCCCTCTGTAAGAGCTAAGCACCAACATGCTATAGGTATATGCAAATATTATTGCTTACTTTTTTATTTTGACATGCTGATTACTGAATGTTTCCCTTGGTGTCTTACAGGTTCCTAGAATTTTCACCCCAAAACCCTTTGTTCTTGTGCTGGCACCACGCAACATGCAAGCTGTCAAGTACTATTCCTAATTGAATGACAACGTACACCTGTTTGTATATTTTTTTACTTCGCTTCTTTTGTGGTCAACTGGTCATCACTATATATTAGCATTGCCTTAGGAACTGAGAATCTATTAGTGAAAACAAGAATTGTTATTTCTTTCCTTCGGCCTATTTCAGAAACATGCTCCTTCTCCCATACATTTATAATTAGCTCATACTTACTAATGCATGTTTTTCTATCCACTATCAGTGTGATAAAAAAATTGCTATGTCACAACTTCAGTTAGTTGGCCTGCATAATCTGTCGTGCACCTGTTAGAAAATTTCGTAATGTGTACTGATTGCAGGGAGACATCTTGATGCTCTAACTGGAATTTATGTTATTTCTAGGCGAGAAACTATGCAGGCTTCTGCATTTGATCTAGAGAACAATGCAATACGAGGTGAAATCATCGCTCATACTTTCTTATGAACAGGTCAAATTCATTGTTGCTGCAAACATATTAGGCTTAGCAACACAATTAGCAATTGACTAAAAGGAAGTCCTGGTTGTTGTTATGTGATTTCAAGTGTGTATATGTTGAATCCGCCGGAAACCTGGGGTGGCAATGTGTCTTGCGCGTCGGGTCCGTGTGGCGACTGGCGACTCGCGGGGCGATTGGTGCGCCGCGCCGCCGGTGGCTCGTGCGGGGCGGTCCCCCCGCCGGCGCAAGGGGCGCCGGGCTCGGGTGGACTCCGCCGCGGTGGCTGCGTTGCGAGACGGGGACGGGGGCTCCTCGTGCTCGGAGGTTGAGGCGGCGCCATGGGAGGGGGCTTCCATGGCTCCTCGCGCGGTGGTGCAGCTGGGTGAGTTCCTTCCGCCGCTCTTTGAAGATCTGCCGCCCCGGGACGAGCAGGGGTGCTCGCCGCCGGGGTCCGTGCTCCGCGTCCGGCCGTCGGCGGTGGTGCCGCAGGGTCGTGGAGGGCTGCTAGATCTGGCGGCTTTCCCGCCGCTGCCCCCGTCGCCGCGCCGTCTTGGCTCGCCGTGTTCCAGGTCAGGGGACCAGGGCCCGTCGGAGCTGCTGGTTGGGACGGTGGTCGTCCCGCTCGGGGCGGCGCTGGGGTCGCCGCCGCCGCCTTCGTCGCCGCTGGCCTGCGTTGGGGCGGACGCTGGCCAGCTAGGGTTTCCCAGTCCTGGGCCGCAGGTGGGCCGGGACGTGGTGGGCTCTGTTGGTGGCGAGGCTGTTGCTCCGTCCTGGGCCTCGGTGGTTCGTGGGCTACGTGTGTCGTGCGAGTGTTTGTCGGTGGCTTCTGCGTCGCTGCTCTCTGGGCCGTTGGGGGCCCAGCCCACTTCTGTGGCCCAGTCGGAGGACGCGGGGGCGCCCCCGCTACTTAAGTGGCTTTGGCTTCCTGTGGGAACCCTAGATCTTGCGTTAGGTTTCCCCGCTCCCCCGAGAGACGTGCGCCGCCACCGCATGAGAGCGAAGCGCCTCCCCTCCCCGCCGGCCTCTCCCGCAGCCTCGCCTCCCTCCGACCTGGTCGCCATGGATCGCGACAGGGGCGGCCCGGATCGACGTGGGAAACGCTCCTACGACGACTTCAACCGGGACGGCGGCCACCACAGGGGTGGTGACCTCCGCTACCGCTTGAACCGGGACCAGGAGGAGGCTCGCCGGCGGGAGCGTGAGCGGGAGGTTGAAGAAGATAGGAGAGAAGCCGCTAGAAGAGAGGATGCTCGAAGGGAAGAAGAAAGGCTTCGCGCGCAGATCCGAATCCCCCCCCAGGTGCGAGGGCGCGATGCTGGGCGGGGTGAAGGAAGCAGACCGGCAAGAAGCTCGGCGCCGGCGGGGGGGGCTCCGCCGGTGGCCGCTGATCCATCAAAAATCATCTGCTTCAAGTGTGGCAAGCAAGGGCACATGCAGGCGGCCTGCACCGAGGAGCCTTTCTGCGTCAAGTGTGAGGCCAAGGGGCATTTCACGGCGCTGTGCACGGCCGGGGGCAAGCCGTCGAACGTCTCCTGGGTTGGGTTTGGGGTGGAAGGCCGCGGGTTCTTCCATGTCTCCATCCCGGAGGACAAGCTGGCTAAACCCCCTTCCAATTCGGCCTCGGTGGTGATCGACAAGGGCAACTTCACAGCTGATGAGGTGGAGGAAGAGTTCAAGGAGCTAGTGGATGAGAGTTGGCAGTGGCAGGTGAAGCAAGTCTCCCCTACGGAGTTCACCCTGGTTTTCCCCTCCAAGGGACTCCTCCGGATGGCGATGCGGGGGGGTGGTCTGTTGCTACCAATTACGGGGTACAGGGCTGTGGTCACAGCAGTCACTGGGGATCCGCGGGCATCGGAGACCCTCGAGGTGGTTTGGTTGAAGCTGTGGGACGTGCCCGAGCCTCTCCGGGACGAGAAGCTGCTGTTGGCCTCGACGCTTGAGCTGGGCTTTCCGCTTGAGGTTGATCTGGCCTCGCTGGGAGATGCGTCGGGCCCGGTGCGCATGAAGTTTGGATGTAAGGTGCCGGTACAGTTCAAAAGCAAGCTGACAATCTTTGTCAATCTCCAAGGTTTCATGATAAGGGTTGAGCAGGAGGTTGCGGGCAAGGCTAAGGGTAGCCTTCCGTCGCCTCCACCACCGCCAAATCAAAAGAAAGATGAGGACTCAGACAAGGACCTAACCTCAAGCTCTGATGATGGAACGGTGGATTCTGATAGCCGCAAAGCTAGGGAGAAACGGGCCAAGGCCAACGCAAATTCAAGCGCCGACAAATCCAAAGAGGGAAAGGGGGGCAAGCCGACGGAGGACACGGCAGTGGTGCTGCCCTTGCCTGAGGTGCTTGCGGTGGAGGCGGCTACGGAGGCACGGGCGCAAGTTCTTGCTCCGCTGTCTCCGGGGTCGGCCCCCTCGCTGGACCTCCCCAAGACCATGTTCTCACAGTACGGTTCCAATCTGACCGAGGAGGGGCACGTTTTCAAGACTTTGGGGGCGATTGTGGCTGCGGCGCAGGCTGATGTGAGGAGCGCTGAATCTGGAGTTCAAGCTGTTATGCTCATGGATGCTCCCCCGTGCTCAACTATCAGCGAGGCGTTTCCACCATCTTTGGCTGAGGTGACGGACAGTGCTGACAACAGAGAGACCTCTGTCCCCTCCTCCAACTCTAGGGTGTTGGACGAGCGGAGGAGCAAGAAGAACCATGACAGGCCTGCTAGGGTGCAGCGCCTCCCCGACCCTGTGGTGGAGGTTCTGGACTCCCCGGAGGCTACTCACCGCGCTCCTTCTCCGGCGTCCAACTTGGGGCCCTTTCTCCAAGCCCCGGTGGTGGCTGAGCTCACTGCTCCTGTGGCACGAGGGATCAGATCCAAGGCCGTCACGGTGGCGACTCTGAGGAAGAGCGATAGGGTGGCGAAAGAGGCTGATGGACCGATGCTGGACAGGGCGGTCCGGCTGGCGGCGGACAAGAACGACTCCACAAGCAAGACCGGCTCGTCAGGTAAAAACCTTGATCCAATCTTTGCTATTCTCCAGGATCTCCCCGACTCCCACTTGCTTTCTGTTGCTTCGGATAGTTGTGTTTTTTTTCCTTCGGTGGCCGGTCCACCCTCGCAATCTTTATCGCTGATCCGCTCCAATGAGCTTGCCCAAGCTGCTCTGGCCAAAACCAGAGACCAAATCGAGCAGAATCTTATCAAGGCCAAGGCGCAAGATCTCGCAGCGACGGAGGCCCTGTCCTCTCAAGCCGAGGAAGCTGCAGGGGCAGCCCCCAATTCTGGTGCTGCTGGCGTGGTTGGGTCCACGCCGCTGCAACAGGTTGTGTCTCAGAACCCCCCCCCCCCTCAAGGCGCAGGGGCCGGGTTCGCGTAGAAGAGCTAAATCTGTGGCGCCGCAGGGGCGGCGCCCAGTGACCCGCCAAGCACGGGCCGAAGGAATGGAGTTTTAGATGCGGATCTTGTTCTGGAATATCAGAGGTTTTGGGCGCGCGGGGCGCCGGACGTTACTTCGAGAGTTGCTCTGTAAACATCGCATCGACATCATCTGTTTGCAAGAAACGATCAAGCAGGATTTTACTGACTTGGAGCTAGAAAGTATTGAGGTGGGGGATAAGTTCTTCTGGTGCTGGCTCCCGGCGATTGGGCATTCGGGAGGCATGCTCCTTGGTCTCCGGGATAGCCTGTTTGAAGTTGAGTCCACTGATCAGGGCCAGTATTTCCTTAGTGTCAACTGTTTACACAGAGCTCTAAATCGAACCCTCACGGTTATTAGTATCTACGGACCAGCCAATCATGCGGCTTCACCGGCCTTCCTGGACGAGGTGTCCGCGAAGGTGGCGCAATGCCGGCACCCATTCCTCATGGGTGGGGACTTCAACCTGATGCGAGGAGAGTTGGACAAAAACAATGACAGGATCAACTGGAATAGGGTTGAACTCTTCAATAATCATATCGCGAACTGGGCTCTTAGGGAGGTGACCCGTTCCGGTGCGAGATATACGTGGTCTAATAAGCAGCGCTCCCCGGTTAGATGTGTGCTGGATAGAGTTTTTATTGCGCCTGAATTGGACGCTCTGTTCCCGTTGGCTACGGTTGCCGCGGAAACGAGCCTAGGGTCGGATCATACGCCGTTAGTCTTTGACGCAGGGGGCGTCAATCAATCCAGGAGCTCCAGATTCTTCTTCGAGCTGGGGTGGTTCGAGATTGAGGGGTTTGCTGCGCTAGTGGGTACTCAATGGGCTAGGCTCGCCACCTCGGCGGGCGGCAGGGATATCACGGACTGGTGGAACCACATGTCGGTAGGACTTAGGCAGTTCCTTCGGGGTTGGAGCTGCAACATGGGCAGGGAGGCCCGAGTCAGCAAGTTGGCTTTGCTTGCTCACATCCAAGACCTTGATACCAAAGCAGACGCTGCGGGGCTGGAGGAGGAAGAATGGGTCTTCCGATACCACCTCGAGGAGCAACTCCTTCAAATCTACCGTTTAGAAGAAGCATACTGGCGTCAGCGGGGTAGGGTTAAGTGGGCGTTGCAGGGTGACGCTAACACTGCGTACTTCCATGCGGTGGCCAACGGAAGGAGAAGAAAATGCATGATAACAACTCTCCAATCCCAGAACGGACCGATCAGTGATCCTCGTCAAATCCAAGAACATGTGTACGGCTTTTATCGAGAGCTGCTGGGCACGGAGGCCCCCCGTCATCTTGGGCTCGCCATGAATACCTGGGGCCAGACTGCTAGGGTTTCTGCTGAGGATAATAACAAGCTCATGCTCACCTACTCAGAATCCGAGCTCGAATCTTTGGTCATGGAGATGAAGTCTAACACTGCACCGGGACCGGATGGCTTCCCGGTGTCCTTCTTTAAAACCTTTTGGCCACTATGCAGACATGGGGTATTACATATACTCAATGACTTCATCCTGGGAAGGATAGACATCTCCCGGCTCAATTTTGGGGTGCTGACTCTGATTCCTAAGGTCCCGGGGGCGGACCTTATTTCTCAATTCAGACCAATTGCTCTAATCAACGTTATCTTCAAGATAGTCTCTAAGGCATTTGCTGCCAGATTGGACCCGATTGCAAACAAAATCATCAGCCCTACCCAAACGGCCTTCATCAAGGGCAGAAACATTTTAGACGGGGCTCTTGCACTGCTGGAGGTGGTCCACGAGCTGAGGGTGAAAAAGCTTGGAGGGGTTCTCCTGAAGCTGGACTTTGAAAAAGCTTACGATAGGGTTAACTGGTCCTTTCTGATCGAAGTTTTGCGCCGAAAAGGGTTCGACGCAGGTTATATCCATAGGATAGAACAACTGGTCTCGGGCGGCCAGACCGCAATCTCTATTAATGGGGAGATTGGCCCATACTTTAGGAATAAGCGGGGAGTGCGTCAAGGGGACCCACTTTCTCCGCTCCTCTTCAACTTCGTGGGTGAGGCTCTTGCGGCAATGCTTTCAGCAGCCAACGCGGCTGGCCACATTAAAGGGGTTGTCCCCCATCTTATTCCAGGGGGAATCACGCATCTCCAATATGCGGACGATACGCTAATCCTGATTCAAAACGATGACCTCCATATAGCAAACCTGAAGTTTCTTTTGCTCTGTTTCGAAGACATGTCCGGGCTAAAAATCAACTTCCACAAGTCTGAAGTAATTGTGCTTGACCAACCGGAAGATGAACAACGCAGGATTGCGAACATGTTAAACTGTAAGCTAGGGGGGTTCCCTTTCATCTATCTTGGGTTGCCAATTTCTGATAGGAAACTCACCATCGAGCAATGGAACTTCCTGGTGAATAAACTGGCCGGGAAAGTTGAAGTGTGGATGGGAAGGTTATTGTCGTCGGGAGGACGCTTAATCCTTTCTAATGCATGTTTGGACGCATTGCCAACTTATGCGATGGGTCTCTTCTTTCTGCAAGATGGCATCCATGACAAGTTTGACGCTATTCGGGCAAGATTCTATTGGGAAGGGTCGGGTCCGAAGCGCAAATATCATATGGTGAACTGGCCGGCAGTGTGCCGGCCCAAAGAGTGTGGCGGGCTGGGGCTCACCAACACTAAAAACATGAATAAAGCTTTGATGATGAAGTGGATATGGAAGCTGTTTGCGGGAGAAAGCTCCCTCTGGTACCGGCTGATCAGAGCCAAATATCCAGAGGCTAATAACATCTTCGCGACTACGCCCCAGGGGGGGTCGCAGTTTTGGCGAAGTCTGCACAAAATTAAACATCTCTTCAAACTGGGCGCTAGATTCGTGGTCAGCAATGGGGCGCGTACGCTGTTCTGGTTGGACTGGTGGTTTGGGACCGGTCCACTAAGCTTGAGGTTTCCTAGGTTGTTCGCCATTTGTGAAAATCAGCAGTTACTAGTTTGTACAGCTTTTGAAGTAGACGGGGTCCGTTTTCGCCGTTCGTTTGATCCGGCTTGTGCAGAAGAATGGGAGACCCTCACCACGGAGTTGGCTGAGGTGCAGCTCCAACAGGGAGAGGATACGGTTCGTTGGGCACTTGAACCTTCGGGGAGGTTCTCTGTGGCCTCAATGTATCATAGGCTGTCGCAGGGCGTCCCGGTTGCCCACTCTGCTGACCTTTGGGCTGCTAAACTTCCTCTAAAAATCAAGATCTTCCTCTGGCAACTGATCCTTGACAGACTTCCAGCTAGTAAACAGGTCGCAGCCAAAATGGGCCCTTCGGATGGTCGGTGTGTGCTTTGTGGTGCCATTGAGGACGCCACTCATATCTTTTTTTCTTGCTTTCTTGCTAAGGTTGGGTGGAGTGTGGTGCGACAGCTGCTAGGGTGCAGCTGGGCGCCCGCAAACTTCCCTCAGTTTTTCGCTATACAACAGTCTCTTCTTGGTCGCCAACGCAGGATCAGCTGGGTGCTGTTCGCTGCGTTGTGTTGGGCCCTATGGACAACTAGAAACAAGCTTACTATTGATGCTGTCCTGCCAAAACATCCCTCTGATGTAATTTTCAAAATGTCCATGTTTACCCAGGTTTGGGCAAATCTCGCTAAGGTGCAGGACAAGGAGGCGCTGTTGTTAATGACAAACGGGCTAAAAGAGATCTACCGCGCCATTACTCCAGGAAGTAGTCAAGGAAGTAGTCAAGTTTAAGCATCATCATGTGCAACTATGTTTTCGGCTTGTTCTGGGGAGGCCGACCCCTTGCACTCTTAGCATCTTTCCTATTGGCGAAGCTGTATGCCGCAGCATGTGTAATACCCTATGTTGAACCTTTGCTTTATTAACTTAAAGCAGGGCATGTAATGCCTGGTATCTAAAAAAAAAAGTGTGTATATGTTTCCCCCTATCATCAACGAGCCACATGAGTTTTCTTATCTGTGGCATTCATGTCAGTAATGCAACTGCTATACCAAAATTGACACTTCTAATGATCACGTCTTACCTGTTTACTTTCAGCAGATGAGAGGCAAAGTCAAGGATCCGTCCATGAGAGCCCCAGATCTGGTAAGCTGGGCTTTGTTAATTAATTGTTGTCGTGTGCCATTGACACTGACAAGGCTGCACCAATTCCGACTTTCAGGCTAAGCAGAAACAATAGGATGTCAAGAGGTGCGATATGGATGATGTCGAGAAGAATGTGGCCCCATGTGAAGCCCAAGGCATATCATGGATAGCGAGCACAAGAAATGCAAGGAAAATAATGCCAAGCCTGAGGAGCTACCCCAAGGACTACATCCATGTCTGGAAGAGATGGAAGACTATAGAAACTGAGAGCCACACCCTTCGAGAGAATGATCGTGGATGCTTCTGTTATTTATTCTAGAAAATTAAAATTTGTTTGCGGCCTGATGTTTGTTTAACAATAACAGAATTGGGTATATATTCGTAGCTTTAGTTGTTGCCATCTTTATGCTATTATGCAAAAATTGTATCTACTTTATCGCGAAAAAAATGCAAATTAGTTCTTTTTTAATCTTTTTGTCTAATCTTCTCATAGAGATGAAATGTGACAATTATGTGTGTTGCATCACATCTGTCCAGGATTTTGTTTAGTAAAACCTTTAAAATTTGAATATCGACCAATAAATGTGCATGTTTATGAAAATTTAACTCTTATTTATCTTATCAATATTGGCAAAGCGTTCCATGTATATATCGTGAATTCTCATAGTGCAATATGTGATGCACATAATTTGACGCATTCACTTAAATATTTTGAGTGAGTATTCAAAGCTATGCAAATGAAAGATGGCCCAGTTAAACAAGAATATATTACTCCCTCCGTTCCTGAATGTAGTGCTGAATGTAGTGCGTATAGTTTTCTGGCACGAATATTAAGACATGTGAATTTTATACATGGTGCAATCATTTCACATGGAGAGAATCGGAGAGAGAGGTGTTACTAACAGCTACAAATTAAAAAAAATCTATCAAATATCTCAGTGGAAGTATTTAACTCATCTTTGGAGTAGTGAAATTGTCTAAAAATCATAATACACCTTATATTTTGGAATTTTTCTCAAAAAACTATACGCCTTACATCAAGAAACGGAGGGAGTAGTACTTTATATCAAGTGCAATTCACTAACAAACTCCCTATTAAGGATGGCAATTTTATCCATGGGTACGGGTACCGTACCCGTATGGGGAGGGTATGGGCACATTTTCATACCCATGGGTAGTACCCATACCCTACCCGCCAAGTCGCGTGTAGGGCATGGGTACAACACTATACCATGGGTATACCCATATCCTACCCGTTTATACTAACATATAGACCCTACTCGGTTGACTTACTAGATATGACCATGAGATTGTGATTTCCAAAATTAATAATTGTTATATATTCATCTACCTGTTACTGAGTTGAGATAATTGATTTTTTTTATCAAATGTGCTACCAATAAATATAAAAGTTTGAACAATTTGTGTACTACTTGATCTATCCAACGGGTACCCAATGGGTACGGGTACCCGCCGGGTATGGATATACTTTCATCCCGTAGGTAAGGGTATAGGTGAAATTTTTTACCCATAAACTATATGGGTATGGATATGATATTGCTCTACCTGCCAATTCCCTACCATTGCCATCCTTACTCCCTATGCATTACTAAATGTATTCTCAAAATTGACGGGCGCGGCAACGCGCCATCAATGATCTAGTATTTCATTAGAAGAGGCACCCCCCCCCCCCGCGCTTTTGACCGACCCCCCTGTGCATCGTCCGCAACCTCGCGTTCCGTCCCGGCCTCGGCGAGTCTTCCCCAACAGTACTCTTCAGTCCTAGCATCTAGCAGGGCCGTCGCCGGACGCCGTGGGGCGGATGGATCCCACGGCACCACCTGCTTCCGTCGTCGATGGTCTGCTCGCTGCGGAACCCTCCCCTCCTGGGATGCGCCGGCGGCGCTCCGTAGATGGGCTCCTCCTCCCCAGGCCGCATCCAATCTGCTCGTGTCGACAGCCGCCGGTTAGTGCTCTTTCTCCCCCCCTGCCCGGAACCGGAGGGGATCTCGGCAATGCAAACATGGTCGGTGTTCTGGCAGAAAATTTCCATCTTTCAGCATATGCCAACAAAAAGTCGGAGTCTTTTCCAGAGTTGATTCATATTCTCTTTGAACAAGCGGCAGGAAATCAAATTCTTGTGATTTCGTTGGGCTACTCGATTCTTCTGAACCTTCTCGATTTAGGAGTCAGTCAACCTCGGCCGGTGATTTATAAATATAGCCACAATCTTGCTTGCCCTGTTTGTGCTCTACCCAGGATGGTATTTTGCACGTATTTTGACAGAAGCAGATCGTCGTCCAGCAGAGACTGTACTCCCATGGATGCCCCCAGTATAGCCATGATAATGAACTCGGTTGCTCTACATTTGTGCTCTATAGTCTTGAGAGTTTTACCTAAGCTGCTAGATCTCTCTGCTCCCAGTTTACTGAAGAAGACAACACTTCCTGAACTACCAGAAGACATCTTGATGCGTGTCTTTGCCACCCTTGAGATCCCTGATCTTGTACGTGCCGGCTCTGTCTGCACCTTATGGCAGTCTGCCTACACCGCACTGCGCAACCTCGGCAAGCACAAGCAGACCCAGACGCCTTGCCTTCTCTACACCTCTGAATCAGCTGGCGAGAATGTTGCGTGCCTCTACAGCCTAGTGGAGAAGAGGGTTTACAGGTTAACCCTCCCGGAGCCACCTCTCTGCAGTAGGTTTCTGATTGGGTCCTCACTCGGCTTCCTGGTCACGGTCGACGATAGATCTGAAATGCATCTCGTCAATCCTATCACTGGGCAACAGATTGCTCTCCCTTCAGTGACCACCATCGAGTACGTGAAGCCCATCTTTGATGACTCAGGTTCTGTCCACGAGTATGAATACCCAAGTCACTCTGCAAGACAAGCTTTCTTCACACCATCAATCATCCCTCGTCATGAGCTGAGGGAATACTTCCAGTTCAAGGCCTTTGTGTTCCATGATACATCCACAGGAAGCTACATCGTGGTGCTCATCCACAAGCCATACACTCACCTCTCGTTTGCAAGAGTAGGAGATGATAAGTGGACCTTGCTGCAACCACACTGTCACTACCGGGACTGCACCTACAAGGATGGGTTGTTGTATGCAGTGAGTGTAATGGGAGAAATTCATGCCTTCGATCTTAGTGCTCCTTCTGTTACAATGAAGATTATTAGGGGGGAGGATGAGGATTTTTATCCCGATGCTATACACATTGTTCAGGCTCCATGGGGTGGTCTGCTGCTTGCTTCAAGACTAAAAGAGTTTGAGGATCCTGATGAAGATGCCGACCCTAAATTACCTGTTCCGAATACTACGGAAATTAAATTACACAGAGTTGATGATGGTGGAGAGAGGCTTGTGGAAATTGATTGCTTGCCTGACCATGTGCTGTTTCTTGGGCTTAATGATCCACTTTGTCTGAGTGCCAAAGATTATCCTGCTCTCAAGGGAAATCATGCATACTTTACTGACGATAATGAGTACAATCAAGGGCGTAAGAGTAGTCGTCGTGATATTGGAGTAGTTGACTTGGGCAATAATAGGAAGGAGGAGCTTGTGTCTCCTCAGCTTTGGTCCAACTGGCCTTCTCCCGTATGGATTACACCCAGTCTTACTGTGATGAAACTGCCATCGAGTGACCGTTTGCTCAGTGGACTCCCGAAGATACAAGAGAGCACCTTGAGGGGTCTCTTTGCCTCCCTTGGGATCCCAATCAGCATTGGTCCAACCGGCATGCTGCAGTGCTTGAAGAAGTAGAGCTCGTTGCCTAGGCCCTGAGCTGTGGAAGACCATGTGCAGCAGAATATGAAATGGTGCCATCGCAGAGCTGACGATTCAGGAGGCCGCATGATGGCATAATGCTGTCAAGTTATCATTTTTATCAAGTATTTTAAGATTCAGGGACGTGTCTCTTTTGTCATGTGTGGGACTCTGGAACTTTATTGTGCGGTTGTTTGTCTTCTATGAGTTGTGAGATAAGTCGGAGAAATAAGAACTTTGTTATGCTTATTTTGTGCAATTTGTCATTTGTGAACTTGTGATGATCACTGAAACGTTGTCAAGCTGCTGTCTTGACCTGCCGTGTTGTGTTTGGAGCTGATGTGCAGCTGTTCGTAGCTATGAGATGGGTTCCTACTCTTCCCTTCTCTCACTGTTCATTTCTTCCGTTAGTTGACAGCTCACTTCGAGCGCAGCTCTTTTCTTTTTTTGTTCGATCGGTTCTGATAGAGATGTGACAAATTTCCTTTTGGGCACGTTGAACATGTTAACTCCTCAAAACAGTTGGTTTGGTACAGATGCAACTACCTATACAAACATATGTGGTCCGTTGCAAAGAGCATTTGTTTGTGAGATGACGGCTTAATGGTGGTCTCGAGTCCTCGACGGAGTTTCCACGTGTATGTTATATGCATCTACTCCCTCCGTTCCACAATATAAGATGTTTTAGAGGTTTCACATATTGTCTAGATTCGGACTAAACGAATGGAAAGTGGGTGAACACATACACTAAAACATGTTTAGATACATGTGGTACAAATACGAATGTGGAAAAGGCCTAAAACATCTTATATTATGGAACGGAGGGAGTATCACAGTAGCTTTTCTGTGGTTGATGCCCAGACCATATACTATGGATTCTCTAAACCGTATTAGATTGTTCAGCCATGCGGCTTTTTACCACGGTACACCATATGTAGGAAAAGTTGTTTTAGCCATGAAAAAAATGCCCTTCTACCATGAAATTTGGGCGTGGTAAAAACAACGATTTCTTACAGTGGGACTAGGGGTCAGAAGGAAGCAAGATGTAGCTGGGACCTCCTCATTCGCCACCAGCAACACAAGCTTTGCCCCTCTGGGTTGTACTCTTTACCAAAAACCACATGTTGGGACAAAGTTGCACGGAACACAACCAAATTAGTTGAGTTGCATGAAACCAAAATGTTCTAATTAACAGGTTTGACGACGTAATTAGGCTAGTTGGACCCATTAGCAGCCCGTACATGACATCCATCGAACGAACCGGCGTATCGTTTTCCCCCATTGACGACTGCCTTAGAGCAACTCCAGCTGTTGAGCCCCCCCCCCCCCCCCCCCAGGAGGCGTTTTTATCGCCGGATGGGGTGGCGTCGGCGGAATTTTAGCTCTAGGTTTGGGATTTTTCCCAGCCATCCCCGACCCAAGAAGTAGCAGAGGGGCGCATCTATGAAATCGGTTATACTGAGCTCCAAAACCTCAACATTTTCTTCCACTGTGACTTCAACAGAATCTTCCACTTGTTCCATTCAATCTTCATTAGTGTCAAGGATACTTGGTGTTAGCAACTTCATTAAGGGGTTAGTCCACAAAAACAATATCTTCCTTCAGTTCTAAAGCACATATCAAGAACTCATTTTTTTACAACATTAGCTACTGTCACAAAGGTCTAAGTAAAGCTCTAGCTTTGAAAAAACTTCACTTTGCCCGCGAAAAGAAGCAATGCAAAACTGAGGACAGAATCTGTCAAAACAGAACAGACTGTAAAGATGAAATTTTTCGAGGCACTTCTGGACCTCAAATCAGAAAACTTAAAACTAGAAAAAGGTATAAAAAACCCTGATTCTTGCGGTCAAAAATTTGCAGCCACGGATGAGGTTCTGTGATTTTTTGGATTTTCGAACAGTGAGGAACAGAAATCTGTTTCTGGACAGCAAACTCACAAATTAGTCTTCCTCTCTTTAGAGGCTATTCTTGGCACCAAAAACCAAAACAAAAAGATACAAGGGAGTTGTTACAGAAGTAAAATCACCCAAAACTCAAAGAAACAAAAAAAAACAGAAGGCAAAAATGGGTTGCCTCCCACAAACGCTTTTCTTTAACGCCTTTTAGCTAGGCAGAAAGGGCAAATTCAAGTTTTATCAATAGTATCATCCAAAGAAACGTTGGACAATTTTTCACAAATACATTGTATTTTACTTATGCATGGTTCATAATTTCCCCTCTCACTACCTTTTGGTCGACTTCTATCATCAAAAGGATTTTCAGGAACAACCCAATCAAAATTCTTCTCTAGAGCCTCATGCATTGCTATGAGTTTAAATGGTATGGGTATTTTTAGTTCCTTTTCACATTCATTTTTTCCCTCATACTTCATTCTTTTAGTTTTGAAATTTTAAGGGTATGCTTAATATTAAGACTATATCCCAGCATATTATAATGAGCAAAAATCTTTCTAGCTTCTTTGACAATGTCGTCAAATTCCATAAGCAAGGTTTTAAGTAAGAAATCTCTATCTTCCCCCTTATCCATACTTTCAAGTTTAAAGAATAATTGTTGTATTGTAGGATGAATGTTAATGAACCTAGCTTCTAACCTTTCCACCAAAGAAGCTATAGCACCCTCATAATCATGTGTAAGCTCAACCAAAGATTTTTTATTCAGATCATAAAGACTATTAGTATGATTAAGGAATTCTTCAATATTGCTTTTACCAATGATGGAACCACTTCCTAACTTAATGTATTTCATGGAAAATTCAGCTAAAAGCCCCATAACTCAAACAGACAATAAAGTCACACAAACCAAAAAGAGACAAATTGCTGAAATTTTTAATTTTTTTGTGTTTTTCAGTTTTAAGGCAAACAAAAGGCAAAACAAGACTAACAAAAAATATACTAGGCAAGACAATAACAAAGTAAAGTGAAAGGATGTGTGAAACTCCCCTAGCTGAAGCTTCCAAGTCCCCGGCAACGGCGCCAGAAAACTTCTTGATGGCGTGTGAAAGTGCATGGTTGCCCCATGTGTGGTTTTGGTAATTAATGACAATCTCTATGGCCTAATGTTTTAATTGAGATATCTTTATAGATCTTGTACATGGGAAAAGATTGGAGTTCATGTGTTGGACTCAAATAGAGTATATGATGACCAAGCCATCATATACATCAAGAGAAGAAGATGAAGTGCAAGTGTATACATGAAGACGGAGCTTAGCAAGGCTCTCCCATAATGATGTATGGGGGAGAATTTGAAGAAGTATTCATCAAGCATGTGCTAGCATGCACAATCAAGAAAGGTGGTCCAACTTGAGGGAGTCAAGATCATCATCATCTAGCTCAAGTGGATTATGCGCAAGGAAAAGGTATGATCTTGATAGGTTTTCTATTTTACCGGTCTCATGATGTTAGTTGAGAGACTGGGTTATAGGATAGATAACCGTACTATCAAGAGGGGCTCTCAAGTGAGTAACTTGATCGCATCTTTGTGGAGAGCTCAAACCTTTGCATACTTGGCATATCATCTTTCTTGGTTGTTATTTGGCTTTTATCCATGTGAGAATTTAGATCTTGTGTTCATCTTCATACCAAGCTCTAGTTCATCAAAAACGGATTTCATGAATATCTTCTTGCGTTTTTGATATTGGAGGTTTTACCGGTTTGTCTCTTCTAAGAGAGGTCAAACTCTCTTCTTGTGTTTTCCTCCTCACATGATGGAATATGATGTGTATATGCATGATATTTTAGGGCTTGTGATTATCTTCTAAACAAGCCTAAGATCATAGAAAACGGAGTTCGGATGAAAAACTTGTTGGTTTCTTGATGGTGGAGGATTTACCGGTTGATCTTTATACAAAGGTTTTACCTTTCATATTTGGTTTTATTCTCCCTTGTTGGACTATGATGTTTCTCTGTATATTCTTGTAGAGCTTTTCGTTGCGATTCCAACGAGCCCAAGAACATCGAAAACGGAGTTCGGATGATAAAGATATCTTCGTTTTCGTGTTGATGTTTCTGCAGTTTTTCTGTAGGCGGAGTCTCCGGCCCTAGGCCGGAGTCTCCGGTCTGAAACTTTGGTTTTTCATTGAATGGGTGGTGCGGCCCTGTTGCCTGTCCGGAGACACACTTGAATGACCCCGGAGTCTCCGGTATAGGCCGGAGTCTCCGGTATAGGGCGGAGTCTCCGGGGTAAGTTTTCTGCAACGGCTCTTTTTCGTGGGTTTCTATAAAAGGCCCCCTTCTTCCCCAAAGTGACCAGAGCTTCCTAGCACGTCTTTGCCCCCCATTGTTGACTTCTTGAAGCTTGGTTTTCTCTATATTCCTCCATGATTCTTGTCTCAAATTAGAGGGAAAAGAGAGAGGAGATCTAGATCTACATTTCCACCAATCCATCTCTCCTCTAAGTGAGGGGAACCCTTTGGATCTAGATCTTGGAGTTCCATTTGTTGAGTTCTCTTTGTTCTTCCTCTCTTATTCCCCCATAAGCATTTGTTGCTTTGTTGGAATTTGAGAGTGAAGGATTTGACCACTTGTGCTCTTGCCATTTGCATTGGTTGCATCGGTTTGCTCTCCCAACGAAGATTCGTGAAAGTGAAGGTTGAGAAGCTTGTTACTCTTGGGTGAATTGTGTTCCCAAGAGCTTGTGACTCTTGGGTGCATTGTGTACCCTAGACGGTTGGTGGTGTCGCGAAGACTTCGAGTTGTGAAGCTTCGGGCAAGGTTTGGGAGCCCCCGATTGAGTAGTGGGTGTGTGCCCCAAGATCGTTGTAAAGGCTCTGGATTCCGCCTTAAAGGATTCCGATAGTGTAAGGTGAACCTAACCCTTGGGGTGAGGTTCATCGGAGAATAGGGTGAGGCCTTTGTGGCGTCTTGAGTAGGCCTCTTGTGGCGAGCTCACACCCCTCCAACGAGACGTACTCCCTTAACAAGGAGGAACTCGGGAATACATCCTCGTCTCCACGTGCCTCGGTTATTTCTATACCCGAGCTCTTTACTTATGCAACTTACATTGTGATAGCCTTTGTGCTTGATGTCATATATATTGCTATCACCTTGTTGTTATATTGCTTAGCATAAGTTGTTGGTGCACATAGGTGAACCTAGTACATTAGGTTGTTGGCTTGTTAATTTAAATACCTAGTTTTATTCCGCAATTATCAAGCCTTAAACCGGAAAAGTTTTAATCGCCTATTCACCCCCCCCCTCTAGGCGACATCGTTTGTTCTTTCAATTGGTATCAGAGTCTCGGCTCTCTTTTTGGGCTTTACCACCTAGAGAGTAAAGATGTCGTGTAGAGAATTAGTGCACAATCCAACTTTTATATTCGATGGCACAAATTTTAATGTTTGGAAAACTCATATGCTTAGTCACTTACGGGTCTTGGACCCCAATATTGAGCGTATCTTAGATATTTGTTTTTCTCCTCCAAAGAATTACGAAAGTATGACTTTAGAGGATGAGAAAAACTTATATCTAGATGCTCTAGCTTCTAATGAGTTTTGCAAATTTTTGAGTGTTGTAGTTTTTGAGTCAATCATGCCTCTCCGGAACACTCATGAATTGTGGACAAAGCTTCAAGATAAATATGGAGTGTCCAACACTATTGAGGATGATTGTTCTCCCTCCACCTCCGGTCGTGATGAGTTCTCATCTTCGTCTACTTCACCAAAATGTGGTAAGCCACAAACTAATGTAATGGTGAGTACTGATAGGTTTTGCAATTTGGATAGTGAGCTCATTGTTGATGATTCTTCAACTCTATCTCATTGCAATGCCTCATCTTTGGACTTTATCACATATAGCACTATAAATGATTTACATGCTAGTGTTGATAGTCCTTGCATATCATCCAAAAATTGCTTGGATAAATCTCATGATGATATGCTTCCCTTTTCTTGTTGCCATGATAAAAATGCTTGTGTTCCCTCTAACTCTTGTAGTAATAATAATGTAGAGGAAACCCAATTAGCTATGGAACAAGATGTGAACTTGAGTAGTTCAAAAGTTAATTTTTCTTCTTCATCAACCATCTTTTGTCTTATGGCTAAATCTTCTAGTAGTGATGATAATGATAATGATAATAATGATGAAGAAGATGATGAGGATGATGATGATGAATCCTTTCATAAGAAAGGTCTAATGGTTCTTAATGCCCTTCCTGAAAGAGCATTTCCTAAACCCTATTGGTTTTGTGTGTTAGTTAACAACACTAGTGATCATCTAATGTGATGATAAGTGCTGCAGGTTAATTGTCATATTTATACCCTAAGCATCAACCACCAAAAAGGAAAGTTTTGGCAGAGTTTATTTGCTGCAGGTCAATCCCAGGCCGGAGTCTCCGGTCTGCAAGGGCCGGAGTCTCCGGTCCCTGGGTTTCCCTGCCTTTCACCAGGATGTAGTGCGGTTCTGGATAGCCCTCCGGAGTATCACCGGAGGGTGCCCGGAGTCTCCGGGATGCCAGAGTATCCGACCCTTGGTGACCGGAGTCTCCGGCCTGTTGAACTTCATCGACAAAGTCTCCGCTGGTGTGCGGAGTCTCCGCCCGCATCGGAGTTTCTGGTCCCCCTGACCGGAGTCTCCGGCCTTCCCCGAGTGAACAATGTGTGGTGCAGTGCTGGTGCCCTGTCCGGAGGGACCCCGAAAGGAGTCCGGAGTTTCCGGCCTGCACCGGAGTCTCCGGCCCACTTAGGCCGGAGTCTCCGGCCCTAGTGGACTCCAACGGGAAGATTTCTCAGAGGGGTATAAATACCCCTCCACCTACCTCAGAACAGTTAGCTCGTCCAGCATTTAAGAACCCTAAGTTTCAAGAGCTCAAAATCGATAGATCTCCCAATCCCTCCATCCAAACTCGTTGATCTTTGGAGGATTGAAGGAGAAGACCCGGATCTACATCTTAACCAAGCCGATCTTCATTTCCCCCTCATTCACTTGAGGATTTTCGTTTCTAGGGTTAGCATTGTGTTACCCTAGAATTCTTGTGCTTACTACTTGTTGTAATTGTGACAGATGTGTTGATTTGGGAGCCCCCAATTAAGTTGTGGGTGTGTGCCCCAAAAACGTTGTAAGGGCTCCGGATTCTGCCTTGAAGGATTCCGATAGTGGAAGGTGAACCAAACCCTTGGGTGCGGTTCATCGGAGAATAGGGTGAGGCCTTTGTGGCATCTTGAGTAGGCCTCTTGTGGCGAGCTCACACCCCTCCAACGAGACGTACTCCCTTAACAAGGAGGAACTCGAGAATACATCCTTGTCACCGCGTGCTTCTACTTTCGGTTATCTCTATCCCTTAGTTGCCTTTTCTTGTATCGTGTTAATTACCTAGTCGTAGTTGTTTGCTCTTCATATAGGTAAATTCATCGTAGTTGCATATCTAGAGAATTTACCTTTGTGTTAAGCCTAAAATCAAAAAGAATTAAAAATTGGTGTAGCACCTATTCACCCCCCCCCCTCTAGGTGCCCATACGATCCTTTCAATTGGTATCAGAGCCTTGGCTCTTAAGTTAGCCTTCACCGCCTAAGAGAGTATGGGTGACGGTGATGATGTTTCGGGTGGTGGTACCCCTCCGGTGTCCATGCATGATCTCAATAAGTTGGAAACAACCTTGACATCATCTATGAACACCCAAATGGAGGAGTTGCGTGCTATGATGAGGGAACTCTTGAAGGCTAACAAGCCACCAGCTACATCATCCGTAGAGGCTAATGCTTCCGCCGCGCATGATGGGGAGGGCGAACAACGCACTGATGAATCCCCTCCTAAAATTGATGGTGGGAGGCCGGAGTACCATGGGGTTCCATTTAAGTACTCGGTCGATCCACCTATCCCGCATTATCATATAAACAATAGGGGTGATCCACCTAAATTTAATCCATCTTGTTTTACTAATTGGCAATTTATGATGAGATCTCATGTCAAGAGTGCTTCGAGCGAGCTATGGAGAATCATTGAAGTTGGGTTCAAGGCCGTCGACCCAAACAACATGACAAGAAGAGAAGTTGTGGATTGCCAACTCAATGACTTGGCTCTCAAGATAATTCATACCGCCGTGGGAGAAAAGCACATGTCTCACATCGAGCTTGCCACCACCGCCAAAGAAGCTTGGGATATTCTCACTCAAGAGTTTGTCGGTAATGAGAGCATGCAAAGGAATAGGTTTGAAGCCTTGAGCAACCAAGCCGAGGGATTTTTCATGATAGATGGTGAAGATCATGAAGAAATGTATCAAAGGCTCAAGACCCTTGCCACTCAATTTAGAGCTCTTGGAGCAACCTATGTGGATGATGCTTGGATCAAGAGGAAGTATGTGAGTGCCCTTTGGCCGTTCGAATCCACCGACTTGAAGAGTCTCCAAGGAAGACACAACTATCATCTCATGTCATCTAATGAAGTCATGCAAGAGATGGCGGCATACAAGGTGGCCGCCAAGAACGCCGAAGACGCTCGAGCCCGGGCCATTGGAATGCATAGAGGAACTTCACTTGCTTTGAAGGCCAAGGTTGTGGTGCAAGACGATGATGATGAGACTCAAGAAGATGTGTCACATTGGGATCCAAAAGAGCTAGAAGGTACCCTCAAGGATTATTCGGCTCTCACATCTAAAGCCTTTTGGAAGAGTCCGTCCAAAGCAAGGGAGTTTGTCAACAAGGCAAGTGGAAGGAAGGAGGGTGGCCAAAGGGTTCGTTCTTGCTACAACTGTCAAGATAAATATCACTTTGTGGCCGAATGTCCGTTTGAAAATCGAGAACATCATGGAGGGAAGCTTGTTCGAAAGGACAAGTCAAAGGACACCCATAAGAAACCTTTCTTCAATAAGAATGCCATCAACAAGAAGCCTCCGAGAATTGTATTGCTTGCGCAAGAAGAGTACTCATCCGGGGAAGAAGAAGAGACCACAAATGAAGTTGCCGCCATTGCCATAGCATCTTCATCATCTCCTTCCCTATTTGAATCCCCCAATGAGAATGTCTCCAACTCCTCTGCAAGATGCTTCATGGCCAAGACCAACGAGGTATCATCTCCCTCATCTCCTAAGGCAATGAGTAATATGAATGATGCTACTAGTCTTAAAATTAAAGAGGAAATTATTGCTTTCGATCATTTTATCACTAACATGCAAGGTGAAACTAAGAAGCATGTTGAGGCTCTTATGAGTCAATATGGTGAAGCTCAAGAAATGCTTGAGATCAAGGGTAAGATTGAAAGAGAGGATGCTATGGAAATTGCTTCCTTGAAAGACAATCTCGAAGAAGAGCATGAGCTTAGGGTCTCCCTAGAACAACAACTAGAATCTATAGAAGAATCAAATGATGTAATTGTTGCTAAACTTATTAAAGAACGTGACCATGCAATTTCTAAATACAAAGCATGTAAGAAAGAAAAGGTCGAGCTTGGTGTTGGTCATTCTAGACTAACCAAGGAGCTAGAGAAGCTTTCCAAGGCTCACAAGGCATTGGAGAGTGAACACTCTACCCTCACTAAGTCGTATAAACAACTTCAAGCTCAACCGCCTAAAAATGATGTGTCTAGCTCCTCCACTTCCATTACTTGTGATCATGCAAATATCATTGAGGAAAATGCTAGGTTGAAGATCAATCTTGCTAAGGCCATATCTCTAGGTAAGAAACCGTTTGTTACTTCACAAAAGGGGAGAGTTGGTCTTGGATTTGTTGAGTAGGAAAAGGAGAAAGAAGGCTTCATGAAGGATGCTAGAGCTCCTCAAGCAAAGAAGACCCCTCAAGCTAAGAAGGCCAACATTGCTAGTGCTCCTCAAGCAAAGAAGATCCCTCAAGCTAAGAAGGTCAACATTGCTAGTGGTGATGCCACAAGGGGCAAAACCACTAGTGATGACTTTGCGGGAAAAACTAACCCCCACTACATTTTATATGTTGATTATTATGGGAATATCTATGCTAAGTTTGTTGGTCCTAGAAATGTGCCTATTGCTCGTTCTATTTGGGTTCCTAAGACCCTTGTTGCTAACAAAAGAGGACCCATTGAGAAACGGGGACCTAAATCAAAGCAATGATTTCTTGTAGGACTATGCTTCCGGTGGGTCAAAATGGGTGCTTGATAGTGGATGCACAAAACATATGACCGGAAGCAAGGAGTTAATGACGGAATTGAGACCAAATCTAAATGAAGCAACCGTCACTTATGGAGATCGATCAAAATCCGAGGTATTGGGCTTTGGCAAGGTGGTAGTCGCTAAGGATATCACCCTAGCGAATGTCATGCTTGTCAAAGACCTTGGTTTTAATTTACTTTCCGTTCGTGCACTTAATAAGATGGGTTTCGCCGTCTTCTTTGATATTGATGTTGTGGTACTCTTGTGGAGCAAGACTCTAAAGGTCTCTTTCGGTGGGTACGTCGAGGATGATTTGTTTGTGGTTGACTTCTCGGGGAAAACCACTTCAAATTCGATGTGCCTATTCAGAAAGGCCGACAAGGGTTGGTTGTGGCATCGCCGCCTAGCCCATGTCAACATGAGAACTTTGCAAAGTCTCCACAAGGGTGGCCACATTCTAGGTCTAAAATAAGACATCTCTTTTGCTAAAGATCGTGTTTGTAGGGCTTGTGTTGAAGGCAAGATGCATGATTCTCCCCATCCTTCCAAGACTATTATTTCATCCAAGAGGATCTTGGAGCGCCTCCATGTGGATCTTTTTGGTGCCGTTCCCGAAGCAAGTCTAGGTGGGAAGAAGTATTACTTGGTGATTGTTGATGACTATTCAAGATTCACTTGGGTCTATTTGTTCAAGTCGAAGAGTGAGACCCAACAAACCTTCGTCGACTTCTCCATTGAAATGCAACATCAACACAATGTTCCCATATTGGCAATTAGAAGTGATAATGGCTCCGAGTTTAAGAACTACACTCTAAATGAGTTCCTTAGTGAAGAGGGTATTCGTCACCAATATTTCGCAACTTATACCCCTCAACAAAATGGGGTAGCCGAGAGGAAGAACCGGACTCTTATGGATATAGCAAGGTCAATGTTAGCGGAGTTTAAGACTCCGTTGAGTTTTTGGGCGAAGGCTATATACACGGCATGTCACTCATCTAACCGGCTCTACTTCTGCAAAGGGTTAAACAAGACCCCCTATGAGATCCTCACCAGCAACAAGCCTAACATCTCCTACTTTCGTGTCTTCGGTTGTAAGTGTTTCTATTTGATCAAAGGTTGTCGCTTAACTAAATTCGAATCTAAATCACTAGAGGGTATCTTTGTTGGTTACGGTGCCGAATCCCACACTTATAGAGTCTATGATATAGCCTCACGGCGTATCATAGAATCTTGTAGTGTGGTGTTCGAAGAAAATGACGGCTCCCAAGTGGCGCAATTTCATGTTTCCGATGTAGATGATGTAATTCCTCGAGAAGCCATAAGAAGAATGGGTGTGGGATTTTTCCGCCCCGTTGAGGAACCCCTTGCGACGGATCGAGAAGGACAATGCTCTACTCAAGTGGAGCCTTCATCTTCATCAGATTTACAAGCAACTGCTGTTGGAGCTAATGATGCACCTGATCAAAGACAAGCTCAAGACCCTCATCTGTCAGATCTGCCTCTTGTCGCCAGGCCGGAGACTCCGGCCATCTTGACCGGAGAATCCGGTGGGCCGGAGATTCCGGTGCCTCTGGCCGGAGACTCCGGTCTACTTGAAGCTGAAGGGAGTTCTGCTCAAGATCTTGGTCCTTCCACCTCTTCCAATAATGATGATATGCTTTCTGGGGATCAAGGTCAGCTCAACGGTCAAGACGGGGACTCAAATGATCAAGATGATCAAGTGATACCTCCAAGATGCAATGAGAATATCGAAGCCCGTCGTCAAGCTAGAGTTGCAAGAACCATGGAACGTCGTGAACATTTCCTTGAGAAGGTGATTGGTGATGTGAGAGGCAAAGTGTCCACCCGGAGGCAATTGGCAAACTTTAGTGATCATCAAGCTCATATTGCCATGGTGGAACCGAAGCAATGCATGAAGAGCTCAACAATTTCGAGCACAATAAAGTTTGGAAGTTAGTTGAGAAGCCAAAGAAGTGTCGCAATGTTATAGGCACACAATGGATTTTCAAGAACAAGCAAGATGAACATGGCATGGTTGTGAGGAACAAGGCTAGATTGGTGGCTCAAAGGTACTCTCAAGTTGAAGGAATTGATTTTGGAGAGACCTATGCTCCTGTGGCTCGCCTTGAGTCCATCCGTATCCTTTTTGCTTATGCATCCCGTTATAACTTTAAATTGCAACAAATGGATGTTAAAAGTGCCTTTCTCAATGGTCCTTTAAAAGAGTTGGTATTTGTTAAGCAACCCCCAGGGTTCGAGGGCCCCAACTTCCCTAACCATGTCTACAAGCTCGATAAGGCGCTCTATGGACTTAAGCAAGCACCACGTGCGTGGTATGATCACCTTAGAGAGTTGTTGTTAGACCGTGGATTTGAAGTTGGGCAAATTGATCCTACTCTTTTTACTAAGAGGGTTAAAGGGGAGCTTTTCGTATGCCAACTATATGTTGATGATATTATATTTGGCTCATCTAAAAAATCTTTTAATGATGAATTTTCAAAGCTTATGACCGATAGGTTTGAGATGTCTATGATGGGTGAGTTGAAGTTCTTCCTTGGATTTGAGATCAAGCAATTGAGAGGAGGGACTTTCATTAGCCAAGCAAAGTATATTCAAGACCTGCTCAAGAGGTTCAATATGGTGGATGCTAAGGAGAAGAAGACTCCTATGGATACCAAATGCCATCTACAACTTAACCCAAAGGGTATAGATGTGGATCAAAACCTCTACCGCTCCATGATTGGTTCGTTGCTTTACCTTTGTGCATCTAGACCCGATATTGTGTTGAGTGTAGGTGTGTGTTCAAGGTATCAAGCGGCTCCTAAGTGATGAGGACATCCCACATGTTGATGCAACCACTGCACCTACAGCCACACATATACAAGGACCTATGACTCGAGCTCGTGCCAAACAACTTAATTATCAGGTACTTTCGTTTCTAGGAACTATTCCTCACATACATGAGAATATGATGCTGCCTAAATCAGATATGTATTTGTTACTCAGGAATATTGGATCTAGCATGAATGAGAAGGATAAGCATTGGAGCACGGCTATGCATGGAGGTGGCTGCAAGCGTGTGAGGAATAAAGATGAGGCTACTTTTGAACTTTGAAGCCACCATAATGATGCAAGGAGGACATGGATGAATTATTCAAGATCATACATCATATTTGCGTCCATAGTCATATTTGGTGCTGCGACACCTTATTTTATGGGCCAGGCCAATGTAATTTCGGAATAAATATTTTAGGGATTTTTAGGAGTCCGTATATGTGAAGGAGGGCCCATCTAGGGTTGTTTTCGGCCACCCTCCATGGGTTGGACGAAAATCCCTTCTCCTCTTCCATATATACCTCTCCGAAGCCGCCGTTAGGACTCGGATTTTGTTTAGTTTAAGATTTAGCCATTGCTATTCTTCGCCATAGACAACAGTGTCGGTTCAGACCTTTTGTACTACGCACTTGCAGAATCCCATCTATAAAGCTTTCATCTTTAATCCGCAATATCTTGATTGCATCTATAATTCTTGCTAGTTCTTCGATTGCTTGCAGGAATTGATCTTCGGATCAGGTTGATCTAGCCCGGCGAGATCAATAGCCTCGGAAGTTGGTGTAGCGATTGCTAAGGCGCAACGTCCCGCACGTTTGTAGTCGGATCGTCAACGTCGACCTCCACCCAAATCGAGAGAAATCCATCTCATCGAAAGATCGGGCACCTAAACCCTATCACTAAGGATAGCCACATGTTGGCGGTCAAGAGAATCCTACGATATTTGATTCATACCCCAAGGTTTGGTTTGTGGTATCCAAGGGATTCATCTTTCACTCTTCGTGGTTTCACGGATTGGGATTGGGCCGGTGATCAAGATGATAGGAAGTCAACTTCCGGGGCTTGCCAATTCATTGGTAGGTCCTTGGTGAGTTGGTCTTCAAAGAAGAAAAATTGTATTTCTCTCTCCACCGCCGAAGCCGAGTATGTGGCCGCCGCTAGTGCTTGCACTCAATTGTTATGGATGAGGCAAACTTTAAAGGAATACGGTGTCAATTGTGACAAAGTGACTCTTTTGTGTGACAATGAGAGTGCTATCAAGATCGCCTACAACCCGGTGCAACACTCAAGAACCAAGCACATTGAGATTCGTCATCACTTCATTCGGGATCATGTTGCCCGTGGAGACATTGAGCTAGCATATGTGCCTACCAAAGACCAACTTGCCGATATTTTCACGAAGCCACTTGATGAAGCAAGATTCACTTATTTGAGGAATGAGCTAAATATCGTGGATTCAAGGAGCTTGTCTTGACCGTCTTGCACACACATCTATAGGTTGACTCAATATTTGGTTTAGGTGTGGGCATGAATTTAGGGGGAGTGTTGTCCTAATAAATTGGGCTCTCCCTCCCCCCAATATGCCTATAGTAAAAATTCATTTGTCTCTATTTTCAAATTCATGAATTGTGAGCTTAAATGACGAGTGTTGGTTATGAACCCAAGATATATCTTCGCGGTGTCATGCCATAAACTCTTACATGGTGGCCTAGGCCACCGACCTCTTCCTTATGAAGAGTTAGTTCTTTTGGTGTTTTATTGGCTTTATTTGCAAATCTCTTGTTCTTATGGGAAACTCACTCAATCTTGGCATTTATTGAATTTGGCTTTTGCAAGTTGAGTGTGAAGTACCATCCCAGTTTGTGAAATCTATCCTAAGCCCCATCTTGCCCCAAAACTTGCTCATCTTGCCACATACATGTCCAACACCATAACTTGCGTTTCTGAGCAGTGGGGGGCCGGAGACTCTGGTGTCCTGCACCGGAGACTCCGGTCTGACCTAAGTCTCCGCCCTAAGCCACGGAGACTCCGGTACACCGGAGACTCCAGTGTGCTTAGGCCGGAGACTCCGGTCTCGGCAGTTTCGCTGGGATCCAAAAGGGGATCGGGGTGAGGAGTTGTCTCAACACCTCAGTCACCCCCGACCCCAACTCCTCCCTAGCCGCCGCCCACCGCCTGGAGACGCCATCCGGACGCTCCCTGCCGCCAGAATCCGCCGACCAGCCGGCTCCCTCTCCTCCCCCAACGCTGGGGAACCTTCTCCCCTCCTTTGGTCTCCACCATGTCGAGCAGTGGTACATCTCTCTCTCTCCCTCTCTAGGTTTTTTCCTAGTCCATGGATTGAGTGTGTGTTTGATGCTCCCTATGGTGTAGAATCCTTTTGCTGGTTCTTCTCTTTTTAGGGTAACAATTTTAGAGCAAATGGCAACAATTTGTGACCTAACCCTAGGTTTCCAGCCTCAGGGCCGGAGACTCCGGCCTGTCAGTGCCGGAGACTCCGGTGTGGCCGGACTATCCGGCCCCTGAGACTGGAAACTCCGGGGTAGATCACCCATTGGTGCCTTTGTGCTCTCCAATTGCTATCTCAGTGGCCCTCCTGGACATGTATGCTCATCCCCATGCTACCCCCTTTCTGTTTATTCACAGGATCTTCGCGTGTCAAGAAACTTAGTCACAACCCCAATAAAGTGTCTCGGAGAGAAAAGAGGGGTTCTCGGTGCTATTTGGACGAGACCGAGGATGGTCGCAGGTTTCAGCGTGACAGAGGAGCTGCTGCTAGAGAAGATGCACGGAAAAAGGCTGAAGATGCATTCCTTGAAAATGAGAGGGCAAAGAAGGCAAGGTTTGACAATTTGACCACTGTGATTGGAATGGGTAAATCTGAGTTTCGGTCCATGAGGATGCTGCCCTTCTTTGACATGCCACAAAATTCTCCCAATCCTCACTTTTGGAGAAGGGAGCAAGAGCTAGTGATGAAGGACATTTATGAGAGGCTGTCGGGCCCCAATATTGTGTGTACGCAAAAGCTGCTCAATCTCACCACTTTGAGCACCAAACCATATTTTCAAGAGGCCGTATGGATTGCCCGTAAGCTTGGGTTGGAGCACCTCATCTCTCTTCAACAAAATTATGATATCAAGTTGGTGCATCAGTTCTTTGCAATGGTTCAGTTTGGGGATGATGAAGATGTTACCTTGACTTGGATGAACGGGCCCATCAAGTGTGAGTCCTCCATGACAAGGTTTGGAGAGTTGCTTGGGTATGTGTTCCGCAAGGGAGAAGTTTATCAAGGAAGAATTATGCATACAGAAGGGGTTCACTATGAGAAGGGCAAGATGGCACCCCTTTATCTCAACAAGGCTGATGTGGGTTCCAACAAGGGTCTCCTTCCCACCTTCAACATTCTCCTCCGCATGTTTAGATGCAACATTGCACCTCAAGCCGGGAATGTGGATGCCATTCGTGGAGGGCTCGTCAACCTTCTCATTCATTCCCATGAGGTCCTTAAAGCCGGTGTCAATTGCCAAGGGTATGAAATTGATGTGATGGATTTCATTAAGTGTGAGTTGCATTGGGCCGTCCATGAGATGAAGAATCCGGTTTATGCCCCCTATGTGATGAAGCTTATTCTAGACCAAGTGCCAACTCTCAACCAAGAGCATTTTACCGTTCACAAGGCCGGCACTCTTCAAGTTAAGCATGACAAGCCTTCTTCCTCTAGTGCTCCCTCTTGTGTCCCTTTTGCCTCAAGTGATGATGAAGAAGAAGATGTTGCTCCCGTTCCAAGGAGAAGTAAGAATGCCGACCCTCCCTCATGGCTTAGCAAGGGCAAGGCTAATGTGGAAAAGAAGATGAAGAAGCTCACGTGGTTTGAAAGGGTGATGATTCGCATGAATGTGTGCCTCCACAAGGAACATCACCAAGTTTACAAGGAAAGGAAGTTGATTATCTCCAATCAAACCAAGTTGTACAAGGAGTGGGACAAGAAGAGGGACAAGACTCCTCCTCCTCCCCGGATTGGCCAAGAAACAGTAGAAGACTCCCCCAAATCCTCAGTAGTGAGAAGACGATAAGCTATGATGCATGGCATGCCAAGCAATTCCCATGGGCTGATTTTGACTTTGAAGAGGTGTCTTCTATGCCTTCTTCCTCGCGCAATACCGGCAAGGCTCCCATGGTTCAACGGGAGATCGAAGAGGATGATGATGACGAGGCTAGTGGATCGGAGTATGATGATGATGATGGAGATGCCACCAAGGAGGACTCCGAGTGATCTTCATGGGATCGTTAGCATCGCCTTTCTTCCTTTTTGGTGTCTCGATGCCAAAGGGGGAGAAATGGTTCTAGTAGGGTATTCGTGGGATTTGCATGGGTCGGGCACAANACAAGGTGTGAGAATGATATTAAGATAATAATGAATGCAAAACAGTAAATAAATATGCAATGGTGGTAAGTAGTAATGCAAGGATGATAGTAATGATGATGGATGATATTTTGGAGTTTTTATATGTGTATGCAATGAATAAAAGTGTTTTTGTATTTTCTGATTTTAAAATTGCTGAATGTAGAAAATGCTTAAAGTGGTTGGAAAGTTGTTTCTTATGATTAAAAATGGACCGGGGTTCATGGTTTCACACATGCACTCTCTCTTTAATATAGTGTGGCAAATAAGTAGACATAGGATTAACATATGAGATTGCAAACAAGTTTAATGACATGTTACTAATTATATAGGCATCACATCCTAACATAGAGACCTTTTAATTATTAGTCTCACTTATACTCCACCAAGATGCGAATTAAATCATAACACCTCCGTAATTAAGATGACTCAGAGTATAGCCTTAGATTAATGATATGAAGTGAAAATAAGAACATGCTGGATCTAGTCATAGGTAGAGGCTTGTCACTCCTCATACCTTGCAACATGGTATTGTGGTTTATCCCTAGTGAGGCGACAAAGTAAGGTAAACACCCAATGGATCGCGATATTAAGTTGTCAGCTTATCACATCACCACCCCCGTTACTCCAACTAATGCACACGTTCCCCCTCACACGCTCTCATAAACATGCTTGATCAAAACAAGGATACAAGAACGGGGTACATAATATGCATCTATTTTCATAACTGAAATAAACATTGCAATCTCAACATATATTAACTCATAAAAAGATCCACCACAAAGATAATACAACGATGACCGTAATCATGTTCAGCAGCTCATACGGTGCTAATTAGTGAAGCTCAAGAGAGAGAGAGAGATACATATGCTACTGCCACAAACCCATAGTCCAGAGGTGGACTACTCCCTCTTCATCATGGAGACGGTGGAGATGTCGATGGAGAAGAAGGAGACCTCTCCGGCAGCGCTCCGCCGGAGTTCCCCCCTCCAATCTGCAGCCTCCTAGTCTCTGTTTCTTGTTTCTCTCGTCTGGCAGCCCTCTCCTCGAAGAACGTCGGGGGGCTCTTTATATAGGCGTTTTTAGGTCACGAGGATGCTTCAGGGCGAAGGATCGACGCAAACGGGGCCACGAGGGCTGAAATAGGTGGGCCCACGCGGCCTGGTACTGTAGCCGTGTGGGGCACCCCCTTTTGCCCCTCCGGCCTCCGTTCGCCTGCTTCTTTCGCTCCTAGGTCTTCCTCCTTCCAAAATAATGATCCCCGTAAATTTATAGCTCATTATGATGTCGTTAAGGCCCTGAAACAAATAAGGAAAGAAATAGGGATTTTCTGCCTGCGCAGGATTAATTGCAAAAAAGGGGAAATCATTATTAATTACCAAAAATCATTAAATAACAGTAATATACCCCTTATATGATGCAAATATGAATGGAAAACAAGTTTTATAGTGCAAAGTTCATGTATGCATTTTACATGATCAACATCCCCAAGCTTAACTCATGCTCGTTCTCGAGTATGAAAGTGATAAAACTAACATGAACTTTGCAATATAATAACAACATGGATATAAAAGATGATTGCTACTGCTACATAAAGTCAAATGATTCATTATTCAAAGAAGTAGCAATATGCAAATAGTTTATAAAGTGATATCAAGTATTCAATGCAAGGATGTTCAATGATAATTTACAAAGTGTAACATAAAAGATAGTAATATGGACGTTCTTACTTTTGCATACTTGTGGTCCATAGAGTGTAGATGAAAATATGAATATAAAAGGTGGACACTTTGGAAAGGATATATAAATGATTAGAGGTAAAACATGTATAAGTTTCATCTATCCTCCAAACTATTCTACTTGAGTTATTGATTGCAATGGTAATACTTGGTGTCAAGCTCTCATTCCCCTATCATAGCATATTGAAGGATTAAAGTTAAATATGAAAGCAAATATGAGTAGTGGCCTTGATAAAGTAAAGGTTAGATGTCTCATGCCCCTTGAATACAAGTACCTACACCGTGATTACTCAACTTGGGAAACAAAGTAAGTTTAAGTTATCTATCATTGTAAGTAATAATGGTATCATCAAGAGCCTCAACTGGGGTACCTCTTGTCACATGATATGGATCAAGCCCACATCAAAACAACAAGACAAACAAACATAATGAACAACCTCAACACCCTTTTTATTTACCACTTGATATAGCTTTTTATTATAGGGTAAAGCTTTGAATGTGACATCACAATGGGCTAAATCCCAACCTTAAACATTTATCAAGCCACTATCATCATAATATTAATCACAATGGTTCATGTTTATTAAATGCAATAAAAATAAAGTGTGCATCAAGTTCGCGAGAGCTTTTTAACCAACTTTTCCCATTACAATAAATAACATAATCATTTTCATTTAGAGGTATAGATAACACAAATAACATGGTAAACATACTTGGAATATCATAAAGCTAATAGGTAGATATGGTGGACTCACTGGAAAAACTTGGGTTGAGGATGCTGGAAACAAGTTTTTACTTGTTGGAATTTTTGGGCTAGCAAAAGGGAGAAAGATGACCATCTAGATGCATGCATGATTGTCCATAGAACTAACTAATTCATGTCAAACAAGGTGAAATAACATACAACATCAAAACATGAATAAAAGATAGCTCATGATAAAGCATTTGCAGATTATTACTCATAAAGAAGCTCATGAATCATGCAACTATATGTGTCATTAAAAATCAACTTAGACATCCCTTTTCCCAATACAAAAAAATCATGCAAGATATTTCCAGTAGATTTCTCATATATAAATGATAGTGTGGTGGTCTCACAAAATAAAAATCAAAGCAAAAACAAACAAAAGACGCTCCAAGTTTATGCGATGAAGTGTTTCAAATGAAAAACAGAAGTTAGACGTGTGCAAACCGAGAGTATGTTAGTTCAGCGGGGATGTTCTCCACATCCCCAAGCTTATGGTTTTCACCATTCTTGGATAACTCATGGTGCATCTCCTCTAATCCCTGTGAAAAAACTTCAAAACACTGTTTCTCCCATTTCTTTTCTGTGGGGTGATATTAGTAGAGATAAACAAATAGGCTTCTTGCTGCATATAATCCATGAACTAAAATTCATATGAATTATCATAGAGTGTATAATGTTGTATGCCTACTCATAAAATCAATTGGATCAAAAAGATTCAACTCAAAAGTTCAAACTATGCATAAAACAATATGGGACAGAATCTGTCCAGAAAAACAGCAGCAGCAAAACGTATTTTTCTGTCCTACTTAAAATTATCGAAAAATTATGAAGAAATTCAGGAATACAGAGGATGAAAAGTTACAGTTACATTTAAAATCTCAGTTCAATAGGAGTTACACAATAGTAATGAAAAATCAAACCGTGCACAGACTTTGTGCAGGAATAAAATCTCCGAATAGAAGTAGCAACTTTTTCAAACCAAAATAGGTAAAACTTGGCACTTTATTAAAAATTCCAGAAACTAAGCTAAGAAAACAATCTCTTGTTACAGCAAGAGGACACAAAGAAAATCCAATAAAAACAACCGGGTTGCCTCCCGTAAAGCGCTTTCTTTATAGCCATATAGCTAGGCTTACTTACTTGTTGTTTACCGAAGATGATGCTCATGAGGGAGCTTAAAAGTTGTGCCCTTCTTCCTTGGGAAGTGTTCCATGCATTTCTTATGTGGAAACTGAAACTTCGCATTCCCTTCCTTTGAATCAATAATATCCCCTGTGGTACGAAGAAAAGGTCTTCCAAGAATAATAGGACTAGAGGTTTATTCTCCATATCCATGATTAGAAAATCCACAGGTACAAAAGTCATATGTAACTCTACCATAACATCACTTACTTTTCCTAAAGCACGTTTAATGGTATTATCAGCAAGTGCAAGTTCAACAGAGCATTTTTCAAGATTCTTTAATTCAAGTACTTCATATAATTCTTTAGATAAAATAGAGACACTAGATCCTAGATCAAGTATGGCATGGTGTGTCTCTTTTCCAATAGTTACTAGCACCTTGGGGATCCATATATCCCCAAGATTAGATGGTATCATAGCTTCTTGATTGTATCTAGCAATTTTTTCTTTCAAGACATGATTAGCAATATAGGAACCAAAACCATATTGGTTAACATCAATATAAGGATCACTTGCAAATTTTTGTAAGATAGATATTAATTCATGCAAGGTAAAATTCTCTAAATCAAGCAAAGGATCTTTTACTTTATTTTCCATTTTGACCCAAACTTGTTTTTAACAGGGGGTACTTCCTCACTTCTAGTTTCTTGCTCATTGTCCATAGAATTGGTCAGTTTGTTTTATGTAGCCAATCTTTAAAAGAGGGACAATTATTTCTAATGAAAGCTTTTTCTAATTCCCTCCAGGTCTTGGTTGTAGCAGGTGGTAGTGAACGTATCCATTCTCTTGCCTCTCCTTTTAATGAAAGAGAAAATAATTTTGGCATCACAATATCAGGTTCCTTGAGGTTTAGTGCACAACAAATACTGATAAAATTATTTAGATGATCAAGACAGTCTTCTTTTCTTTTATCACCAAATTGTTTCTTAGTTATCAAGTGTAGAAAGTCATAACTTACTCTAGAAATATCGGCTTGTATCTCATGTGTGGTAATAGGTTTAGCAATAAATTGATCATTTGGAGTATTTGTGTAGTCACACAACTTAGTCCTATCACCCATTTTAGCAACTTTTTATGTTTTATTTTTTATGAAAAACTGAAAATAAAATGACACTAAATAATGCAAACCGAGTTAACTAATGCAAAACAAAATGCAAAACTAAAAATAAAATATCCAAACCGAAATCTAAAAATGATATGCAAGACAATAACAAAACAAAATAAAATGCTTGAAGGTAAAGATGGACAAGATGATGCTTACGTAGATGCAACCTCCCCAAGCTTAGGTGTTAGCACAAGTTGGTGATGAAGTTGACTTTGTTGTGATATCCTTGGATAAAACATTCCAGCTATGATTCCCCGGCAATGGCGCCAGAAAAAACACGTGATGACGGAATTGATGAGAGTGATTCTCCCTCAACTACGCCACTAAGCACTCTTGATACCCTGAAAGGAAAATAATATATGAGATAGGTTAAGCCTCCAAGTGCAGAGTATGTAGAAGTGGAAGTATTTTCCCCACGAGGGTGACTCGACGGTTTAATATCGAACTCTCGGGGAATCAGTAGTGGGGATGTTATCTCCTTGTCCTTCTCTAGATTTCCTGCAAACAAAGTAGATTGCTTTGTGCCCTCAACCTCACCAAGTGGTTGTCAAGCACAAGGTGTGAGAATGATATTAAGATAATAATGATTGCAAAACAGTAAATAAATATGCAATGGTGGTAAGTAGTAATGCAAGGATGATAGTAATGATGATGGATGATATTTTGGGGGTTTTTATATGTGTATGCAATGAATAAAAGTGTTTTTGTATTTTCTGATTTTAAAATGGCTGAATGTAGAAAATGCTTAAAAGTGGTTGGAAAGTTGTTTCTTATGATTAAAAATGGACCGGTGTTCATGGTTTCACACATGCACTCTCTCTTTAATATAGTGTGGCAAATAAATAGACATAGGATTAACATATGAGATTGCAAACAAGTTTAATGACATGTTACTAATTATATGGGCATCACGTCCTAACATAGAGACCTTTTGATTATTAGTCTCACTTATACTACACCAAGATGCGAACTAAATCATAACACCTCAGTAATTAAGATGACTCAGAGTATAGCCTTAAGATTAATGACATGAAGTGAAAATAAGAACATGATGGATCTAGTCATAGGTAGAGGCTTGTCACTCCTCATACCTTGCAACATGGTATTTTGGTTTATCCCTAGTGAGGCAACAAAGTAAGGTAAACACCCAATGGATCGCGATATTAAGTTGTCAGCTTATCACATCACCACCCCCGTTACTCCAACTAATGCACACGTTCCCCCTTACACGCTCTCATAAACATGCTTGATCAAAACAAGGATGCAAGAACGGGGTACATAATATGCATCTACTTTCATAACCGAAATAAACATTGCAATCTCAACATATATTAACTCATAAAAAGATCCACCACAAAGGTAATACAACGATGATCGTAATCATGTTCAGCAGCTCATACGGTGCTAATTAGTGAAACTCGAGAGAGAGAGATACATATGCTACTGCCACAAACCCATAGTCCAGACGTGGACTACTCCCTCTTCATCATGGAGACGGTGGAGATGTCGATGGAGAAGAAGGAGACCTCTCCGTTAGTGCTCCGCCGGAGTTTCCCCCCTCTAATCCGCAGTCTCCTGGTCTCTGTTTCTTGTTTCTCTCGTGTGGCGGCTCTCTCCTCGAAAAACATCGGGGGGCTCTTTATATAGGCGTTTTTAGATCACGAGGATGCTTCAGGGCGAAGGATCGACGCAAACGGGGCCACGAGGGCTGAAATAGGTGGGCCCACGCGGCCTGGTACTGTAGCCGCGTGGGGCACCCCCTTTTGCCCCTCCGGCCTCTGTTCGCCTGCTTCTTTCGCTACTAGGTCTTCCTCCTTCCAAAATAATGATCCCCGTAAATTTATAGCACATTATGACGTCGTTAAGGCCCTGAAACAAATAAGGAAAGAAATAGGGGTTTTCTACCTGCGCAGGATTAAATCCAAAAAAAAGGGAAATCATTATTAATTACCAAAAATCATTAAATAACAGTAATATACCCCTTATATGATGCAAATATGAATGGAAAACAAGTTTTATAGTGCAAAGTTCATGTATGCATTTTACATGCATCAGGACCCAGTACATGACCATTGTAGCCACTGCTTGTGGGACCCCCCTGTCGACCGTTCCTGAGGGCAAAACTGAGCAAATGGGCAAACGTTGATGGCAGCCCGTCGACCGTTGCCGGCTCCACGTCTGTGATAAAAGCGGCGTAGTGCGCCCCCAGAGCTCGCATTAGGGAGCAAGAATCAGCGAAGCGGGGTTGGAGGCGGCCACGCGCAGAGCTGGGCGGCGAGCTAGGAGCCGGGCGCAGAGGTTGGCAGCTAGGAGCCGGGCGCGGGCGACCGAGAGGGCGGCGTCGACGGGGAGTGCCGCCGACGGTGGGAGGGCGCGGCCGTGTGCTACAGCTACAGGTGACGTGCGCGGACGCGGTGAGTTCCCCTTCCGCTTCGCGCGTTCGCGAATCGAGCTCCATGTCTTCTTCTAGCTCCCGCGCCCCCTCACGGATGGAGATCCCGGCGCGCACGGAGATGCCGATCTTCGTCTGTCCGCGGTGCCGGATGGACGTTGCTCGGAGGATATCGCAGACACCGAGGAACAGGAATCGTCCGTTCTACGTGTGCACCAGCGCGATTGGGGTAAGAATCGGGGCAATTTCACAATTTTCATGGATCGGCATCCTTGAGCAATCCATTTGATTTGTTTGGCGATTTTGCTGTTAAAATGTTTCTTCCTTTGGGAAGATGTTTTGGTCCAGACGCTGATGAATCAGCTGCTAGTTGAGCACCAAGAATGGCTGCCACAGACGGCAGCGGCCACAACGCGAGCTCCGGAAGAAGAGACAGAGGGCGGAGCACGCATTGATACAGAGCTTGCTGACGAGCTAAGGAGATTGAACCAGAAGATTAGGAAGCTCGAATATCAAGCACAAATTCCCATTTGCATTTGGGCATTTGTAGGGGGTATGTTAGTCGCAGTGGGTGTAATGTTGAAATTGTATGTAATGACATGAATTTGGGAGGAATTTGTAGGAAGAATTTGGGAGAAATTGTATGGTAATCGTACTGGCTGGGTGTAGTAGGAGTTTGTAAGCTTGAAATTGTATGAATAAAGGTTGAAAGAAGGGAAAAGAAATGGGAAATTCAGAAGATTCAGTGTGTGGCAAATAACTCCTGTGCGACACTTTCATCGGAATGGTGAAAACTGCGACATCGTTCGAAGAAATAGCTACTGCGCGACGTTTCTGACGGCCAAAATACCCAGCACACGACATGGTTGATTAAACGGTCGTAATGTTGGATTGATTCCGACAGGTGGCTCATAGACTCGTGTGCTCACTTAGTTGTGCTCATAGATTTAGATTTACCAAGTATATGATTTTCTATTTTTTATATGTTAAAAAAGAGGATTAATCAGAGCTCGAAAAAGAAGGCCGTGAGATATCAAGGTTGAAAAATGAAATGATTTTCAATTCTTTTATAAGTTGAAAAAGAGGATTAACCAGATATTAGTGTCCTATATTTAGGATATAGGACACCAATATTTGTTGATCCACTGGTAGGGGTGCCACATTCGGGGCATATAAACTGGTCGTACACGCTATGAACTAGCGAGGTGGGACTAAACACGCTGTAAATTGCTTTGATGCGACGTAGGTGGCGGCGCGAGCAGAGCTGCGACTGGTCATGCATGCAACGGGCGGCTGCGTGGAGGCGAGCACACACGAAGGACACGAAGTCAGACGCGCGTACGCTTGTTCCATCCACCGCATCATTCTAGGTCGCCGGATCTCATTGAACGACTTAGATCGAACCAGTGGGCCGATCCAAACCCCATCTATCCAGCCAATCAGTGCATCACATGCCCACGAGCTAATCAAATTGCAGAACGAGCGCACACGCGGATCGATGCGTCACCTGCGCACATGCGGATCGGCGTGTCTGATCCCAACCGTTCACTCACCAGCGATCAACGGTTCGAAAGCGGGAGGGGTTTCGGATGGGGTTAATGGTTAGGGATTTCGGGGTTTTCGGGTTTTAGGGTTAGTGTTTCAGTGAGTTAGGGTTGAGCATAACTAATTCAAAAATCAAAAAAATATAAAACTTTCGCACATTGTCATATTATGCAACTAAGTTGCTATAAAAAATATATAACTTGGATTTTGAGTTGGTCAACATTGTTTTGTGAGGTTTGACCAAACATTAAAATGAGCACAATTAATTAAAAAAATCGTAAAAATATGAAACCAGCGCACATTGTCGTATTATGTGACATAGTTACGACAAAAAAATAATAAACTTGGTCTATGTGTATTTTCATGAGAAAACCTTCACACAAATGACTTACCACGATTGATGTTGCAGAGAGTTCAACTCAAAGTGAGGAGAAGTGGTTTTCGATTTGGAACATGAAATTTTCTAAAACCTCAACGAAGCTTCATTTTGGAGTGACTAAGAAGGATCCAGGCTTAGTTTTTCGTTTTCTTGTTTCAAACTTGTTTAAATGTTGGTCAAATATAGGTTTGACCAAATTTGAAATGAGCATAAAAAATTCAAAAAAATGAAAAACCAACGCACATAGTCTTATAATGTCATATACTAACGATTCAAGTTGATAAACAAGGTCTACATACATTTAGACGAAAATTAATGCATCTTGGCATCTCAAACTCCGTCGCATTCAAATGAGCATAGAAAATTCAAAAAAAATCAAAAAAAACGGAAAACCACCTCACATAGGCTATATATATGGAATATATGTGTAGGTAAGTTATTTAGCTGATTTAGACAAGGTCGAAAAAAACCTTGCTTAGAAATGAGGCCATTTACCCTACCTTTGGAGCTCTTTTTTAGAACATTTTTCATGAATGTGAGTTTACTTCGCAAAATTGCTCGGATTGATGACCAAGTTAGAACAATCAAGTTCACCATAGTTTGGAAAGCATTGCAACATCCAAATAGCATGTCAATTTTTAAGTTTGGATCAAATTTGAAGTTTGGTTCATATATTTCAATCACTCACCCATTTGGCCCTCATTTTGACACGACTTGCTCAAAACATGTACCATCATCATCCAAACACCATTAAAACATAGTTGTAGCATAGGTCCAACATCATTCAACATACTCCCTCCATCATGGTTGTGCGGGACATGCGCAATTAGCATTAATGATCTCCTAGAAATGCACTCAGCCACTTCCTCTCCCCAATCTACATGCGATTTAGCCAATGGTCTATTTAATTAGGGCAATGCATGCACTTCCGATTAGACCTTATTGGTCTTTCCTAATTAATTACCTGATTTAGGAGTGATGAACTCGACCAATCGTCACTTGCCTAAGGTCTTAGAGTAATACAACATCATTCATAATGTTTCATAAATTCTACTTGGTTCCAACTCAATTCACTGTGCTCCTTGTGCTTCTTGGCACCATTGTGCTCCTCGCAGAACCGCTTCTCCTCCTCTATCGCCACACCTATCCATTCATGTGGATTGTGGTATGGATTGACCATATGGCAGAACGAGCGGCACCTATCCATTCATTTCTATTAGGAAAGTACGTTCAGAATCCGAGCCATATCGTCGATTCTGATCAATTTGAGATATATTTCTCTTTATGACCAGATGAGACAAACCTGAGAGCCTTCCAGCGCGTGCATGGCGCTGCGTGCACATTGAATGCATGCGTGGGATGCCGATGGTAGTCCACCCTGTGTCTATGTGGCGTGCACGGATGGACATGGCCATTGAACGCGTCGCAAAACTTTTGCCTCACCGCTAGCCTAGCCTAGCCTATCCATCACGTCCAGTCACCGTATTAAATGTACAACAAATGATTAGAGAAACAATTTACATAGCAACGGTACGATTAATTCGATTAACTCGATACAAACCCTACAATTGTTCAAAAAAAAATATAGAAACCCTATAAAACATTAACTAAAACAACTTCTTCTTCACGACGCCTTCAGGACGTGATTTCGGAGGCGTCGGAGCCCTCGGAGTCCTTGTCGGTGTCGTCGGAGTCGTAGTCGGCGTCGTCGGCATCGTCGGCGTCGTCGGAGTCAGAGTCGTCCTGGTGGCCGGAGTCATCGATGTCGACTCCGCGGGTGGTTGGTCGACGACAGAAGGCCCATGCTCCTCGTCCGAGTAGGGCTCGTCCGAGGACTCCGATGCCCCGTACTCGTAGACCGGCGATTCCGGCGGAAGATCTTCATGCGCCGCCTCGCGGTGGCCGTCTTTCTTCTCCGCCTTCATCTCCGCCTTCATCTTGCGCAACTGCTTCTTTGCCGCAATCTCGCCGGGCAGGACGGAATACCCGTGCTCCTCGCAGAACCGCTTCTCCGCCGCAATCGCCGCCTCCATCTCGGCCACCTCCTCCTCCATGTCGGCGTTCATGGAATAAGGCGAGTGCATATCGGAGTCCGACAACGGCGAGAACGGGCTCTCCGGGCTGGGCGGGCTCCACATTTTGGAAGGAGAAGAGAGAAAGAAAGAAGGAATGGGTTGTGTTCTTCGAGTGCAGGGTAGGCCCCATTTTATTTAGAAGCGGCAGGGGGAGAGAAACCGCCGCGGGGGCCCCACTTGTCGGGTAGAACCCATTTTATTTAGAGGCGGCGGGGGAAAGAAACCGCCGCGGGGGTCCCACTTGTAAGATGCGGACCCACTTCACTAACGCCTCCAGACGGAATCCGCTTCAGACTGGCCGTTTGGCCTCGCCATAGCAGCTGCGACAGAAGTAGTGGCAAAACTGAGCACCATTTGGAACTAGTGGCAAAACTGAGTAGTACCAAGCCTCTAAGGGCAATCTATTAAATGACCCGCTGTAATTTGTTTACCCATCATATGAATGTTCTATTTACTTGAGAGACTCCACTAGTGAACCCATGGCCCCCGGTCCACCTTTTTACATTGATTGCAACCTTTATTCACCACTTTTCACCATCATTACTCCTTTGGTCCATTTTCATAATTTATCTATTTCACTATACAATTAACCGCTTTGTTTTCTGCGAGACCGGAAAGATTGACAACCTTTCCGTCGTTGGGGGCAAAGTATTTTGGTTGAGTGTGTGCAGGTCCACGTCTGTTGAAGATTAAGCGCCAGAGATCTTCAACATTCACTTTGTTGTTGATTTCAAGGTCCTACTGGTTCGATAAACCTCGGTTCGTTATCGAGGGAAAACTGCTGCTTGCTACATCTCCGCCTTTGCTTGGGGCACCACCCAACTCTTCATCAGTAGCAATCAGGGCTTGATAGAGGTACTCCACCCCAGAATCCCACAGGATAGGGGTGTGGTCACCTCCTATTCTAGAGAAAGCCGCATCTAAATCTGTGGTATAGAAGATTCAATCAATGGCGGACATGATAAGATTTTCTTGATTGTTCGCCCATGTAAATTTTCGGTTGGAAAGTCTGACCTCAATCAAACCCCACATATCAACCCAAGTATTGAATTTGTCACATCATTTCTGGTTGACATTTCCATTACTTTTGTCTTTTTGGTTTCTAACTAAATTAAAATCCCCACTAATGAGGGTGGGATAAGTATTATCTATAAACAAGCTATGCAGTTCTGAGATAAAACTTTCCTTTCCTTCTTCATACGGAGAACCATAAACGGAGATATGTCTCCAAATCTTACTGTCTACTTTGTTTCTAAGCAAACATGAGACAGAAAAATCTTTAATGTCCCAAGACAGGACTTCAAAAAAATTAGTGTCTATCCCTACCAGAATTCCTCCTGCTGTGCCAATGGGTGGCAGGAAATTCCACTCAAAAGGTTTGTTCAGGCTAATAAAGTCTAGGTAGGACTGAGAGAAACTTTCCTTTTTGGTTTCTTGGAAGGAAACGTTGACATGCAGATGCAGTATAAAAAACAACAAATCTCTCAGACGTGCTCATGCTTTTATTATGGGAAAAACTACTCTACAGCCGGGGGCTCGCGACGCTTCCATCGTCCTGATCCACAACACGCCACGTGCCCCTCCTGTGACGACAAAAACTGGAGGCCTCGACCGGGTCCCACCATTCCATCTCCTTTTGCGTTCCCCTCCACTCATTTTTCCTTCCGCTTTCTCCTTCCTCCGCTTCCCGCAACCCCCAATCCCCATGACTGGAGCTTGCCTCCACCCCGCTAATGGTGGCCTGCACCACCTCTCTCACTGCTGGCGTTGCCTTCTGCTACGATATTCAGCGCGCCGCTGCTGCAAAGCGACATCGGGCGGCTCCACCTATCTTGCTGCGCGCCTCCGCCGCCACGGGACGGCTCCCCTACACGCCGCTCCCCTGTGCGCCGCCGCCGCTCTCCTGTGCGCCCCTGCGCGCCGCCGCAGCTCTCCTGTTTGCACGCATCTCGGCTACCGACCAAGCTCGCCATGCTGCGACCCTCCTCCTCGGCGTCGTCGGGACCTTGCGAGTCTCCTGCTTCCCGCGCCACCAGCATGACGACGCGACCCTCCTGTTCCCCGCACCGCCGCCGGGACCAGGAGACCATGACCGCTCCTACTCCCCCGTGCCGCCGACGGGAGGCCATGCTCCTCCGGCTCCCCGCGCCGCCGGCGGGGTGGTGGCGATGACTGCGATGGCCGACAATGATAGCCGACCTCCATCTCCGCCTCCGGCGACGACGACCACGAGGGCTGCTTTTATCTCCCTCTTCGAAGACAGCAACGGCCGGCCTCCATATCAGTCGCGCTACCTCTGTTTCCGATGCTACAAATGGCTACGGTGGTTGCTCGACCGGTGAAGACGGGTTGCTACGACGGGCGACGGCGGTTGCTACCACGGACGATGGTGGTTAATATGATCGGCGATTGCCGGACAATGCTTCACTTGATGCTACAATGTCACAATTTTTTTGCTACGATCGTTCTGTGTTTTTGCTATAATCGTACAAGTTTTTTCTATGAGGTTTCCGGCGAGGTCTTCGTGGGTGTCTTCGTCAGTGTCTTTGAGGTGAGCTTGGAGGTGCTCCCATGGGAGGACGACGGTGCTCGTATGGAAGGGCGGCGGTGCTGTCGACGAAGCGCCGCAGTGCTACCGAGGGAGAACAGCGGTGCTCCCATAGAAGGGCGTCGCTGCTGTCGAGGGAGCGCAGAGGTGCTCCCATGGGAGGACGGCGATGCTGCCGGAAGGGAAGAGTGCGGCGGTGCTCCATGGGAGGGCGGCGGTGCTTCGAACGGTTGGGGAAGCTGCTGCTAGCGAATCGGTGTGATGCCAACCTGACTTCGATCAGCAGGGCGACAAACGTCTTCGCCGGTGACGGCCATGGCTCACGGAGGAGCCAACACGCAACTTTTTGAGAAACCCATGGAGATGGGTTTGGGATGGGTTGGGGGCCCTGCTGCTGCAAGCGAACGCCTCAGCTTCAAGGCGCTTCCTCGCCGGCGGCGGCGGTCGTAGCTCTCGCAGAGGATGAGCACCTAGCGGGTCTGCTCCGACCCAACACCATGCGGGAGCTGCGTGCGGGGAAATTATTTCCATCAGGTTTTGAGAATGTATCGGGAGAGAGAAGAACGCGTGGAAGAGAAGGCATCAAGCGGTTGAACAATTTTCAATCGGACGGTTCAGGAACCGGAGGTTCGGAGCGCGCGATCGTCCGGGGGACGCTCAGGTTTCCCTTTTATTATCGTTACATCACACTAGTAAAAATGCCCGTGCGTTGCTACGGGTTGATTTTAATTGAATATTGATATGATACAACAGATATTTCAGTCTCATATTTTGCAAAAGCTACTTCAACATAAATATTCAAATAAAAAACTAAAAGTCGCCTTGATAAGTCACTTCTTTCTGAACACTGGATCACCATCCAATTATGCATACATCATCTTCTTCCACCTGCCTTCAATCCAGCCCCAATGTACCTCCCTCCAACGCCCGCCGAGCCGCCTGCCGTCGCCACCCGCGACCAGTGGTGTTGCCGCGTTCGCCTCGCCACCCCTCTCCGACTGAGCCACCCCATCCGTTGTGATGCCATCAAACTAAAAATCGGCACGACGACGACCTCCCTATACCACCCCCACATGAGAACTCGATAAGGCACACTTCCCTCCACCGGTGATGCCACTGCCAATATCAGAATGTCATGCATAAACCAAGGAGTTCAGGATCAATTTGCACATGCTTAACCACATTAGCAATGAAACGGTGGATAAGGAAAAGCTCCTTGCTACATGTTTTTTATAAGAGTGGCCATGCGTGTGCGGCCCCTTGATGCACACCATTTTTTATTTACATAAACACATCTTAATCGTAGTAAATAAATAATATGGATAATTGAACATTCTACAAAATGGTAAACAAAAGCTAGTCTTTTTTAGGTAAAAGCAAAAGCTAATCGTTCTAGCTCAACCAAAAAAAGCTAATCGTTCTTATGATGGAAACCCATCTTTAGGCTATAATTCAGTTAACTTTCCAAGAATCATAAAACCCCACAATATGTAGGGGCATTGTTAGATATTGGTTCATCTACAACTGTTAGACATGTACAAAATGCAAATCTCAACAGTATTGTGATAACATGCCCTGCTACTAAGTCAGTAGTGGCAGTCCAGAAAGATTTAGAAATTTTCACCAATAAAAAATATTATCTTAAGAAAACAGTTATTGATAAGTAAGATGCCACGTTGCATAACTAATAATTCAAATTATGGATCGAAATCAAGCAAACTCAATCTGCTATAAGAGATTCTCTACAATAAAAAAGGAGAGCACGGTGGAGCTTGTGATATCTGCAAAAAGAATCAACAACAGCTCATCACGGCGTCGCAATAGCCGTTTGTGTCCTACAGGAAATACAAGCCGCAAGGTACGCGATCACGATGCTGACCCAAAATCTATTCTCCTACAATAATAAATGAAAGAAAACATTTAGGATTTTCAGCAAACCTATCCCTCTACCATAGAACCGGATACTGGTTCCAACTTCAGTCTTCCCCATCTCAATTGCTTAGTCAAAATGTTCTATCTGGAGCTTACAACCTGACAGAAGGGCATTCATCCATTGTCTTGAAACCAACTGAAAGGGGAGAAGCTACGGGACAAATTAGTGAACAGAATCAGAGCAAAAGGAAGAATGACACAAAGGAGAGCAAGTACATGATCAACTATTTAGTTGGGGTCAACACGAGTTGTCTTTCCAACTGCCGTGCATCGCCTCTGGAGAATCAGCTAGAAAAAATTAGGAAGCACATGACCAATTAAATCCCAGTGGAAGTGAATTTAATAATTACTACAGGATATAGAGCAAGAACGGGGGCATTAACCGATTTAAGAACCAGAAAAAGAATTGGACTTTGTGACTGCTGCGTGTCTGACCTCACCGTGTAGATAGAGAATTGGAGAGGCAGGAGAGATGGCACGACGCCCGCGCGCAAGCCATGCCGTAGCAGCAGAGAACGCAGTACCTGATGCGCCGCCGCCGTCACACTTGATGCGCTGTCTTTACCACGATCTGGCGCCGTCGATTTGATGCGAGATATAAAGTCAAAGGCTGCACACGCAAACTGCACAACGGCGGAGAGCTCGTACCCCGGAGAGAGGAGGGGTCGATTCGAGCGAGGCGAGCGTTGGAAGCTAGCGTCGTGCCGGAGAAGCAGAAGGCCGGGGTCGAGGCAGATGTAGGCGTGTCGGGGAAGCGGCGTTGACTGGGGAAAAGGCTGAGGCGCTTCGGTTGGGGAGAGGAGAACGAAGCGGTACGGGGTATTTTGCCGTAATATGCAATTTGGTGGGAGGGTAAAAAAGTCAAAATACGGACGGACGAACCAAAGAAGTCTTAATATGGACGGACGAACCAAAAAAGTCTTAATGCCTTTATTATTATGTACTAGCAAACATGCCCGTGCGTTGCCACGGATTGATTTTAATTGAATAATACAACAATGTTTATAGATGTTCTAGTCTCACATTTGCAAAATCTATTTAAATATAATTATTCAAAGAGAATGTCTATATGTTAGTTTTAAAAGTTTTGCTTCTATTTCAACCACTTGATCAACATATCACACTGCCTACATCATCTTCTTCCTCCCGTCCTCAATCCAGTCCCTATGTACCTCCTCCAATGCCGGCTGACCTGTTGTCGCCACCCGCGACCGGCAGTGCCGCACCAGCCTCCCCATCCGCCATGCTACTGCCGTCCCAACCATCACACTAAAAGCCAATATGACTGACCACCACGTACCTCCGCTACATCCGAACCCGTTAAGGTACGACTCCCCTCCAACAACGACGCCTCTGCCTTGCGTTGTCACTGGTTCCAAGTCGATCTTGGCTCGACCTCCCTGAGATCCCGTGCCTTGTTTCTGCTCGCACGACGCCACCGTCTTCGGCTTTGGGTTTCGCTGCTCCTTCCCGTCGTCTTGAATCAACTGGACTTTGGAAAAATTCTACTATCCTGTGATAGTCAAATCAAATCCTTATTACACATTTGACACTAAATCCAAATCTCATGCATAAACCAAGGAGTCCATGACCAATTTGCGCATGCTTAACCACATTAGTAATGAGACGATGCATGTTCTTTCATAAGAGTGATCTGCTAATTGCCCAGGCATGTGTGGCCCCTTGATGCACTTTTTTTTACATAAACAAATCTAAATCTTAGTATATAAATGATAAGGAGATTTAATCATTTTACAATGTGGCAAACAAAAGCTAATCCTTTTTAAATAAAGGCAAAAGCTAATCCTTCTTAGGATGGAACACGATCTTTAGGCTATAATTCTTTTAACTCCAATAGTCAATAGCAGCACATCACGGCGTCGTAATAGTCGTTTGTGTCATATAGAAGCACACAACCACCGAGTGAGCAGTCCAAAGACTAACAAATACAGCCGCGCGATATGCGATGCTGACCAAAAACAACTTCATTCTTCGCCAGCTCAATTTCTTATTCAATGTTCTATCTTTTCTGGAGCATACAATCTGTCAAAAGTAGATTCCTCCATTGCCTTGAAACCAATAGAAATGGGAGAAACTACTGGACGAATTAGTGAATGGAATCAGGGCAAAGGGACCAACTTTTGAACCAGAACAAGAATTCGAAGTTGTGACTGCTGCGTGTCCGACCTCACCGTGAAAAGAAAGAATTGGAGAGGCAGGAGAGATGCCAGGGCGCCCGCGCACGCAAGCAATTCCATAGTGCCGCGGCTGTCACCTTGATGGCTGACTTCACCAAGATCCAGTGCTGCCGAATTGACGCGAGATAGAAATACACGCGCTCCGCACGCACACTGTGCAACCGTGCGCGTCGGCGGCAACAGCCGGCTGTGCTCCGAGCATGAATCCAGAGGAAGAGGACCATGGAGCATGGTTGGGGTGCGCGTCCGCGGGCAAGTACGTTGAGATTCTCGCGATTGAGTCGATCTCCATGCTGGTCCTCTTGCTGAGCCAGTAGCTCCCCACCTTGTTCAGCACCTAGTCCATCTGCCCTCCTCTGCTCTTCCCCGTCCCACAAATCAGCGTCGAGCTACCTCAAATCGAAAGAATTTGATGTTGGGCCTGCTACTGCGACGCGGTCGCTTAGGCTGGGAAGCCCCTCCCTTTCGTAGCCATTCTCCTACCCGATGCTGTCAGGGACGGGCAGCCCGTCCCATTCGTAGATCTCCTCCTCCTCATAGACGGGCGCCTTGTCGCCGTCCTGAATGGACCCGGCCGCCGGCACGCTGCCGTACAATCTAGGAATCGAGGCGGCCGGGGGCAGCAGGACGCCGACGAGTTCGCCAATCACCATCGCCGGGGAGCTCCGCACCCAGCGTAGCCGCAGATTGAGAAGGTCAAGCCCTCGGTGCCGTCGTCGCCGGATGCGGCCACCAAATCGATCCGGCGGCAGCGCAGGTCCAAGCACCAATGGAAGCAGGGACGGGGCTGCTGGAGGACCTGGAACTCGGAGGTGGAAAGGTTTGTGGCCTCCACGGTCCCGTTCCATCATCCAGAGGAAGTGGAGGTCACCAGTGGCCGGAGATCAAGGTGTGGCGGTCGGATGTGGGCGGTGGCCATGGACGATTCTAGTGGGAGAGCCGACAGGAGGTGGGTTCGGGAAGGGGATTTCTCGATTGATTGGCTGGCCTATTCCTGCGAACCGTTTTTTTCACTTACCCGTGTCCGTGTCAGTGGTGGGTAATAAACGATTTGATGGGAGGGCAAAACGGTAAAAAGCTAACGGACGACCCGACCGGAAGAAGCCTTACTCCTTTTATTATTAGGTATAGATAGATGTATAGATATAGATGTATAGATGTATAGAAATACACAACTGGATCGATCAATCAATCCCAGATATACATGATCGTACGCTCTGGCTAGCGCTAGCTGGAGCCTACCTAGAGCAGGTCTGCCATGAGCCTGAACTCCTCGAGGCTGATGGTCCCATCTCCATCACCGTCCATGCACGCGACGATCTCCGCGCAGTCCTCGGCGTTGGCGGTGCCCATGAGGCCGAGCACCCTGGCGAGCTCGTCGGCGCCCAGCACGCCGTCAGGCCCGCCCGCGAAGGACTCCAGCGCCGGGACGGCGGCCTGCAGCAGCGCGCCGAGCGCGCCCAGCCCGAGCTCGCCGGCGTTCATCACGTCCAGGAGCTCCTCCACGCTGAGCCGGCCGTCCCGGTCGCTGTCGGCGCGCGCCAGCATGTCGCGCGCCTCCGCCTCGGACTTGTCCAGGCCCAGCGAGGCCAGGAGGCCCCGGAGCTCGGGGGCGGTGACGAGGCCGTCGTTGTCGGAGTCGAACGCCTGGAACGCCTCCACCAGCCTGCTGATGTAGCTCAGCGCCTCGAAGTCGACCGACGTCAGCGGCTGCGACTGTGGCTGCGCCGATGGCCGGCGGGCTGGCGTTGCCATTGCGTGGACGGGCACGAACTACACCGGGAGAGACGACTTGATGTGTTATGACTTTGGGGCTGGGTTGGAGCTGGGTTCGCTTGCATGGATGGTCTTAAGGAGGTGAGTCGACTGCAGAATCTGAACCTTGACAGCTTTGTGTCGACATGGAACAATAATCCAGAATCTTGTTCGTGCCATTGGCAGTGGCAGGATTAGCCCTCTGGATTCTCCAGTGATAGCGTATGTGGACGACGATAGGTTCTACTTCATCCGTTCTAGAATAGAAGATGTTTTAAATATTCCAGTGTGGACTTCATAATAACGACTGAAATAAGTGAATCTACACGCTAAAATACGTCTATATACATATTATTCAAAAAAAACTAAAACATTTTATAATTTGGGAACAGAGGAGCAGTAGCCGACGAAACAGGCTTGCGCCCCGCTATATAGATAGAGCAAACACCCGGATACAACCAACGATAGGTGCTGAGGCGGAAGCAACACAGTCACACCCAAAAGAAAAGAAAGAGAAAATAAAAAAGAAACAAATGCCGACAACAGCGGATCAACAAAAGCGGAGGCACTACATCACATCCTAAAATTAGAGGCAGTTGAAAGTGCCTCAAATTCTTCTAAAACTGCCTCTAAATAGTTTTGGAGGCAATTTTCAATGTGTTGGATTTGATCGTGTAGGGAATTGTATTTTGAGGCACTTTTGGATAGTGCCTCAATTTGTAATTCCCATCAGTTACAATAGTGCCTCCATTTATAATTACCAACACTTTCATTAGTGCCACCAATTGCAATTTGAGGCACTATTGGATAGTGCCTCCATTTGCAACTAGAGGCACTTTTTAATAGTGCCTCCATTTACAATTGGAGGCACTTTTCAATAGTGCCTCTAATTGTAATTGGAGGCACTTTCATCAAATACCATCATTTTAAAAACTGGTAATTACACAATATAAGCTGATACTACAGTAGATAAATGCACATATAGACACATATTGCATATTGAACAATCTTGCTGGGTAATATGACAAATTCTCACAATACATAAATGCATATTGTCTATCATAACTCATGTGAATCATAACTCTACTAGGTTGAAGACTTCGGCCACCTGTACTCTAGCACCTCCTCTAGGATGCTGATCTTCTGTGGGCATGGAATGAGGTAGTGCTCGTTTGTGATAGGCTCAGTTTCCTTGTCGCAGCTGCCACCTGAATTCCATTGACCCCCCAATGCACAACACAAATATACAGAGAAATTTCCAAACATCAGTTATTCTGATAATGCTACGTCACGACAAACTTAACATTAAGTAGCACATTTGATATTGGAACAGTAAGAGACACTTGAAAATTTGAAATGCAGAGCACATGAAATGCAAATCTTTATTGAATCAGACACTGCCAATAAAAGCTTACCCTAGAGAGGTTTTCTCATGTGTCCACCAGTGCCCGGTATTGAATAAGCACATAAGCTTATTGTAATCCTAGACAACATGAAGTTAGCACATAAGCTTCCATCCTAAATTATCAGACAAGCACATATAACAAAAGAAGCAAAAGAATGGCATATGAAAAGCATTGCATACCTGAAACAAGAAAGAATAAGAGCCCTCAGCTCTAACCTTGTGGTTCCCGAATACCTCAAACACCTTCCTCTTGTCTTTTACAGAATTTGTCGGGATACAAACTAGTGATTCCCACATGTTTCTGTTGAGTGAATCACCAACGGACACAAGTCTATTTCCCCTCAGACTCTCCAGCATATCAGTTGGGTTCAACCTAGCATAAGCATCAAACATCATGCCATCACATAACTGAATTTGTCACACGAAAAGAACAGACTGAATTCACACAAACTACATGGGTGTCCAAGTAGAAGAAAATTGCTTAATTGTCATCAAACAAACACACTTAGCTCATATGTGATCACACAAACAAAACGTCTTGCGACTTTTCCATGATGGTGAACTAACAAACAAAGGGTGTGTAAGTCTGGGGGTAAAAGGATAGTTCTGTCCTCAATGGATATAAGCAAACAACAACCTGCCTCTATTACATGTGACAACAACAACAACACCAACAACATTATACCAATGGACTCATGGTATGGTACCCATTTAAAAGATGCTAAAAGGAGTAGCACGCTGCAGGCTGTACCATACTGATGTCCGACAATCAGCGGCCCTAATTCCTTTGCCAACTGCAACTTGCTGGATAAGAAGTTCAGAACCAGATGATGAACCAACACACACAGTCTAACTACGTGCAAAAGTAGAAATTTTCCATGGATTACCATAATGTTGCGAAAGTGGATACTTTGGGTTTGGATTTCTATGAACAAATGGTTAAGGAAACAGACACTATGCAAGTTGAACTGCCATTCTTGGAGGTTACAGCAAAACACTTTCATGTCTGGTGCGGATTTGGATCTGTCCACCACAGCAAGCGTCTTGATATGATTCACATGAGCAGACGAACAAGAACAAAACAAGTGGAATTAGGCCACAAAAGTAGAAAGAAACAATTTGATTGAAAATAAGCCAGTAACTTCATTTTTCTTTATGTCCTGGCTCAGTTTGATATTCTCTATACCCCCACATCTTATCTAAGAATAGTTTATTAGTTTATTTGAAATTTTGCATTCTATCATATTGCTAGTGTCCACCATGGTACTATTATTTGTAAACTAAACGGTTTAACATACCTGCAAGGTTACAGTCTTACAGACAACTTAATGCCTCCAAGAATTAGCTAGGGAAGGATGGTGTCGGTGGTGCTCTATCTGGGGTGCTCACCAAGACGCCTACATGGCTGCATCCTTCTTGTTCATCGCCAGCTCTTCTTACTCCTCAATAAACCATTTCTTGACCTCACTTCCCATGACACAACAATCTAAGGTAATTTACATGTGGGAAGGAGTTGGTACTGGTTTTAACATGAATGAAATAATAATACAGGCAATGTTCTAGGCCTTTACCCCATCTGAAGCAGCAATAATTAACTAATCTAAGGATAACAAATTTTCCTTCATAAGTAGTCGTACCTACCATTGCTAAAACTTAATTGTTCTTATAATCTTATTATTTTCAGACTGCACACTACTCATGTTGTCCTCACTCGCATAACAATACTAGTACTGGACAGGAATCAATACAGCCAGATTCCAATAATTATACATGTACATCTGGTTTAACCAAAACCATGACTAGACGACAGAATATTTTGCAGAAATATTTTGCAAAATGCAGGAAGTTCTCTGAACTTAGTCATAACAAACATAATGAAATTTCTAACCCCATCTCCGTAGTCTACACTTGACCTAGCTGATCTCACTGTTTGAATGTAAATACGTATCAATCGTGGATATAGGCATTAGAACGAAAACATCGTGTGCAACAATTATCACCAATGAAAGTTGAATGGATAGTATGATAGTGCGGAGTAGGGGCTAGATTTGAAGGCTAACCCATATGTGTGCACATTCTGTCGAACAGGTGACGTGCGCCTCATATGCAGAAAAGGTAAGGAGGATCAAGCATACCTGGTGACGGTGAGGACACGGCGAAGTTGCTGGCGTCGATGCCATGCTCTGGCCGAGGAGATTCGCCTCCACCGGTTGTCGTGATTTGGACGACCACAGAAAGCGATGGAGGCGCCACAGCGCGAGATGTAGATGGGTCAGAGGCAGCGAAGCTCACCGGGATGTCGTGATGCTGTGACCACAGAAAGCGATGGAGGTCACCGGGATGCCATGACCGCGGCGACGAGGAACCGGACGAGGCCGAAGACGAGGCAGGTGGCGCAGAAGGCCGGCGAGGTGAGGAGGCGGCGGAGCGAGGAGCGGCGGGAGAAGGAGGAGGAGGAGAACACCTTGGGCGAGCTGGGCATGGCTGCAGTGGCACCGGAGCTGCTGCCGCGGGTGGGGCTGGCGTCGAGGCTACGTACTGTGGACGGGCGGGAAGAGAAGGTCGCGGCGTCAGATCGGAACCGGATCCGCCGGCGGGGGAGGATGCTCGACGCAGCAGCGCCGCTGTCGTGGCCTCCTTGTCACCGCCGCCGGCCATGGCTTCTTCAAGCGAGCGGATTTGGGATATAGGATGCGTCGTGGCCTCGTGGGTTGGGTTGGGTTGGGTTTGGAGACTCCCGTTGTGCATTTGGTACAGAGCTGAACTGGTTCATGCCTCATGTTCCTCTTTGGCTTGTGCGGGTGGATATGTGCGATTCTTCGTGTCACTAACGTGTGATAACTTGATTTGCATTTCGTGTGGCATCTTCTCTCAAAACTAAATATACTAGTAGTACTGAGTAGAGATTTCTTGCACCCGAACTTTAGTGCTCCCGCTGATTTAAAAAATTCGAATAATATATTTATAAGTTATAAAAAATCTGAAACAAGTCATGCATGTTCTAGATGATGTATCCTATAGAGGTGTAAAATTACAATGCGAAATAATTTGTACTTCGATCTACACAAAAAATGACAAATTTATTGATCAGATTATAGTTAACAGTGCATAGTTTTAAATCTACAAATTTTGTGTAGAATATAATATAAAGACTTTTGCATGCTAATAGTATATATCAATATGGACATGCGCTTTGTTTCAGATTTTTCTGAAACTTTTATGTATATTTTTTATTTTTTTTCAAAATTATGGTGACAAGTAGTACTGTCTTTTATGTTTTTTTAAAAATAAATAGTAATGGTACTTTGTCTTTATCATATCTGAACAAAAATAAATTAGAGTATTTCATTGTCCAACTACATGTGGTTACTACCTTAAAGAGTAAGCATAATTGCAGCTACAATATCTCATTTTTCGTAAACGAAGATGCATCTACAGTTTCATTTTCTTGAAGGGAGGTACAGGAACACCGTCGCATGGATGGCTTAGCGCGATCTGGATCTGATAATGAATACACCGGCACCATCCGCATCTCCTCTTACATCAACTGTCTCTCACCATGGCCAACAACAATGAAGGTTGCGGCAGCGACAGTGGAGTTAGCGGCGGTGGAGAAAACCTGTACCAGTGACGCATATTTTTTGGCTACCGGTGGCTCACAAATGTACGCCACGCCAAACATGTACGCCACAATATTTACGCTCCTGGTAAGTGGCTATCGGTGGCGCACATAACTTGTACGCCGCCGGTATCACAGGTATCAGAGGGGTTGGCCTGTCCTAGCAATTCGTCGAACACCTGGTGTGCGTCCACCGGGCTGAGCGTCCCGGCGCGGACGCTCTCCGTTGCGGCGGCAAAGGCGGCGCGGGGATCCCAGCAGTGTGAGGGGCGCGAGGTGGAGGTGGAAGAGAGGCGGCGGCGGAGGCAGAGGCAGGGCATCGGCGTGGTGGAGGTGGAAGAGAGGCGGAACATGAGGCATTGGGTTGCGGAAAGAGCGCCTCCATCCTGCCGGCGTCGGGGGTGAGGTAGACGGCACGGAGGCGAGGATGAGCAGAGCTCGAGAGGGAGGCGATATGGCGGTGGTGAGCGAGCAAGAGCAGCCGGAGGCGTCAATGCGTGCCCGCCGAGTCAGAGGCCTTGGCCATGGCGGCCAGGGTTTGGGTTCCGCAAGGAGGCGCTCAAGGGAAGATCTAGTTGATGGAGAGTGAGTGGGGAATCAGTGCAGCGAGCCCGGGTGGAGCTCGAGTTGATGGAGAGTGAGTTGAGGAATTGGCAAGCAAATCAGTGGAGCATACACAATTGTGCCATTAAACTTTCACCTTGTATTTTTGTAGCTACAATTTGGAAATTGGGATGACCAAAAACAATTCAAGACAAAATGAACACTAATCAATTTCCATTCATGTAATGAGTGTTAGTGTGGTATTTACGTCCAATAGGGAAAAATACTAAGCAAACGGTATGCACCTCTTGTAACTAACAATTTTTGCCCTTGACTTTATGTGATGTAAGATCTGGTTAGTGGTTACTGTGAGGAACTGGCAAGTGGCAAGGGAATCAGTGCAGCATACACAACTGCATCATCAAACTTTCACCCTGTATTTCTTGTGGCTGAAAAAAATGAAATAACCAAAATTAATTCAACACAAAAAGAACACCAATCAGCTCCCATTCCTGCACTGAGAATTTTATTTGCTTCCAATAGGGAAAAATGAATTTTTTCAGTAGTATTAAGAAGTTAAGATGGTGGGTGGGTGGCTGTCAAGAAATACTACCAACTCAATGTTACAACGAAATAAAAGATTAACCAATTAGTACGAGTCCCTAATGCCTAAACCCAAAAACACATCATGCACGTTGGGATTCCTGAAGCATCACTATACTCATCGGCATGGTTTCGCTCAGGTTGATCAACTAGGCAGCGAATTTCCAAACATCAGATGCAAAAAACCAAGCCGTTACCCAAATACTAAGCGTAATAAACAATTCTTGTCCTTGACTTTACTTGAGAACAGTGACCGAACACAAATCCAAAGGCCTGGCAAAGGAAATCTAGATGCATCCTTTGCACAAGGAACAAGGCAAGGTTTAGACTTGCCATCCTTTCCTATCCCTATGTGTTTTCTATTCCTTTCATTTTCCTATCCTTCAAATCAAAGAGGCCCTCAGTGGGTTTTGTCTCTTCATAAACCAAAATGAGCGGCAGAGCAAATCTAGAAACAATACTGGCTTTTATCTATCTGACAGGCTACAAGGCCAGCTATGAATGAAATAATTCTTTATGCACACAAAAATATTTTTGAATTGTCACAAACATACAGCCTCCGTGGGTGCACAAGAGCCGCCTCTAATCACAAAACTGTAGTCCGAGCGGGGAGCTTGTGGAGGTGCGGCGGAAGTGGAGATGGTGGCGGTACTCCTCGGTTACCTCGGGAGACTAACAGCGAGAAGCACTATTTAATATGATCTCAAATAGTTTTCAACCAAGATATCTTTTTCATTTAGGGGCACTATTCATTTAGAGGCACATCTAAAAATGTCTCAAATAGTAACTATTTGAGGCACTTTTGAATAGTGCCTCTAAATGATAGTTATTAGAAGCACTATTCAAATGTGCCTCTAAATGAATATTATTTGAGGCATCTAAAAGTGCCTCAAATAGTAATCATTTGAGCCACTTTTTATTAGTGCCTCTAAATGATAGTTATTGGAGGCACTAATCAAAAGTGCCCCTAATGATTACTATTTGAGGCACTTTCAGATGCCTAAAATAGTATTCATTTAGAGGCACTTTTGATTAGTGCCTCTAAATAAAAACTTTTTGAGGCACTATTTCTAAACTGCCGTTAATTGCTAAATAATTTGAGGCATTACTTGTAAAAGTGCCTCAAAAAATAAACATTAGAGGCAGTTTTCAAATGTGCCTCTATGAAAGTGCCTCGAATTCAAGGACGTGATGTAGTGAGGAGCCTCGCGACCGCTGCGCCCACCGGAGATCTCCCACCAAGCTCCTAGACTCCGAAACGCCGGTACCAAACAACACCTCCAAGAAGGGACGCGACGATGACGACGCTGCTGCCAAGGGTTTCCCCCGGTACGCGGCGAGGAGAAAAGAAGGGTAGCCCCCGACGCCCTCCAGGAAGGTCCGGCGGCACCCTCAAGCGCCACCGCGTCGGTGTCAGCCAGGCCGACAGGGATTTCTCCCGATCCCAACCTTCACCTCGGGCGCTCCGGAGCCCGCCACCAAACCGACCACCACCCTGCGCCAACACGGACTTGAAGCATCCCACGCCGCCTCACCACGGCACCGCGAAGTGGGGCCTGCACAACGAAGAAGAGGAGCCGGGACTAGGGCAGCATCACCGTCGGCACGCGGGAGGGCCCAACCTCCACCGTCAACGACGGTAACCGACCGGACGCAATAGCAGGAGCATACCAGGCCCGTGGGCCCACAGGCCCGGCCGGGCCCTCAGAGGCCCGTAAAGCTCCCGCCTTCGCGCTGCAGAAGGCACGCCGTCGGTGTCGCCACCCCCTGTCCAAGCCGCTCCCCCGCATCCCCGCACAGTAGGCATCTTGGCCGCGCCGGAGCCGGCCCGCTAGGACCCAGATGGGGCCCTAATGGCCCAGATCTGGGCCGGGGGCGCGCCGCCGGCCACCCAGCACCACCAGTCCGCCCCGCCGCCAAGAGGAAGCACCACCACCGCGCTCGCCGCCGGCCACCGCCACCAGGTCACCGGACCACCGCCGACCGAGAAGCACCGTCGCCAGGAGGGGGAGCCCCGCCTCCACCCATCAAGACGCGGGGAAGGTCAGACCGCCGCCGCCGGCGCCGCGCGGGCCTCACCCGGCGGCCTCTGCCGGCGGCGGCGACGGGGGGAGAAGCGGAGAGGGTACGAGGAGGAGGAGCGCGAAAGGTCGCGCGCCGCCGCCACGGGGGGCGACGGCCGCGCGAGGAGGGAAGGGAGGAGGAAGGGGAGGGAGGGGAGCTCGGGACCGGAGCTCGGCGCCGGCGGCGGCGGCCTCGCGGGCGGAACCCTAGCTAGGGAGGAGTCGCGAGGCGAACCACCCACTTCAGAGGAGCAGTAGCCCGTAGATGGACAATAAGAATACCGACTGCAATGAGCACGCGCACACACGCATACGAGCACGATGCGTGAATAGTCACACATCGTCTACGAATGGTGCTATGGAGTTTCAAGATATTAGCGACATGTCTTATCATTGTGGAAAATAAGACATCCAACTGAAAACGTATTCTGCTTTAACTAGATATACATGATAGAGATTTATGTTCCCCTGGAGATATAACCTTTATTTAGCCGGATCCCCATGTAGAGAGACTCAAGATCCTATATATACAACTAAACCAATTTTTGTTTGTCTGTCTTGCTAAAAATCTATATATTTTCTACAACACAGCTTCCGCTTCGTCTTATAGTAACCCGGTAAAAATTCTTAACAGAAAAGATAGTATAAATATTTTGAGCATGAATGTTATACAATTTACAGTACAATGTCCAATTTCGCTTGCAATAGGTGGAGGAACAAGGAAGAAGACTTTATCGGTTGTCATGAGTTGGTGTGCACGAGCCACCCCCAATGGGCCCGGCCCATTAGTTACGAGTGAACGTTTGTGTGTGTTTTCAATTTATGTTCCTTTTCCTTTAATTTTTTCGTTCTACTTCCTATTTTTATTAATATTTATTGTATCTACTTTTATTTTATTTTTTTACTTTCCTTTTATGAATTTATTTATAGCGAAATACATGAAGATTTTTCTAAGATGAATGATCATTTTTTGGAAGTCGCGAACATTTGATTTCAGATAACATAGTTACTTTTGTTCTGAAGGAAGTACACTAAAAGTTCTTTTAACATCCGAAAATATTTTTGTATACATGAAGATTTATTTTAAAACGGATAAAAAATTTCAATGTGTGTTAATTTAAAATAGATTTAGTATGGCATAATATGTAATTCAACGAGAAAATTTCTCATGAGTAGTATGACCAGTTTTGTGAGCGAGGCGTTTTGGCTACCAAGCTCATATGCTCCTGGTCAATTAAAAAATTGAAAAAATAGTAAAACATTTTAAAAAATTCCGAATTTTTTTGGTGACGAAGATATATATGTTTGCTACATTCTTGTCAAATTTCATGATGAAATGACATTTCTGCTGCTCTGTGCAAAAGAGACAAATCCAGAGAGCAAAATCTGATTTAAAAATATCTTTTCAGAGTAGTGTTTTTGTCTTTTCTGCACAGAGTAGTAGAAATATCATTTCTTCATAAAATTTTACCGGATTGTAGAAAACATATATACGTTTGTCAATTTTTTTTTATAATTTTCAAAAATGTTTTACTATTTTTTCTTTTTTTATTTGGCTAGGAGCATATGAGCTCGGGAGCCAAAGTGGAATCCCGTAGTTCACTATTATTTTTGATTCATCTAATTTTTTTGTTTTTTCTTTTTCATGTTAAGATTTAGAAATGTTCAAATTTTAAAATTTTCATTTTTCAAAAGAATGTTCGGATTTTAATCTTTTTCAAACTTAAACATTTTTAGATTTGAAAATGGTTCACATTTTGAAAATGTTTCATATTTTAAAAATTGTCAAGATATGTTTTTAAAATGATTCAGACTTACACAATTGTTCAAATTAAAATAAAATTAGATTTTAAAATTTTAAAGCATTTCCAGAAATAGATAAAAAAAGGACGAGCGGAAACGTAAAAAAACGAAAAAAAAGTAAACGTGTAGCGTGCGTGTCCGTGCGATGGGACGCATCATCGCCAGATGGGCCAGGCCCATGTAGTATCCTAAGTTAGCGAGTTGGTGCTCTGGCTCGCGGGTGCACTTACGCGAAGGGTTCCCTTCGCAAAGGTCGATTCAGCGACCGCCAGAGGATTCCACGTGGCCGATCGTGCGTGAGTAGCAAAATCCGATTTGATTACCTCGTGCTCGCGAAACAGAAGCCTCGTTCCCCGTGCCGTACGCATCGCTAAATCCCCCACGCACTGCTTCAGCGCCTCAGCGATCGACCGATCGTACAAGCCTCCTCCATGTAAATGTACATCATGCCAGCCTCACGAACGACATGCATGCTTACGTGATCAGAGAATTGTACGTTCCTCTCTTCCTTTTCTTTTTAAAGCCTCTACTCGTCTCGCGACTCGTACGTAGCCTTTCCGTTACCCCCTGCAACAGGTGTACAAACTGTACATAATAGGGAGTACAAACTAAAAAATTAAATCTAAAACTCTCTTGCATACCGGTATATAAATTTGGGTACTTGCCACCCCCACCCTCAACCCTAAGTTATATATACAAGTTACAAGTTTTTCTTAGTCTAGCGGCTCGGCTTCGTCCCTCGTCGCCGCTACCGCGGCGTACGAGGGGACTCGGCCTCGGGGCGTTAGGGTACGGAGGCTTCATCGCTCGTCGACGCTATCGCGTCGACGGCGACGAATCATCCTTACCCTAACGCCTACGCTAACGCGTCACCTGAAAGTACAGAATATATAGAACAGAAAGTACAGAATAATGCGATTCGGATGTACAGATTGCTGCGAGTACATCGGCGTACATCCACGCGAACTCGCTGTACATCCGCGCCCAACTCCTCTGTACATCCGCGCGCACATCGGCGTACATCCGCGCGCACATCGGTGTACACCCACGCGAACCCGCTGTACATCCGCGCCCAACTCATCTGTACATCCGCGCGCACATCGTCGTACATCCGCGCACACATCGTTGTACATCCGCGCGAAAGATAACAGAAAGTACAAAACTACACATGATGTACAACCACAATGCTACCGAGTGTACAAATTATATAGAACCGGATGTACAAAATAAAAAGTTTGTCGAAACCTATCAACATGGGATCTAGTTTTGAAGATCTCGACGCGAGGAGCTCAAAGGTGAAAACGGTTTGTAATTTGGATCAACGGTTCTCAAGATATTTCATTTTAAAGTTTCGATTTTGCAAAAAAAAAAGGAAAAACTGTATCCGCGAGAGAGCAACCGCGGAGCGACGGGAATGCGACACATGGCGCGCGCGGAGTGACGGACGACTTGGTCAACGAACGGGAGGGCGACACATGTCGCAGCCACAGGACGCGCGGGTTCCTTCGCGAAGGGAACCCTTTTTCTAACGATTTCCCTGACTCGCTACAAGCGAGGCATAGCGAGCCCCGGTGGCAGGCTCAGTTGCATATTTCCATTTGCTCACTCTTTCAAGCAAACTGGGCCGCGTCGTTGACCAGTCTCTCCGTGGGCTTGATTCAGGTTATATGCTATAACATGGCCTGGTTCGCGTCGCTGGTCAACGGATTCCATATCCAGTCTTTACGAACCTAATTCTTTGTCCGGCGAGGTTTTTCAGAGAATATTTTTGTGAAATTCCCCACGTGAGAACCGATGAGCATCCAGTATCCATCACACTGATCTTTTTCACCAAGAACGGTACGACTTAGATGTCAAGGTTTCCACGCTCGATACGATACGGCGGCAAGCGTGCAAATTCAAGTAGTCGTACTTTTCCTTTTTCTGGAAGTTGCCATACAGAGGAGGTAAACGCCGCATGCACGCGGCTCCTGGAATTGACCGGGGCCGAGAGCCCTGCGAACTCGTCAAGAGTCACCGGCGGCACAAGTTTTCACGCTCTCTAGGAGACGCTGAAACCGACCTGAACTTCTAGACTGATCTTGTTTAGTTACTTCATTGCTGCATTTCAGCAAATACGTCCAGTCTCTAGCTATCAGTTTCAGGCTACGTAGACCTGGCACATGATGAGTCAGCCAGCTAGCAAACCGTTTTGACTTTTGAAAGAGTACAAAACTGTCACCTACTAGATGATGCTATAGCTAGGCAGCTAGGCTCATTTTTTTCTTTTTAATCCGAGACAAAGATCGTCTTCATCGTTAACCAGTTAAGTAAAAGAAGGTCGGTCTAGTTAATTACGAAAATACCAAATGAAGTTGGAAGCTATGACTTGCACACACTTTTTTTTTTTCATGGAAACAATGTTTTCGTTCCCTGAAAATAACGTTTTAAAAAGAGAGAAATTCAATAAAAGCCCGTCCATCAAAGCCTCCCACAAATGCCATAGTCATTCGTTCGGTGATCTGGTCACTCTTGACATCACAATGGACAATGCTAGATAGGTCACACCGCCCACACCGAATTCACGATGCCGACACACCACAACCGGCCACCACATCAGCGAAAAGACAACTAAGTTCCCAGCGAGGCCGTGTTGACTTTGGTTTGCAGGGTGGGTGTGGTGCAAGCTGTGGCTCGACAATGCAGTAGGAGATGGCGTGGATGCTCGTGGCTGTGGCGATCATAAGGGTAGTACAAACAAGAGCCTACGTGAGCGACTTCGTCACGAGAACGACATGAAATAGAGCAACTTTGTCATGAGAGCGACTTCATCTTTCCCACCCTATTCCACACCCCACCTACAACAAAGAAATAAAAAAGGCCAATAACTCTTTCTTAATTAATCAAATGGGACAAAGATTTTAACCTCGTTTCAAAAAAATAAACCCCCACCTACCCACCTCATAGGAGCTAGTCCGGCAACCATCTCTGAATGGGCGGCATTGACGATCTGGGCGGGATACATATTCAGTAGAAATGGAGGAAGAAGGGACGCGAATGTAGGCGGGAGTGGGTGATGCGCTTATGAGAGACGCTTCGCATGGCAGTTGTGCGGATCTACGTCGAGGCGGAGCACGAGAGGAGCGAGGGGTGCCAAGCGCTAACTGAAAACCTGAACTAGACTTCCTCCAATCAAGGAGAACAAGTCTTGTTAGCATGCAGATGACCAATTGACCACGGTTGTCTACGATTTTAATTGATCGATCTGGTTAACTAGTCTCTAACCATCACTCTCAGGGTGACCCCCTCGGCACTGCCCCACCAACGCCGAGGGTAACCCCCTCGGCACTGCTCCTTCACCCCAGCCCTTCAGCGTGCTCCACGTGGCCACCTATGCCGAGTGTATCCCCCTCGGCACTGCTCCTGGGCGCCGTCATCTCCGTCCCGTTAACTTTCTGTGGCGACGGCTAAACTGTGCCGAGGGGCTAAATAAACCGTCGGCACAAGCCTCTACGCCGACGGCCGAAGCAACGCCGACGGTATCGAGCTGTGCCGACGACCACCTAAGCCGAGAGTTCAATGCCGAGGGTCACCGTCGGCATTGACATAAGCCGAGGGTAAACAGGGCTAAGCCGAGGGGGAAAACCCTCGGCGTTGAACTTCCTTCCTGTAGTGATGAGTCAGCAGCTAGCCAACCGTTTTTTGACTTCTGGAAGAGTACAAAAGTGGAAGCTACTAGATGATGGTAGGCCGTTTACCTGGCAACCCCACATGAAAATAATCTCTTGCATGTACTAACCAAGTGAAAAAACCCATCAAAATCAGAAAAAATCCTACCATGTAAAAAAATCTAATTAATTAAAGGGATGCCAAGCAAAATCTGAGATTATAACCACACTCGATATAATATTATAACCCACATACAATCTAGCCTTTTTTTTGAACATACAATCTAGCCTCAGTAGGTCCAAACCATGCATCATCCAATAACATGGCCATGATAAATCAACTACACTCGTATGTCCATCATAGCCTCCCACAAGTATTATCATCGTCACAACTCGTCCTGTGAGATAGAACGTCGTCACAACGGCCACACCAAATCCACGTTGGCCGGCGCACCACAACCGACCATTACATCAACAAAATGACAACTACGATGCCGACGAGTTTGTGTTGACTTTTGTTCACTTGGTGGGCACATGGTATGAATTTGGAATAAACACACCTTGTGTCACTAATATGAGATATTGCACCAGGTGCGGTGCCAGGTGTATTCCTGGGTATGCAAGTGAATACCCATGATTTTTTGCTAAATAGTGTTGATTATAGCAAAATAAATAGTCTGTTATAAATTCCTAGCGCCGCCACTGTTTGCATGATATGTTTGTGTCCACTCACATCGTTTATCATGTTACCAAGCTAATTCCCCTATCATTTCACAAATACAGGTATGACATGTCTCGAAAAAGCCGGCCAGAAATGGAAGTTTGGTTAGATCAATTATCACTTGATGATACGTCAATGAAAGAAGAGTCTTGTTGAGTTAATTCTAGCTGAGTACACACGATAAGCAATAAGACAATCGCCAAAGTTCAAAACCACCCCACCTAATCCGACGTAGTACATCCAACTACTACGAAAAAACAACTGAATAAACTTTCACCAAAAATGTAGTCAGTATGTACGAACGAGCTCAGGTCCAAGTCCAAGCAGGTATATGTTGCTGACTTTGCACTGAGATCTGGATGTGGAAAGTAAATAAATTAAGCAAGTAGCTAGTGCAGGGTCATTCTTCTCTGTTTTAATTATTTTCTGCAAGCATGGACACTTTTGAGCTCGTGCAGGAAGTAGAATAAGATCGATGGGTCCATTTCCGAAGAGGATGTTTTACACGTGTACATGTGGTTGCAAATTTTCCCATGGCAGTGCAACCTAGGTCCCTTTTTTTCTGGAAGAAGTATCTACTACTATATTTTAAAGACAAGCCAATTCTCGCTCTCTCCGTGCCCCAAGCACTGTACAACTACAGTAAGAAATGTTCATCACTGTAGATAGCTACAGTAAAAAACAGTAACGCGATCCCCGTCGTCGAACGGTGATCGGACGGTCCACGCGATGCGTCGGCGACGCTTTTGCAAAAACATCCCTCACAAAACCGAGTATCGAACCCGCAATCCAAGCTTCCCCGTGAACAGGGACCTGATCGTAATTCGAAAAAACGTCGAGGACCTTCGTGCAAAAACGCCCCGCAGATCCCCCCTCCCCCTTTCTCTCTCCCGCGCGGCGCCGAGGTCGCCGGCGATGCCGCCACGCCGCGCAGCCGCTCCGCTCCTCCCCCGTCAGATCGAATGGTGCCACGGACTCCGTCGTCGTCTCCTCTCCGTCTCCGGCGAGTCTCGCTTGCTGAGCCGCACCACGCGCAGCGGAATCGACGCCGCAGTGGGCTTGCTCCGGCCGCCGCGTTTGCTCGCCGTCGCGGACACTCCGGTGACCCCGATGTAGCGGCGCCGCCGCCTGCAGGTAGCCCGCCTCCGGGCGCATCAGACAGGCGCACGCTCGCGCCCGAGCACGCGCTGGTTCGTCGCCGGCGTGGTCGACGCGGCCGCGGCGGCTCCGGGCAGCAACGATGCCACGATGACGTCATGGTCGACCTGGGCTGCGGACGGGCTCCTGCTGGGCCGGGCTTCCTTTTTTTTTCTCTCCTTCCCATTATGCTTTTTCCATTTTTTCCAAAACTGTTTGAACTTTTGAAAGACAGCCCCAAATCAACTAACACTAACACCCCCAAACCAACTAACACTAAATTCTATAAAATTTGTCAAAATCAAAATAGCCACTGTGGAAAAATATATATATATGTGATTAGGTACATTTCCAAATCAAACGATAAAAAAACACTACATTTAAATAAAAACAACGATTGATTAAATAGATATTTAAATAAAATGCAAATTCATTTGCTCTAATTATGGCCTGATTCTGAATTAAATTAAATGTAAGTATAAATAGCTATAAAAGAAGATTTCAAACACTTCGAAATCAAATGCAACCAAATTCCACATAATTGTAAAAGGGAAAAAACATTCGGAAAAAAAGAAAAAAAAACTAACACTAAATTCTATAAAATTTGTCAAAATCAAAATAGCCACTGCAAGAAAAAGACAAAAAAAATGTGATTAGCTACATTTCCAGATCAAACGATAAAAAAACACTATATTTAAATAATTGAATTAAATGTAAATATAAATAACTATGAAAAAAGATTTCAAACACTTCGAAATCAAATGCAACCAAATTCTATAAAATCAAACGATAAAAAAAACTATATTTAAAGAAGAACAACGATTGATTAGATGGATATTAAAAATAATTATGGCCTGCTTCACTAAATTCTATAAAATTTGTCAAAATCAAAATAGCCACTGCAAAAAAAAAAAGAAAAAAAAAGGTGATTAGCTACATTTCCAAATCAAACGATTAAAAAATCACTATATTTAAAGAAGAACAACGATTGATTAGATGTATATTCAAATAATTATGGCCTGCTTCTGAATTAAAAATTCCACACAACTGTAAAAGGGAAATAGTTAAAAAAAAGAAAAAGTAGATAAATATTGTAAAAAAAACTGCATTTAAAGAAAAAACAACAATTGATTACATGGATACTTAAATAAAATGCAAATTCATTTACTCTAATTACGGCTTGCTTCTGAATTGAATTAAATGTAAATATAAATAACTACAAAAAAAAGATTTCGAACACTTCGGAATCAAATGCAACCAAATTACACAGGAGTGTGACAAAAAAAAACTACAAAACAAAAAGAATTGCCAAAATTAGCGTGAAAAAAAACAAACGAATGAATATTTCAGAAAAAAATACAGATTTAACTGCTCTAACTGTACCTTGCTTACAAATTGAATTTAATGTGAAATATTAAAACAAAAAAAATGATAATATTTGACTAAATCAGCTGAACCTCCAACAAAGAAAATGCATATTTTCATACTCTCCACACAAAATATGCATTTACAAAAACACAATAATTTCCAAACGATAATTTTTGACTACATCGGATGAATTAACATGAATAATTGCATATCATACAAATACATATCTCCTAAATATGGATTGAATTTGAAATACTATATTTTAAAGACAAGCCAATTCTCGCTCTCTCCGTGCCCCAAGCACTGTACAAGTACAGTAAGAACTGTTCATCACTATAGCTAGCTACAGTGAAAAACAGTAACGCGATCCCCGCCGTCGAACGGTTATCGGACGGTCCACGCGATGCGTCGGTGACGCTTTTGCAAAAACATCCCTCACAAAACCGAGTATCGAACCCGCAATCCAAGCTTCCCCGTGAACAGGGACCTGATCGTAATTCGAAAAAACGTCGAGGACCTTCGTGCAAAAACGCCCCGCAGATCCTCCTCCCCCTTTCTCTCTCCCGCGCGGTGCCGAGGTCGCCGGCGATGCCGCCACGCCGCACAACTGCTCCGCTCCTCCCCCGTCAGATCGAATGGTGCCACGGACTCCGTCGTCGTCTCCTCTCCGTCTCCGGCGAGTCTCGCTTGCTGAGCCGCACCACGCGCAGCGGAATCGACGTCGCAGCGGGCTTGCTCCGGCCGCCGCGTTTGCTTGCCGTCGCGGACACTCCGGTGACCCCGATGTAGCGGCGCCGCCGCCTGCAGGTAGCCCGCCTCCGGGCGCATCAGACAGGCGCACGCTCGCGCCCGAGCACGCGCTGGTTCGTCGCCGGCGTGGTCGACGCGGCCGCGGCGGCTCCGGGCAGCAACGATGCCACGATGACGTCATGGTCGACCTGGGCTGCGGACGGGCTCCTGCTGGGCCGGGCTTCCTTTTTTTTTCTCTCCTTCCCATTATGCTTTTTCCATTTTTTCCGAAACTGTTTAAACTTTTGAAAGACAGCCCCAAATCAACTAACACTAACACCCCCAAACCAACTAACACTAAATTCTATAAAATTTGTCAAAATCAAAATAGCCACTGGGGAAAAAAATATATATATATGTGATTAGGTACATTTCCAAATCAAACGATAAAAAAAACACTACATTTAAATAAAAACAACGATTGATTAAATAGATATTTAAATAAAATGCAAATTCATTTGCTCTAATTATGGCCTGATTCTGAATTGAATTAAATGTAAGTATAAATAGCTATAAAAGAAGATTTCAAACACTTCGAAATCAAATGCAACCAAATTCCACATAATTGTAAAAGGGAAAAAACATTCGGAAAGAAAAAGAAAAAAAACTAACACTAAATTCTATAAAATTTGTCAAAATCAAAATAGCCACGGCAAGAAAAAGACAAAAAAAAAATGTGATTAGCTACATTTCCAGATCAAACGATAAAAAAAACACTATATTTAAATAATTGAATTAAACGTAAATATAAATAACTATGAAAAAAAGATTTCAAACACTTCGAAATCAAATGCAACCAAATTCTATAAAATCAAACGATAAAAAAACTATATTTAAAGAAGAACAACGATTGATTAGATGGATATTAAAATAATTATGGCCTGCTTCACTAAATTCTATAAAATTTGTCAAATCAAAATAGCCAGTGCAAAAAAAAAAAGAAAAAAGGTGATTAGCTACATTTCCAAATCAAACGATTAAAAAAATCACTATATTTAAAGAAGAACAACGATTGATTAGATGTATATTCAAATAATTATGGCCTGCTTCTGAATTAAAAATTCCACACAACTGTAAAAGGGAAATAGTTAAAAAAAAGAAAAAGTAGATAAATATTGTAAAAAAAAAACTACATTGAAAGAAAAACAACAATTGATTACATGGATACTTAAATAAAATGCAAATTCATTTACTCTAATTATGGCTTGCTTCTGAATTGAATTAAATGTAAATATAAATAACTACAAAAAAAAAGATTTCGAACACTTCGGAATCAAATGCAACCAAATTACACAGGAGTGTGACAAAAAAAAAACTATAAAACAAAAAGAATTGCCAAAATTAGCGTGAAAAAAAAACGAACGAATGAATATTTCAGAAAAAAAATACAGATTTAACTGCTCTAACTGTACCTTGCTTACAAATTGAATTTAATGTGAAATATTAAAACAAAAAATTTATGATATTTGACTAAATCAGCTGAACCTCCAACAAAGAAAAATGCATATTTTCATACTCTCCACACAAAATATGCATTTACAAAAACACAATAATTTCCAAACGATAATTTTTGACTACATCGGATGAATTAACATGAATAATTGCATATCATACAAATACATATCTCCTAATTATGGATTGAATTTGAAATGCAACTAATAAATTAAAAAAAAGGTATTTCCTCTAATTGTTGATCTAAATTGAAAATCTAATAGCAATTCAAATAGTTCAAATAATTTCCAGACGATAATATTTTTACTACACCAGACGAATTTCCAAAAAATAGAGAGATGCAAACAATATATATATATAAAAAACATATTAAATATGAATTCCCCATTATAGACTTCAATTTAAGATTAATAATCTTTGAACATTTCAAATTGCTTTAAAAAAATAGAGGTACTCTAAAATATATCAACATGCTCACAAAAACAAAATGCCAACTATTTACAGAAAAAAGTGTTGGAACATATTGAATTTGTGAAAATTTGAAAAGAAACAATATGCACTCTCCATAATTATGTAAAGTTGTATTTAACAGATGCTCTTTAATTATGTACTCTAATTGAACATCTCAATTAAGCAAAATGTTGACAACAAAAACTAAATTAACTTCCTCTAAATATGATGCAAATTCAACTACAAATACTAAATTCCGCAAAATTGTAAAAAAATGCCACAAAAAAACATTTCCAAATTAAACACAACCAAATTACACAGGAGTGTGACCAACAAAGAAAAAAACTACAAAACAAAAAAAATTGCCAAAATTAGCGTAGAAAAAAAAACGGACGAATGAATATTTCAAAAAAAAAATACAAATTCAACTGCTCTAACTGTACCTTGCTTACAAATTGAATTCAATGTGAAATATTAAAACAAAAAATGATAATATTTGACTAAATCAGCTGAACTTCCAAACAAAAAATACATATTTACATACTCTCCACACAAAATATGCATTTACAAAAACACAATAATTTCCAGACAATAATATTTGACTACATCAGACGAATTAACATAAATAATTGCATATAATACAAATACATATCTCCTAATTATAGATTGAATTCGAATTGCATCTAATAAATTTAAAAAAAGTATTTCCTCTAATTATTGATCTAAGTTGAAAATCTAATAGCAATTCAAATAGTTCAAATAATTTCCAGACAAAAATATTTTTACTACACCAGACGAAATTCCAAAAAAAAAGAGAAATTCAAGCAATATATAAAAAAACATATTAAATGTGCATTTCCCATTATAGACTTCAATTTAACATTAATAATCTTTGAACATTTCAAATTGCTTTAAAAAAAATAGAGGTACTCTAAAATATATCAACATGCTCACAAAAACAAAATGCCAACTATTTACAGAAAAAAGTGTTGGAACATTTTGAATTTGTGAAAATTTGAAAAGAAACAATATGCACTCTCCATAATTATGTAAAGTTGTATTTAACAGATGCTCACACTATGTATTCCCTTTAATTATGTACTCTAATTGAACATCTCAATTAAGCAAAATATTGACAACAAAAAACTAAATTAACTTACTCTAAATATGAAATTCAAATGCAATTCCTCAAATTATTTATGCCAACATATAAATATAATCAAACATTCAAATTTGCTAAGTATTTCAAATTACCCTAACATTAAAAAAACAAATTTGGCCAACATTTATATATAATTCTAACACATTTGCTCTCATTACATTACAGATTTCATGGCAACATACAAACATATTTAAATACATCAATTTGGTGATTGTTCGGATATTCTCTAAACTAAATAAAAAAATGCTCAGAAAAAACCAACACTAACTATGTATGGCAAAACAAAAATGTAAAATTCAGTTGACTAAACGTAGGATTTTCCACTCATTATAGAATTACTTTCCAAAATTATAATAAACAAATATTTTAGACTCAAGTTAAACATTTCATCGCATATCATCGCAACTATTTATGGCATATCATCGCAACTCAAATTTAAAAAAAAAACTAGAATTTCCAAATGCCGATCATTTCAACAAAACCTAAATGCATTCCTTCTTAAAAAAAGGATTTGGATTTACAAAATACTTATATAACATATTCCTTCTGATTAAGTATATTAATTAAAGATCTATATCAAACTACAAACATACTTCACCATTTAAATTCGCATAAAAAAAAGAAGTTACTTCGGACGACAAATTACGACGAATTCTAACATTTCAAAACACAGCGTCCCAGATGGGGCCTACTAAATGATGAAATATAAGGCATGTTTATATTTAATTTCAACGAATTTTTTTAATGATCTACAAGAGATAAAATAAATATGGAAAATTTCAAGTTTTGTTTAAGAAAAAATGATCAAAAAGGAAGTACTGTTTATGCAATATTCCAAAACCTTAAACAAAAAACAATGGAGACATTTTTTACAATGTCAAAACTACAAACACACTTGATCATTTAAATTCACTTAAAAAAAATGAAGTTACTTCGAACGACAAATTACGACGAATTTTAACATTTCAAAACACAACGTCCCGAATGGGGCCTACTGAACGATGGAATATAAGGTCTGTTCATATTTAATTTCAATGAATATTTTTTTTACGATCTACAGAAGATAAAAGAAATATGAAAAATTCCGGGTTTTATTCAAACAAAAAAAAGGAATAAAAAAGGAAGTACTGTTTATGCAATATTCCAAATCCAATTTTTTCAAACACTTTTGGAACTTTTAAAATATATCTAAAAATCAATTCAAACCAACTTACATTTCTAAAATTTTCAATCCCTTCCAGATTCACATACAAGCAACTTTCAACAACTTTGAAATCTAAATAAATCGTAAATATAAACTTCTCCTTCTTAATTTCGGTACTTTGAAATATTCGGAAATATTTGAAATAAATTAAAAAAAAATCAACAAAGGCGTGGCGTGTCACGCCACGCCAAATTCAACTAGTAGTACATAACAGTATGTCCGGGGTCGTGCTGCCCCGGTCTGATTCTTTCAACGGCAATGGTTTGTCCTATGGCAAACTACTTTGGAGGTCCGAAAAGCTGATAATCAGCGATGGAGCCGCATCGAGCTCGGTTGAAGAGGTGATCTGTCTATTTTTTCTTTGGTGGCTGCTACGGTGGTGCCGAAGAAGATGGATAGGCGTTGGTTTGTCATATAGGTGTATCCTATCTTTTCAGATCTGTAAGATCGGTGTATACGTATTTTGTATCTCGTATTTTATTTATTAATGAGAATCGTATTACCATGCAAGAAAAAAAAACTAGTAGTACATAACAGTATGTCTTTTGGTCACCCATTCGATTCTCACACTCCGGAACTGATCGTCCCCCAACAACCGGTTGAATCCAGGATCATGTCAAAGTACCGGTCATGCACTGGTGTTTCCATCTCCGCGTGCGCGGCGAACGTCACCGGAAACGAGGAAAATACAGACTTCAGAGCCGAATGATTTTTTATATATCAGGAACCGCAAATATATACGTCGAAGTTTTGGACGCCGGCCTTCGTTGCTGCACCCGTCACCGGCGTACGTACATATATTGCCGCCCAATGGCGTAACACTAGCGACACACTACACACGTTTTATATGGTACCATTCGTTTTAAAACATGAAGTGTATAAATGTAGTTCTAAGTCAAAGGATTTCCGGTCTGACAGGAGTGCCGTTTTGACACCCAATGTGTTCCCGGTTTTAAAATGCATTTTTAATTCAAAATGTACCAAAATTCTGATAAAAGATTTGGCGGTTACATCTCGACATTTTATGTGGTCACAACGTCCTCTCCCCCACAAAAAAAGATATGTTTATGTCGTGTGTAAGCAAGAAAAAAAATTAGTGCTCAAAAAAGGTTTTTTCATGAGACTTTTTTTCATTACACATCCCAATAAAAATATTGGTTTTTCGTGAAATTTGACGTGCGCACAGAGAATATCGAGATTTACGAGCCAAATTTTTATTCAGACTTTTTGAGATTTTAATTTTTTTGTTCCGACGCCACGAGCATACCTCTTGCGGAGCTCATCCTCGCAATAGAAACAGCAGCCACATGAAACACGAGTGGAAAACGAGTCTTTTGTCCCGGGCCCAGCGGGCCTTTAGTCCCGGTTGCGTAACCGAGACTACGCAATCGGGACTAAAGGCCCACCCCTTTAGTCCCGGTTGTGTTACGAACATGGACTAAAGGGCCTCCATGTGGGCCACTGTCGGGCGCCGGGGTAGGAGACCCTTTAGTCCCGGTTGGTAACACCAACCGGGACTAAAGGTCTGCACGCTTTTTTTTCAGCTGGGTTTAGGGTTTAGGGGTTTATTTAGTGTTTTTCTTTTCCATTTGTATTTACCATTCATTTATTTTTCATTTAGCGTTTTCCTTTTTATTTTATGTTTTGCACTCAATTCGACGGTACTACATACAACAATGAAGGAACCATTACACAACATCGTCATGAATATAGAGATCGAAGTGACCTCTTTCTTCGTCCTTGGTCGAACATATTACATATATAGTACCATATATACAATACAATATCTCTTACAATCCCTAGTATCTAACTATAGAGATGGTATTCTCCGTCTTTAGATATGACATGTTCAAGTAAGAATCCCGCCAACTCCTTTTGAATTGCTCGCACGCGTTCCTTTGGTAGGAGCCTGTTCCGCATCCGTTCGATCTAATTTAAAGAAGGGGTCAATATATATGAACGAATCTCAACACAATTGATGGTAATAACATAATATTGTGAATATTGTTTACGTACTCGAAGTTGTTCTAAGATTCTGCCCGTCTCACAGGTCGTCCTGCGAATGAACTCGCAGACGTAGTATCCACATAAATTATTCCCGGATCCCTGCCTCGGCACTTTACGAGAACAGAGTTCAATCAAAATAATAATCAAGCATGATAATGGTATTGAAACGAGAATCAAACAGATGTGCGGGTCTAGCTAGTAGTACTTACACTTAGTTCTTTAAATGTAAGCTTCTCCTTCCAATCACCCTGAGCCCTCTTGGTGAACCGTTTCCAAGCCCTGCCAGACCAACAAAATAAATAAAGGACTTATTAATTACTATATACCATGAAATGAACGAAAGTTGCCGATATAGTGTCATAATGATTGAAATTACCTCTGGAGCATTTCACCCATGTCCGCCCACTTCTCAAGGCCAGTATGTAGCGGGTCCATGACTTCTACTACTCCTTTGTCAGGAACAATGATTAGCAGAATAAAGTGGAACCTGCGCACGCATAACTCGTCAATTACACTTAACATCGAGTAAGCGAAAAGAATGTGTACAAGACAGTAACACTCACCCTAAGTTGTAAGGAAATAGTATTTCTTTTTTGGTTTCTTGTCTCCTTAACGCCTTTACCAAGTTATCCTCCGTTTCCTTGGCTTTATTTATTAGATTATATTGATGAACGATATATGGGTCAACGAACCCAAGGTCATAGATTCGTCCTTGTTTGCATTCGAGAATCTTCAATCTGCATAATAGGTGGCGGAGACGATGGCCTTGGCTTCCAATTTGGAAGCACAATGTGTTCCTTTCGCCATAGAACAGCAATTTTTCTGCCTTCTCTCAGCGCAGTCTCCCCTTCACCTATAGGGTAGTCAAGTTCCAGGTCCTCAAATCCATTTATAACTTCATCCACTACGACAACAGCATAGCCATCTGGAATCGGAGAGGAATGATAAGTTCCATTAGGTACATGAGGTAAGACAACGCCGACCGCCACCTTCACGGATAGGTTCATCAATGGAGACAGTAGCTCACAATTTTCCCTCTCTGTGATATCATCCACGGGGTAGCGACGAGCCGAGATATCTGGCCGAACGAGCTCCGTGGAAGCCACGCCGCTTTTCCGCTGAGATGGCGGGTCGCTATTTTCCAATGCAGGATCTTCGTGCCCCTGAGATTGGCCGGTAGCTTCCTGGCTGGCAAGTGCGTCTAATATTTCCTTCTGCCTCACTACTTTCTTCTATCTGCTTTAGCCGGTCTGCCTCCTCCCTTCTTTTTCCTCCCTCGGCTTCTATAAGTGTCACTGCAGTGGGGAAACCGATACTTCCACGGAACGGAGCCTTAAGTGTCTCGTGTTCATCCACTGTGTTCATCATTCCCGAGGGCGCGTGTCAGCTCGTCCTTCTCTCTGTCTGGATGGAACTTCCCGGCCTTCACATCCTTCATTGTCTTTTTAAGTTCATTGAGGGGGGTTGCAAGTTGTGCTTTTGTAAAATGCACTTCCCTGTTTCTGGGTGCAACTTCCCCCCATGCCCGTAGAACCAAATCTTTGCCCGTTCAACCCACCCCTACGTCTCAGGAATTATCCCTTTTTCAAGCAGGTCATTCTCATCTTTCTGCAACTTAGGCTTGGTAGCCCTGTAGCCACCTGACCCCATGCTATGATGATATTCTTTCTTTGCAACATTTTTCTTATTTATTGCTGACCTTTTCTTAGCTTCCTCCGATTTCTTGTACTCCACAAATTCGTCCCAGTGATATTTTAGCTTCTCATACGCTCCAGTGAAGTCCGGAGTCTTTCCTTTCAAGATATAATCCTTGTTCAATCTTTTCTTCCAGTTGATAAATTGTTCGACCATCTTCTTAAGTGTCCACTTCTTGACTATTTTCTCTATGAGATCCTCGTTATTTTCACCCCCCTCTAACGGATGAGCGTCGTCCAAAGCATTTTGACGAGGTAGCGTGAAATTATCCATGAGCATACTCCAAAGCATGTCTTTGGCTCTATCGTTGATAAAACTAGAAGATGATCGTCGCCAGCTGCCTTTGGCTTATTCCAGTCTTGAATGGTGATCGGGATGTTGTCCCTAAAAATAACTCCGCATTGAATTACAAAGATTGTGGCGTGCTTCACGGGAGCACTCGGTCTGCCATCTTCAGCGATGGCTTCGATCTTGTACCTCTCATCTTTCTCCAACTTTTTGGCTGGGCCTCATTTCTTTTCAGAAGATTTGCTCGAGCCGAAGGGCTAAAAGAAGAAAGAGCGTTAATATATGTATATACAAATCAAATAATGCATTTAGTAAACATAGTCTTAATTAATATACCTCGCCGGACTCTGTAGTAATTAACGTTCGAGAACCGGAGTCGTTCAAAAACTGCAAGGTGATATCGTCGTCATCTCCACCGCGGATCATATCCTCCAATATGTTTTCCTGATCTTCGTCTCTGTCGTGATCCATAGTTTCTGCAAAGACAATTGACTTTTGGTTAATTAGCAAAGAGATAAGACATATCAAAAATTCATTTGCAATGAGATAAGACATCTAATTTTTAACAAGTACTATAATTTTTAGCAAAGAGACAAGACATATCAACATTCTAAAATTTCTAACATTCTAAAAATTCTAACATTCTAAAATTTCTAACATTCTAAAAATTCTAAAAATTCTAACATTCTAAGAATTCTAACATTCTAAAAATTCTAACATTCTAAAAATTCTAACATTCTAAAAATTCTAACATTCTAAAAATTCTAACTAAAATTCTAACATTCTAACTAACATTCTAACTAAAAAAGGAGAGAATGAAACGTACCTAGCTTCTTGCTACGGCCGGAGAGGTCGGAGACGGAGGAGGAGGGCGGCAGGCGCACCGGGAATGGCCGAAGGAGAGGGCGGCCGGCGAGCGGGAACGGCCGGAGGCGGAGGAGGAGAACGGCGAAGGAGGAGGGCGGCCGACGAGCGGGGCGGCCGCGCGAGGAGGAGCTTGTGCGGAGAGGAGAACGGCGGCCAGCGCGTGGAGGGCGGGGCGGCGCGTGGAGGCCGGCGGCGGGCTTGGGCACGCGGCGGATTTCGGCAGCCTGACGGCGTCGCAGTCATTGCGCTGTTCCTGGTCATTGAGTAGATCGTGAATGGAGGGAGTTGGGGGGAGAAGAGGAGTTATAGGAGAGGCCTCTAGTCCCGGTTCCAGCCATGAACCGGGACTAAAGACCCTTTCGTCTCGGTTGGTGGCTCCAACCGGGACAAAAGGTTACCCTTTAGTCCCGGTTCCAGCCACCAACCGGGACTAAAGGTCATTTTCAGGGGGGCACCGAAAGGGCGCGCGCAAAATCCACCTTTATTCCCGGTTGGTTAGTCCCGGTTGGTGGCCACAACCGGGACTAAAGGTTCTTTTGAATAATTGGGTTATGGTTGTGTAGCGCCCCGACCCCAAAACTATACAGTGAAGCTTTGTGCAACCGGTCATGCTACACAATCGAAGGTTACTGGGTTTACTAATCCCAGGCCAAAACCTTTGGCAGGTGTGCTCGAAATGGATCATCGGCACACAACACTTCGATCATGCCATAAGCTCAGACATAGCTATAATGTATAGTAGAGAGATCAAGACTTGTAGAACAACTGGCACATCACCGACTTTACGACACAAAGATTCATATAGCAACTCATATATGAGAAAGATACAAATATTACACACAAAAGGGGTCACAGATCCATCATTACAACAGGCGGAAGCGAAGTAGTGTTGTCTAATACAACAAGATCCAAAATATAGGGCCTAAGATGCCTACACATAAACATAACCCAGCCAGCTTGTTCCACGGTCCCAAGCTGCCACCTGGGAACCCCGAACTACTCGTCGACGTCCACGAAGAACCCACCTGTGTGCTCGGTGTCGTCTTCCTCTGAAACAAAGTAATAAAGGCAGCAAAGAGAGACTGAGTACGACGTACTCGCAAGTTTAGTAGGGCGATATAGGCCCAAAGCTGACGAAGGCTCTAAAGCTGTATATGTAGCTAATTTGCATAAAGCTAGATTTTCTTTTCAAAAGATGTAAAAGACCCATAACATCGACTACTCAGAATATTTTTCTTGAAAAAGGGGTAAGAGAGTAACTTTTTCATCCTGTTCTCGTCGAACCAACTCGTAGCCAAACCATCTCTCATCTACACCAAAGGCACTCCCTCGAATCACCCTCGAGGAAATGAACCTTCTACCACACGTTGTAATTGCAACCTTTAGCTGCCAAGTTTTAATTAGGTTAAAGTTGTTTATGATCCCGTAAATCCATTCCCGAGGCGTCCATAACCACTACTAGGGAAAAGGCTACCCGTGGCGCACCAAATAAGGCTACCCGTGGCGCAGGGGCCTGCGCCACGGATTGCCACGCCACGGGTAACCAAACTTACCCGTGGCGCAGGCACAGATGTGCGCCACGAGTATTTCCCATGGCGCACATGTCTATCCTGCGCCACGGCTAAGGGAAAGTATCCGTGGCGCACCGCTTACTCATGCGCCACGGCTAGGGTGCACCACGGCTACCTTCTGTCATGCGCCACGGCTAAGTTTTTCTGTATTTTTTATATACAGAAAATACGGTATTTATACAAACAGTTGTTAATAGAGATATATCACATTACAGGAAATTCATATTCCAATATTATATAGAGAGAAATATTTGATAAACCAGTACAAATACACAATTTCCAATCATAGTTCATCGATCATATTATTACACAAAGTTGATCACAATCACAGTTCATCGATCATATTATTACATATCCAGTAGCTAATACATGAAGCTTAGCTAATTTCAACATGAACCTTCTGATTCATCGACCTGTACTGAGTCGACGGCGGCGCTACGCATCCAAAGAGAAGGAACCCTCACAGGGTCATAGCTCACGTGAGCAGGAACCCTCTGAAGAAACGACCACCTACCGTCATACTGCCTAACAAGCAGATACATGTATCGACGGACGTGATCGTCCTCCTCCCTAATACGGCGACGTACCTCCTCCTCGAGGGCCGGCTCCCTCTGCACCGAACGTGGCCCACGCGACTGCCACCACAGAAGATCAGGGTCGACGACGTCACCCGGATTCCTCACCAAGCTGCGCGTCCAGGAAGGTAGCACCTCCCAGTGCCAGCCCGGTGGAGCCCAGTCCCGCACATCGCCCCTCTGGTCCAACATGGACATCGTCACCGAGAACACCTAAGTAAAAAATGCTTAAGTCAAAATTTTGTTACAAAAGTAATATTAAAATTTACGAAATGCGAGAAGTTAACAATGGAAAGCCTCATATATCATTGCCGTGCAAAACAAGGCAAAAAGAGTGTGTACAAGACCATGTATTAATACAAACACTCCAATTGTATATACTACAAGGCATTGTAGACACTCTCCTTGCCTTTACCATGGCATAGTTTAAATCATCGGCTTTGTCAATTCATAGAGAAGAAACAAAATGATTTGAGTTTATGCCTCATACTTAGATTGGACACACATTGATCAGGAACGGGGCAAGCGGACCAAGTAAGAGTATGCACAAGATGTTTATTTGTGCATATCACAAGGTCCGCTAGCACCTCCCTGAATCACATAGTGTGACACAACATTTTAATCATCGGCATTCAGAAAGAGAGAAAAAACAAAATGATTTCGGATTTGCGCCTCATACTTAGGTCGGACACACAAGTAGACCTGCAGGATCCTCGGCAATTCATTATTGTGTCACCCAAATCCAGTGGCTGGATTCAACCTACCTGAGGGCTTGTGTTTCCAACAGCATCGTTGTATTGTCTTTATTCACCGACCTACAGGAGGTGGATCCAATGGCTGGCCGGTGAAGAAAGACAACACAATAATGCCAGGGTCTGGATCCAACTTAGATTTTGCGCCTCATACTTAGGTCAGACACACAAGTAGACCTGCAGGATCTGGTGAGCCAAGTATGATGCACAAAACTTGGTACTTGTGCATATCACAAGGCTCACAAGACCTGCAGGCCTACAACCTATTGCCACAACATTTTAATCATCGGCTTTCGAAGAAAATAAGTTCGAAACAAGCACAGAATTCAGTCCGGTGGTTAGGAAAGAAAATAGCATATATAATGTAAGAGAATACTAGCAAGTAGCAGCCACGGACCATATACATCTAGTGTACCTACTCAACCAGAGCAATTAGCTAAAGCCATAACCATTACGGCCATTCAAGCCAGCAGCTCACCTAATAAGCCTAACTAGTGTTATTGACCGGAACACTAAAACACTAGAACCAAATCCTGACCCTAGCTATCAAAACCCTAACACTAGAACACGCTGGCCATAACTCGGAGCAGAGGAGCTGGAGCTCACCTAGACAGGTTGTAGCCGATGCCGATCTCATTGCACGGAGAGGTGGCGAGACCTAGACCATGTTGTGCAAAAGCTACACATGCACACTCCAGAGATATCTCTGACAAAGCAAATAATGTAGCTTACATGTAAGAAGAAGAAGAAGTCGAGGATTAGGCCAGAAGATTCGGCCTCGACAGCAAGCTCTTTCACCATCACCTCCGCATCGCACAAGTCCTTGTGCACCTCCGCATTCAGCACGAGGTGGGAGAAATGCTAGTCCAAAACCAGCCCCATCCCCCTGGTCACCGCACCGAGCGACGGCACGCTCTCGCACGGCTCCAACCCTGGAACTCCCACTGCTTCCGGGCAAGGACGCGCCTCCGAGAACCTCCAGTACTTGCTGATCCACTTGACGAGGTACCTCATCAGGCCGTCCACCTCCCCGCCGTCCAGCTCAGACACGGCCGCGGCCAGGACAAGGGAGTCGATGCAGTCCACGATGCTCGACGGCGTTCTCCTTCTTCCCTGCGTCCCTTGGCGTTGTAGGCAGCGTCGGAGGCCGGGAAGAGGAAGCAGCGGAGCGCGGCGAGGAGCGGAGGTCGGCGGCCTGGCGGAGGACGGCGCAGACGAGGTCGGGGCGGCCGGCGTCGGCAAGGGAGGAGAGGAGGTCCGGCTGCGGGTGCGCGCGGGATGCCGCGGGAGTCCGCGAGGGAGAGCACGACCTCGTGCTCCGCGAGGCGGCCGGGACGGAGTGGACCGCGAGGGGAGGTATAGGGGGCGGCGGTGCGGACCGCAAGGGGGAGCTTGGGGGAGGGGAGAGGGAGGTAGAGGGAGTTGGAGAGGGCCGTCAATCTAGGGTTAGGGGCGGGGGAGAAGGAGGGCAGAGAGGAGGCGGAGGAGGGTCAGGGGATAGGGGGAGGTGGCTTACCAGTGCCGCGAGCCGTCGCCGTGGAGCAGCGGATCGAGCGCCGTCGCCGTGGGGTCCTCCTGCTCCTGCGGGATTCCTGGTGGCGGAGGCGGAGGCGGCCGGGGAGGAGGCGGAGGCGGCACGGGGAGGAGGCGGAGGCGGCGCAGGGAGGAGGCGGAGGCGGCGCGAGAAGGAGATCGGGGCCGGATCGAGAGCGGTGCCACACTGGGGATCGATGCGCTCTTATTTCCACTATGTGTGGGCCGGCCGGGTGCTACACTTACCCGTGGCGCAGGGTATTACTATGCGCCACGGCTAAGAGGCTACCCGTGGCGCACATGTTTGTGCCGCGCCACGCCTGAGTGCGCACAGGCCGCGCCGGCCAGGGCCCATCTTAGCCGTGGCGCACATCTCAGAAACCTGCGCCACGGATAAGTTTGTGTTAGTGGCGCAGCACCAAGAGGTGCGCCACGCATAATTAGCCATGGCGCACAATGCTTACAGTGCGCCACGGATATGTGGCTTACCTATAAGCCTTTTCCTAGTAGTGAACCGTGGACACGGCTTTTCGAAAAGATTAACCCTGTAGGGGTGTACTAAGTTACCCATTGGTACCGTCCGGCTCACCTGATTGGCCCTCTTCCGGGGAAGGCCGGCGAGTGGGCGCGGTTAAACCTTTACCTCGTGTGAGACTATCCAAGAGTCATCTGTGGTGACAGGGCAAGTTTACCCAGCCTATTTCAGCCCCTGCCCCCATCGCCATGTCCTAAACACAAATCCTCCGCAACATTTTCTTTTCCACTCACACGCAAATGGAAAATCGAACTAGAGGACCCTTGGATACGCCCGCACAAGTTATTCAGTTAGTAAGGAGCCCATACCCCCACCAATGGCAGCACGCTCAAACCTTGAGTCCGAAGACAGGAACTCGCACCTAGGGGCAAGAGTGAGGCAAAACACCATCCCCGATGGCAACTCACCCAAGCCTTTTAAGCAAATTAATTAAGTACCAACAACAACCACCATGTCCGAACATTCCATCATCATTCATCAATATGGAATTTAATCAACGGACATAAATAGATAAATGACTAAGCATGGCTAAGCATAGCTAAGCATATAACAACAAATATATTTTGTATCCGGCCAACACATCATACCTATGGTTCATAGGAGGGGAAACATGTATTTGTTCGGGGAAAAACATGCATTCATAGGATACTCTAGATCTTGATCAAAAGTGGCATTGGAATCACATGCAATATTATGGTGGATAAAATAAGTTTATAAAACAATAGGATTCTAGATGCCCAGAAGGTTAGGTTATCTCTTGCCTTGCTGCCGGGGCGTGTAGTACGGCTCGTCGGGGTAGGTAGAGAGACCCTCGACTCCGGAATCTATCGATACCCACATAATAGAAAAGAACAAATAAATCACCCGAAGAAAAGGTGCAATGCACAATCACATGATGACATGACCAGATTATGCAAAGCTATCATCATATGATTTATCTAACAATATTAAATGGAGTGCCAAATAATTAGTGCAATTATTTGGAACCAACCCCATATTTAACTTAGTGTCCACATTGCTTATAATTTATTACAATACTAAGAAGTGGACCAAATATGCATGAACATGACATGATTAAATAGGTTTTGTTCTTCTGATCATTTTGGTACCTCGTTTGTGAAATTCCAATTATCGAAGATTAAATAGTGAATGAAATAATTATTTAAATTTAATTCTTTTAATCAAATTAATAATAACTTCAAAGGAAAATTTGTGATCAAGGTATGATATTAGCATGGTTTGATAGCATTTGACATGTTGATCACTTTGATATTTTATTCACAAATTTTGGTTAATTATTTAATAAGTTATGATTTTTCCCAATTTGGTATTATTTATGCCATTTTAGGAATTTTTAGATAAACAACAAGAAATATAATTTCAAAAGAATGTTATAATGATTCCATCTTGTAGAATTTATTTTCTGAACAATTTGATATTTGATTTGTCAAATTTGAATCATTATTTAAAAAGATGTTAATTGTTTTAACACAATTTATTCTTTAAAAAGGAAACTTAAATTTGCAGACAGGCCGGCCTTGTGCCGGCCAGGCCGGGCTGCAGGACGGGAATGGTCCCAAAGCAACCGGCCTAGTGGCCGGTCCAGGCTGGGGTGCGAGGCTGGGAGTGTGGCCGAAGCTGCCGGCCCACAGCCGGCCCAGGCCGAGCGCAAGGCCGGGCTGGCACCCGAACCAGCCGGCCTCACGGCCGGTCAGGCCGGTGCCCAGGCCGAGGCATGGTGACGTGAGGGACGGCGGCGACGATGCGATGTCCGGCGGCGAGGAGAGGGAGAGGGGGAGGAGGTCCAAACGGGGGAGTAGCTCACCAGGAGCACGTAGGCGTGGCCGGTGAGGGTCGGGGTCGACCACGGCGGCCGGAATCGTCGAGGTCGAGCGTGGCGAGCGGCGGACGGTCGTCGGGAAGACGAGCTCGATTAGCTCGGTTCCGCGCCTCCCAGCATGCGCGCGACGGTGGTGGAGGTAGAGGGCGACGCGGTGATTCTTCTCCACTGCTTCGATTCACTCGGGAAAGCCTACAACGGCGGTGAGGCTCGGAGTGGACAGCGGCGGGGCGGCGTCGGTCAGGAGCTAGCTGAGCGTTGAGCTCGATCCGGGAAAAAGGGGGAAAGGGACAGGGAGAGAGAGGGGAAGCAGGTGAGCGGCATGGGGGCTCTCCTTATCGTCCAGGGGCCACGGCGGCATGGAGCAGCTCGGCCGGCAACGCGGCATGGCGCCAGGGAGCCCTGGCGCCACAGTGAGAGAGGGAGAAGAAGTTTTTGCGAAGAACCCCCTATCTCAAATTTCTTTATTTACAAACTGGTCCAAGAGCAGTTTAGTGGAATTAATTGAGGCCCTAAACCATTTTTATAAAATCTACAAAAATTCATAAAGCCTTCCCTTGATAGGTAGAAGCTTCACAAAAAGTTTGGCTTCAAAATAAAATGTTTAAATTCATATTTATTCATATTGTTGCAATATGGTTATTTTTGACAAATTGCAAAAATGCATTTATTTGAAGCACTTAGTTATTTCCAAAAATAATGAAATTAATCATGGAGGCTCCTAGTATGAAAATGAAGCTCCCCGTGATTTTAGTTTGAATTTTTGGAAAGGTTTAGCTTGATTTCAAAATAGGATTTGAATTGAACCAATTTTGGATTCTCAAATTTATTTCTCATTGGGCAATATTTGGATTTTGAGAAATGGTTATAAAAGGTAAACTTGGAACTTCCTAAACCATTTGGAAGTACAAGAATGATTTGGTTTGCTAAGTTGAGCAATTGCATTGGTTGGGATGTTTGGGAAGTTTGCTTCCCCATTTTAATTGCATGCATAGATTGATAGTTAGAATAGCAATTTCATATGGATGCCATGATGCAAACAATGATGCAAAAGTGGAATTTTTTTTGGTATTTTCCATTACATAGCTAGGGCTGTTACAATTCTACCCCCTTACAGGAATCTCGTCCCGAGATTCTAGGCTTGAGTGAAGAAGGTGGGGTATTCCCGACGAAGGCTAGTTTCTCGCTCCCATTGGATTTTGAGGAACTTGATGGTCTTGTTGCGGGTTTTCTTTTCCGCTTCATCCAAGATGCTGATAGGATGCTCGCGATAGGTCAAATCCTCCTGGATGTCCAACACCTCATGATCAACCCCACGGATTGGATCCTTGAAGCAACGACGGAGTTGGGAGACATGGAACACATCGTGCACATCCGGGAAGTTGGAGGGAAACTCAAGCTGATAGGAGAGATCTCCTCGCTTGGCTAGGATGGTGAAAGGGCCAACATAGCGAGGTGCCAATTTTCCCTTGATTCCGAAGCGACGAACGCCTCGGAGTGGAGAGACTCGAAGATAGGCTTTGTCACCAATTTCATAGTGGACCTCTTGATGGTGCTTGTCATAGTAGCTTTTCTGCCGGGATTGAGCAGCCTTGAGATTATCCCGAATGATAAGGACTTTCTCCTCGGCCTCATTGATCACATCAGGACCGAAGAGTGGCCTCTCTCCGGTTTCAGACCAATTTAGAGGAGTTCGACATTTTCTTCCATAGAGCACCTCAAAGGGAGCCATTTGCAAACTGGCTTGGTAGCTGGTGTTGTAGGAGAACTCGGCGAGAGGGAGGTATTTTTCCAAACCCTTGCCGAAGGAGATAACACAAGCCCGAAGCATATCCTCAAGAACTTGGTTCACCCTCTCAGTTTGACCGTCAGTTTGAGGATGATAGGCTGTGCTGAAGTTGAGGCGGGTTCCCATAGCATTTTGGAAAGCCTGCCAGAATCTGAATACGAATAGGCTCCCACGGTCTGAGATGATCCTCAGTGGAACACCGTGGAGAGGAACAATGCAGGCAACATATAACTCAGCCAATTTCTTTGCATTTATGTCCTCGCGGACGGGAAGAAAATGGGCTACCTTGGATAGGCGGTCGATAACGACCCAGATGGCATTATTGCCCTTTTGTGACCTTGGAAAACCGGTGATGAAATCCATGCCTACTTCATCCCACTTCCACTCGGGAATGGCTATGGGGCGAAGGGTACCAGCTGGCCTTTGATGTTCAGCTTTCACCCGACGACAGACGTCGCATTCAGCAACATACTCGGCGATCTCGCGCTTCATGCAAGACCACCAGAATTGACGGCGAAGATCTTGGTACATTTTGGTGCTACCCGGATGAATAGAGAGGGGTGACCCATGAGCTTCTGAGAGGATTAACTCTTTTGTATTCCAACTCTTGGGCGCCACTAGACGGTCACCGAAATAGACAATACCATTGTCATCAACCGAGAAACAATTGGCCTTCCCATTAGCTATCTTCTCTTTGATCTCGAGGATTTCAGCATCATTTTGCTGGGCGGCCTTGATATCATCCTCGAGAGTGGATTTGATCTCGAGGTTAGCTAGATATCCGGAGGGAACAATCTCTAGATTTAACCGAGAAAATTCCTTGTGGAGAGCCGGTTGTGCCTTTTTAACCATCACGGTGTTGCAATAGGCCTTGCGACTCAAAGCATCGGCCACGACATTGGCCTTGCCGGGCTGATAGTTGAGGGTCACATCATAGTCTTTTATTAATTCCAACCATCTTCTCTGCCTCAAGTTCAGATCTGGCTGGGTGAAGAGATACTTCAGACTTTGATGATCAGAATAGATCTCGCAACGGTTGTCCAACAGGTAGGGCCTCCATTATTTCAGAGCATGTACCACAGCAGCAAGTTCTAGATTATGAGTTGGATAATTTTGCTCATGTGGTTTGAGTTGACGGGAAGCATAAGCGACAACATGGCCTTCTTGCATCAAAACACAGCCCAAGGCTTGGAGTGATGCATCACAATAGACGACAAAGTCCTTGTCGGTGTCAGGAAGGACAAGCACCGGTGTGGTAGTGAGCTTGACCTTGAGAGTTTGGAAGCTCTCTTCAGCTTTGTCTGACCACACAAATTGTTTGTTTTTCTTGAGGAGGTCAGTCAGTGCCTTGGCTATCTTGGAAAAGACCTCGATGAATCGGCGGTAATAACCCTCCAACCCAAGAAAGCTACGGATATCTTTGACGAACTTGGGGGTAGGCCAATCCAGGATTGCCTGAATCTTGTCAGGTATCACCGCTACTCCAGCAGCTAACACCACATGACCGAGAAAAATGAGCTCCTTCAGCAAAAACTCACACTTGGAGAACTTGGCATAGAGGCGGTGATCACGAAGCTTGGTTAGAACTAGCCGAAGATGATCAACATGTTCTTCTTCGGTTTTGGAGTAGACAAGGATGTCATCGATGTAAATTATGAAAAACTTATCGAGGTACTCGTGGAAGATGGAGTTCATCAGCCTCATGAATGTAGCTGGAGCATTTGTGAGGCCGAAGGACATGACGGTGTACTCATATAACCCATAACGGGTAGTGAAAGCCGTCTTTGGAATATCCTCTTTTCGGATTTTGATCTGATGGTAGCCTAACCTCAGATTCATCTTGGAGAATACCGTTGCACCAGCTAGTTGATCGAATAGGTCAGTTATTCGAGGAATGGGATACTTGTTCTTGATGGTCACCGCATTCAGAGGGCGGTAATCAACAACCAGCCGAGGAACATTGGTATCCCTCTTCTTGACAAAGATGACCGGGCAGCCCCAAGGTGAGCTACTCGGCCGGATGAATTCCTTTTCTAGCAGCTCATCAAGTTGCTTCTTTAGTTCAGTTAGCTCTTCCGCTGGCATGCGGTAGGGCCTTTTGGGAATTGGGGCGGTTCCCGGAACCAACTCAATCACAAACTCCACGCTGCGATCAGGTGGCATGCCAGGCAATTCCTCCAGAAAAACATCGGGGAAATCACATACCACTGCTACTTCATGCATCTCAGGTGGGGTAGTTCCTTCCATGAAACAGAGGCTGATCTCCGGAGAGTGTGGAGTGGCTGCGGATAGAGTGGCAGAAGTTGGGGACCAGTAACGCACTAGTCCGTAGACCTGGTGGATCACTGTGAAAGTCTTGGCAGCACAATCCAGGTTGGCCTGATATTTGACTAGCCAATCCATACCCAGAATAACATCGATCCCATCTGACTTCAGGGCTATCAATGAGAACGGAAAGGGTATTGACCCTACGGAAATCTGAACCTCAGGAGCTATCCAATTTGTGTGCCAACTAGAGCCTGGGGTCTTGATCACCAGCGGGGAGTCTATATTGCAAATGGTATTTGATGGTTGTGTGCATATGATATGGATATGAATGAATGCGATGCTCCAGAATCAAATAAGACTGAAGCTGGATATGCATTGATTCGAAGCGTACCCATAAGAACTCCGGGGTCCTCCTCAACTCCTTCAGCCGAGACGTAGTTCAGGCGGCCACGGCTGACGGTCATGGCCTTGGCGCCTGGTGTAGAGGGAGCCGGTGCAGGTGCTGCAGTAACCGATGCCTTCTGGGGACACTCCCTGGAGTAGTGCCCCGGCTGGCCATAGGCGAAGCAAGTGAGCCTCGGCGGTGGTGGAGGCAGCTGAGGGCGGAAGCCACTCCCAGCTGCACCCAAGGTCGAAGTAGCTGGGCGAGGCGGAGGTGGCCTGTACCCTGAAGGCCTTGGCACGAAGGGTGCACGAGGTACATCGCTGAAGGGCACAAAGACCCTGCGCTTATTGCCCTCAGAGGAAGAGGAGCTCTGGTTGTCAGTGGGAGCTGGCCTCTTGGAAGCCTCCAGCTCCTTCCTACCCTGCTCCATAGTGAGAGCCTTGTTGTAGAGCTCCTGGTAGGACTGGAACTTGAAGGGTAGGAGCTCGTATCGGAGACGAGGGGCGAGCCCCTTGCGGAAGAGGTATTGCTTGTCCTCATCATTTGTCACGTCCCGTGGGGCGTAATGCGAGAGGTGGTTAAACTCCCACCCATAGGCTTGGACGTCCATGCGTCCCTGGGTTAGATCCAGGAACTCCCTCCTCTTGAGGTTCATGATGGGCTTGGGGATGTACGCCGCACGGAAGGCGGTGCGGAACTCCGCCCAGGTGAAGACATGGCCAGTGTCGAACATCGACACGTGGCTCTCCCACCAGGAGCCGGCGGATCCATTCAACAGGTAGGTGGCGAAGTTGACTTGTTCCGCCACCGGAACGTGCAGAGCGGCAAACTTGCGCTCGAGAGCCCGGAGCCAATCATCCGCATCAAGCGGCTCCTTAGCTTCAGTGAAGGTGGGAGGTTGGGAGCGCAAGAACTCCGTGAGAGTGTTGCAGTCCGTGTTCCTCCTAACCCCTTGTTGCACCAGTGATAGTGCGAGAGGTGTTAATCAATCACGCTTCGTTGGGCACCCCAAGAGGAAGGTTTGAGGAGCACAGCAGCAAGTTTTCCCTCAGTTAGAAACCAAGGTTATCGAACCAGTAGGAGTGAGAAATGCTTCAGAAGGTTGTCCACAACTACAATGGTGCCAGAAAAAGAGCTGTTGCAGGGGAGACAGTGGAACCTGCAGAACACAATCAAACTACTTTGCCCCAACGAAGCAGTGAGGTTGTCAATCTCACCGGCCTTGCTGAATACAAAGGATTAAATGTATGTGTGGAAGGAAGCTTGTTTGCAGTAAATGAAAGCAGTAGAGCAGTTGATTTAATTGCAGATGTAAAAGAATAGACCGGGGTCCACAGTTCACTAGTGGTGTCTTCTCCATAAATAAAATACTACACATGCTGGGTAACAAATTACAGCTGGGCAATTGACAGAATAGAGAATGCATGACAATGCATGAACATTGCATAATACAGAGGATGATGATGTCTATATGAGATGCTTTGGGCATTACGACAAAATACATAGATAGCTGTTCCAAGCATACACCTATGCCTAAATAGTCCACCTTTGAGATAACATACCGTAAAATCTCTCCAGTATTAAGTTGCAAGCAACAGACAATTGCATGAAGAACTGTGCATAAAGTTTACTCCCTAGTAGCAACGGCACTCCCCCGTCCTTATATGTTTCTGTCACTCAAGCCAAGGCACACAGGGACCGAACCCACTATCTAGCATAAATACTCCCTCTTGGAGATACAAGCAACTACTTGATCAAGGTAATTACAAGTACCAGAAAGCATGCAAGATCACAAATAACATAGACATGATAATATCAATAATCAACATCACAAGGTACTTCTCTATTCATCGGATCCCAGCAAACACAACATGTAGCATTACAATAAGATGATCTTGATTATGATAGGCAGCTCACAAGATCTAAACATGATAGCACAATTGGAGAAGACTACCATCTAGCTACTGCATGGACCCGTAGTCCAAGGATGAACTACTCACACATCTGTCCGGAGGCGGGCATGGTGGTGTAGAGCCCTCCGGCGATGATTCCCCTCTCCGGCAGGGTGCCGGGGAGAGCTTCAGAACCCTCCCGAACTAGGGTTGACGACGGCGGCGGCGACGGATGTTTTTCTGGAATTTTGATCGGGTCCTTAGGGTTTTCTCCTCGGGGGGATTATATAGGCGAAAGGGCGGCGTCGGTGAAGGCCCGAGGGGGCCACACCACCTGGTGGCGCGGCAGACAGGTGGGCCGCGCCTCCCTAGGGTGTGGTCGCCCTCTGGTGCGTCTTCGGCTCCCCTTTGGACTCCGTGTGCGTGACGAAGTTATAAGATCATGGGTTTTTGTCCCGTCCGATTCCGAGAATATTTCCTTAAGTACTTTTCTGAAACGGAAAAACAGCAGAAAACAGGAACTGGCACTGGGGCATCTTGTTAATATGTTAGTTCCAAAAATGCATAAAAATGCTATAAGATGTAAACAAAACATGTAGAAAAAGGTATGAAAACAAGCATGGATCATAAGAAATTATAGATACGTCGGAGACGTATCAGCATCCCCAAGATTAGTTCTACTCGTCCTCGAGTAGGTAGAACGATAACAAATAATTTCTTAGGAGACATGCAAACTCACAATCTAGATCAACATAGTAATGCAAAACACAGAATGTGAATAAGGTGATCCAAAACAATTGTCTATAGTTGACATTAAGCAAACAATGATTAACAAATGCTAGCTAAAAGAAGCTAGAACTTTTCATGAATCAGCGTGTTGGAGACTAGGAACCATACATAAGGTTTAGAAAGAAGAATAGTAAATTGTGTCTCCAATGTAAAATGTCAATCAATCTTCAAAGCATCAAATTCAGTTAATAATAGAAATAGCCAAGCTCAAGTCAAGTGTCCTTAATCCATCCACTTAACTTATCAACTATTATGTAGTCCACTCAACTAATACAAGCAAAAAGAAGGCTTGGCACCATGAGGTTATGGCAAAGAGAATAATAATGGGGGTTTGGAAGGCCAAAAAGAAAGGCTCAAACAGTGGAAGAGGTAACCACAAGACAAGAGGAAGTCCCGTAGTAGACACTGAATGAGGAGTAGTGATTGCCATGCAACGGATGCACATAGAGCTATATGAATGGAAGCTCTCCAATGGAACCAGTGGGGGTGCATCCAACTTGCTTGCTCATGAAGACCTAGAGCTCACTTGAGGAGGCTCATCGTTGGAATATACAAGCCAAGTTCTATAACGTTTGGTCCCCACATAGTTATACTAATTAAGCATGAAAACTCACTACAATGATGTAGGTGCTACTAGCACAAGTGTGGAATAAAAGGATAGTAGTGTTGCCCCCTCTCTCATTTTATATTCTTTTTTTTCTCTTTTTTTTTTGCTTTTTGCTTTTTGAGGCCTTTGTGGCTCTTTTATATTTTTCTCTCATTGGTCTCTTTTGGACTCTTTTGATTGGCCACTTTGGACTCTTTTCAATATGCTCACAGGTAGAGGCAACACTCTATTTTACAAGATGATCATCACACTTTTTGGTGTACTCAAAACTCAAAGACTAATACATGGTGTATGGTGGATATGCAAGACCGAGCGTAGTGTGGAAAAGATGTAGCACATGTGGAAAACCACGCATCACACTAACTCAAATGGTCAAGCAATACTATATGGTAATGAAGTAAAAATGACATAAACTCATGTAATGTAAATGATGGATGTTGCATGGCAATGTATCTCGGAACAACTATGGAAATGCTGTGATAGGTAGATATGGTGGCTGTTTTGAGGAAGATAGTTGGCTTATGTGTAGGAGAACAAGATGAAGATCTCCCACGGGCTTGGATGTACTTGCGAAGTATGCACCAATCTCAATGTGAAAAAGTGCAATGCAAAGTACCGAAGAGGCTAGCAAAATATGGAGGTGGAAGTGCCAAAACCAAAAACTCACATAGCATGTCGTATATTGCAAACAACTAACAGTATCAAAGTTTCACAAATGGTTAGAGACACCCCGAGAGGGATCGTGGCGGCGACACAAGTGCCCCGTTGGCTTCCCCGATCGTTGCAGTAACTATACCATTAGAAACTTCTTTTCAACTAAGAGGAAATCACGACACTAAAGCACTATTGACTTAAGTTGTTTTTAGTTCAGAAAAGTACGGCTCCACGCTCTACTAACACATCTTCACTAATAAGCTCTTAACAACATTAACCAACATATTTTAACCATTAGTTATTTTAATACCTCAAAACAATTGAAGAGGAGCAAGTTATCTACACAATGGTCTACAAGACTATGCAGCTTTTCTCTATTTCATACCACTATCACAAGCATAGCATTTTCCAATCTAACACATCAACCAAGCAACTAAAACAACTCTCTAACAAATAGGAGTGAAACACAAGAGAGCTTAACACAAAGAACTAGCATCCCTAAACAAGATAACATGCTAAAAGCGAGAGCTTACTAGAAAACAAACAGTAGCTAAGAATACTCAACGAATATAAGCGAAGCACAAGAGTATTCATATGAAAAAGCGGAGCGTTTCTCTCTCCCACACAAGAATGCTAGGATCCAACTTATTAAGCAAACTAAAACACACACTCAAAATAAAAACAGACGCTCCAAGCAAAATACATAAGATGTAGCGGAATAAAAATATAGTATCACTAGAGATGACCTGATAGTTTTGTCGATGAAGAAGGGGATGCCTTGGGCATCCCCAAGCTTAGATGCTTGAGTCTTCTTGAATTTGCTGGGGATGACCCACCGGGGAATCCCCAAGCTTAGGCTTTTCACTCTTCTTGATCTCATCATATCGTCCCTTTTGCTTACTTGAAAACTTCCACCACATCAAATTCAAAGTAATTCTCATTAGAGGGTTAGTGCATAAACCAAAAATTCACAAGTTCTACTGTGACACAAGCACACCTTAATGAATTATAACATTAGCTACAGCCACTGATGCTCAAAGAATCAAAAAGATCCAAATAAACATCGCAAAGGAAGCAATGCACAATAAAAGGCAGAATCTGTCAAAATATGAACAGTCTCTAAAGAAGAATTTTTTCGAGGTACTAGAGTTGCTCAAATCGAAAATCACTGAACTAGAAAAAGTTTCATACATATATGAAGATTCAGCACATAAAATCGCAAAGCATTTCGTCGCTTCTGGAATAAATGACGAATTTAACGGTGACAGACAGAAATCTGTTTCCTGTGCAGAAATCCAAATATATCAAAAACTTTATACTAGAGACCTTACTTGGCACAACATTGCAAGAAAATAAAGATACAAAGAAGTTGCTACAGAAGTAAACAAACTTCTTGACTCAAATAAAAGAAAAGATACTGAAAATAAAATGATGGGTTGTCTCCCATAAGCGCTTTTCTTTAATGCCTTTCAGCTAGGCGCAGAAAGTGAACATCAAGTATTTCCAAGAGAAGAAGCATCAAAACGATAATTTGCTCTAACAATAGAGTCAAAAGGTGACTTCATTCTCTTCCTAGGGAAGTGTTCCATACCTTTCTTAAGAGGGAATTGATATCTAATGTTGCCCTCTTTCATATCAATAACAGCACCAATAGTTCGAAGAAAATGTCTTCCCAAAATAATAGGACAAGAAGCTTTGCACTCAATATCCAAGACAATAAAATCAATGGGAACAAGGTTATTATTAACCATAACATGAATATCATCAATCCTTCCCAAAGGTGTTTTTGTAGAATTATCAGCAAGATGAATGTTCAAACAACAGCTCTCCAATGGTGGCAAGTTAAGCATATCATAGAATTTCTTAGGCATAATAGAAACACTTGCACCAAGATCACATAAAGCATTACAATCAAAATCATTTACTTTAAGTTTAATGATGGGTTCCCAACCATCTTCTAATTTCTTAGGGATAGAAGCTTCAAGTTTTAACTGTTCTTCCCTAATTTTCATGAGAGCATTGGTAATATGTTTTGTAAAAACCAAGTTTATAGTACTAGCATTAGGACTTCTAGCTAGATTTTGCAAGAACATTATGACTTCAGAGATATTGCAATTATCAAAATCAAAATCATTATCATCAAAAGTAATGGAAGAAGGATCTCCCATAGTTCGAAAAATTTCAGCTCCTTTATCACTAGAAGTTTTGGTATCTTTTGGCAGTTTTAAGCTTTTTTCATGAGAAGTGGAAACATTGCCAACATTGTTAACTTTACCATTATCATTAATAGACTTGTTATCATGTGAAACCTGAACATTACTAGTGGTGGTGATGGTGTAAACTTTAACCATATTATTCTTTTTAGTGGCTTCTCTTTCTCTTTCCCACCTAGAATGTAGTTCAGCCAACATTCTAACATTGTCATCAATTCTAACTTGGATGTCATTGATTTTAGCAAAGGGCTTGCTCTCTTTATCATTGTTAGGCATAACTTTTATTTTTAAAAGATCTACATCAAGAGCAAGGGTTTCAACTTTAGAAGCAAGAACATCGATTTTACCCAACTTTTCCTCAACAGTTTTGTTAAAAGCGGTTTGTGTGTTGATAAACTCTTTTAGCATGGTTTAAAGATCAGAGGAAACACTCTTATTATTGTTGTAAGAATTACCATAAGAGTTACCATAACCATAATTGTTATTAGGAGGATATGGCTTATAGTTGTTGTTACCAAAATTGTTCCTATAGGCATTGTTGTTGAAATTGTTATTTTTAATGAAGTTCACACCAAAATGCTCTTCTTGGGCAACCAAAGAAGCTAAGGGAACATTATTTGGATCAACAAAAGATTTACCATTAACTAGCATAGACATAATCACATCAATCTTTTCACTCAAGGAAGAGGTTTCTTCAACAGAATTTACCTTCTTACCTTGTGGAGCCCTTTCAGTGTGCCATTCAAAGTAGTTTACCATCATATCATCAAGAATCTTTGTTGCTCCACCCAAAGTGATGGACATAAAGGTTCCTCCAGCAGCTGAATCCAATAGGTTTCTTAAAGAAAAATTCAATCCTGCATAAAAGGTTTGGATGATCATCCAAGCAGTCAGTCCATGGGTGGGACAATTCTTTATCAAAGATTTCATTCTTTCCCAAGCTTGAGCAACATGTTCATTATCCATTTGTTTAAAGTTCATGATGCTACTTCTCAAAGATATAATTTTAGCAGGAGGATAATATTTTCCAATGAAAGCATCTTTGCATTTAGTCCATGAATCAATACTATTTCTAGGCAAAGATAACAACCATTCTTTAGCTCTCCCTCTCAAAGAGAAAGGAAACAATTTCAGTTTTATAATATCTCCATCCATATCCTTATACTTTTGCATCTCACAAAGTTCAACAAAATTATTAAGGTGAGCAGCAGCATCATCAGTACTAGCACCAGAAAATTGCTCTCTCATAACAAGATTTAACAAAGTAGGTTTGATCTCATAAAAATCTGTCTTAGCAGCAGGTGGAGCAATAGGAGTACATATGAAATCATCATTATTAGTACTAGTGAAGTCACACAACTTAGTGTTTTCAGCAGTACTCATTTTTGAGGAAAACAAGGTAAACTGAATTGAACAAGATTAAACAAGTAACTAATTTTTTTGGGTTTTTGATATAGGAAAGCAACAAGATAAATTCTACACTAATTTTTTTGTGTTTTTGATATAAGAAAGCAAAACAAGACAAAGCAATAATAATAAGCAAGACTAAAACAAAGTAAAGAGATTGGAACTGAGAGACTCCCCTTGCAGAAGCTTCTCTACTCCCCGGCAACGGCGCCAGAAAGAGAGCTGTTGACGGAGGAGTGAGAAGTTTGGTACTTCGAGAAGCTTCTTACTGAGCACTCTTAACTCCCCGGCAACGGCGCCAGAAAAAGAGCTTGATAGCGCGAGAGGTGTTAATCAATCACGCTTCATTGGGCACCCCAAGAGGAAGGTTTGAGGAGCACAGCAGCAAGTTTTCCCTCAGTTAGAAACCAAGGTTATCGAACCAGTAGGAGTGAGAAATGCTTCAAAAGGTTGTCCACAACTGCAATGGCGCCAGAAAAAGAGCTGTTGTAGGGGAGACAGTGGAACCTGGAGAACACAATCAAACTACTTTGCCCAACGAAGCAGTGAGGTTGTCAATCTCACCGGCCTTGCTGAATACAAAGGATTAAATGTATGTGTGGAAGGAAGCTTGTTTGCAGTAAATGAAAGCAGTAGAGCAGTTGATTTAATTGCAGATATAAAAGAATAGACCGGGGTCCACAGTTCACTAGTGGTGTCTTCTCCATAAATAAAATACTACACATGCTGGGTAACAAATTACAGCTGGGCAATTGACAGAATAGAGAATGCATGACAATGCATGAACATTTTATAATACAGAGGATGATGATGTCTATATGAGATGCTTTGGGCATTACGACAAAATACATAGATAGCTGTTCCAAGCATACACCTATGCCTAAATAGTCCACCTTTGAGATAACATACCGTAAAATCTCTCCGGCGATGATTCCCCTCTCCGGCAGGGTGCCGGGGAGAGCTTCAGAACCCTCCCGAACTAGGGTTGACGACGGCGGTGGCGACGGATGTTTTTCTGGAATTTTGATCGAGTCCTTAGGGTTTTCTTGTCGGGGGGATTATATAGGTGAAAGGGCGGCGTCGGTGGAGGCCCGAGGGGGCCACACCACCTGGTGGCGCGGCAGACAGGTGGGCCGCGCCACCCTAGGGTGTGGTCGCCCTCTGGTGCGTCTTCGGCTCCCCTTTGGACTCCGTGTGCGTGATGAAATTATAAGATCCTGGGTTTTTGTCCCGTCCGATTCCGAGAATATTTCCTTAAGTACTTTTCTGAAACGGAAAAACAGTAGAAAACAGGAACTGGCACTGGGGCATCTTGTTCATATGTTAGTTCCAAAAATGCATAAAAATGCTATAAGATGTAAACAAAACATGTAGCAAAATGTATGAAAACAAGCATGGATCATAAGAAATTATAGATACGTCGGAGACGTATCAACCAGCTGCTCGAGCAGGCGCTCATTCCGCAGCCGGTTCTCCTCGATGGCCATCAGGACCTCCGCCATTGAGGGTGGCGGTGGTGCATCAGGGTCACCGGGGTTACCACGACGGGTGCGAGCCATTCTTAAGATTTGGAACAAGGACATAGTTAGTAAACAACTCCGAACAATTAGAATAGATCATTTGAGTCCTTGCAGATATGGAGAATTAAGATAGCACTAGCACAAACAGATTTGGGCAACCACGATGAGATCACGTCATCGCGGCGATAACAAACGGAAACAACTGACTCGAGACTAACACCGGACGGTAGAACCCAAACACCGAGAACCTAAACTTCGACACCAAGCATAAAACAAATAGAGATAAGAGAGCAGAGTAGAGCGAGTTGAATGAGGAGTAAAAATAATCCTAAGAAGGTTTTCACAACTCATTTTTAGGTTATAAATAATTTTCAACTAGACTCGACATCGACCAATAGAAAGGGTTTCCTACAGGCTGTCCTGCTCTGATACCAACTTATAGCGCCCAGACCCCAGAACTATACAGTGAAGCTTTGTGCAACCGGTCATGCTACACAATCGAAGGTTACTGGGTTTACCAATCCCAGGCCAAAACCTTTGGCAGGTGTGCTCGGAATGGATCATCGGCACACAACACTTCGATCATGCCATAAGCTCAGACATAGCTATCATGTATAGTAGAGAGATCAAGACTTGTGGAACAACTGGCACATCACCGACTCTATGACACAAAGATTCATATAGCAACTCATATATGAGAAAGATACAAATATTACACACAAAAGGGATCACAGATCCACCATTACAACAGGCGGAAGTGAAGTAGTGTTGTCTAATACAACAAGATCCAAAATATAGGGCCTAAGAGGCCTACACATAAACATAACCCAGCCAGCTTGTTCCACAGTCCCAAGCTGCCACCTGGGAACCCCGAACTACTCGTCGACGTCCACGAAGAACCCACCTGTGTGCTCGATGTCATCCTCCTCTGAAACAAAGTAATAAAGGCAGCAAAGAGAGACTGAGTACGATGTACTCGCAAGTTTAGTAGGGCGATATAGGCCCAATGCTGACGGGGGCTCTAAAGCTGTATATGTAGCTAATTTTCATAAAGCTAGATTTTCTTTTAAAAAGATGTAAAAGACCCATGACATCGACTACTCAGAATATTTCTTGCAAAAGGGGTAAGAGAGTAACTTTTTCATCCGGTTCTCGTCGAACCAACTCGTAGCCAAACCATCTCTCATCTCCACCAAAGGCACTCCCTCGAATCACCCTCGAGGAAATGAACCTTCTACCACACGTTGTAATTGCAACCTTTAGCTGCCAAGTTTTAATTAGGTTAAAGTTGTTTATGATCCCGTAAATCCATTCCCAAGGCATCCATAACCGTGGACATGGCTTTTCGAAAAGATTAACCCTGCAGGGGTGTACTAAGTTACCTATTGGTACCGTCCGGCTCACCTGATTGGCCCTCTTCCGGGGAAGGCCGGCGAGTGGGCGCGGTTAAACCTTTACCTCGCGTGAGACTATCTAAGAGTCATCTGTGGCGACAGGGCAAGTTTACCCAGCCTATTTCAGCCCCTGCCCCCATCGCCACGTCCTAAACACAAATCCTCCGCAACATTTTCTTTTCCACTCACACGCAAATGGAAAATCGAACTAGAGGACCCTTGGATACGCCCGCACAAGTTATTCAGTTAGTAAGGAGCCCATACCCCCACCAATGGCAGCAGGCTCAAACCTTGAGTCCGAAGACAGGAACTCGCACCTAGGGGCAAGAGTGAGGCAAAACACCATCCCCGATGGCAACTCACCCAAGCCTTTTAAGCAAATTAATTAAGTACCAACAACAACCACCATGTCCGAACATTCCATCATCATTCATCAATATGGAATTTAATCAACGGACATAAATAGATAAACGACTAAGCATGGCTAAGCATAGCTAAGCATATAACAACAAATATATTTTTGTATCTGGCTAACACATCATACCTATGGTTCATAGGAGGGGAAACATGTATTGGTTCGGGGAAAAACATGCATTCATAGGATACTCTAGATCTTGATCAAAAGTGGCATTGGAATCGCATGCAATATTATGGTGGATAAAATAAGTTTATAAAACAATAGGATTCTAGATGCCCAGAAGGTTAGGTTATCTCTTGCCTTGCTGCTGGGGCGTGTAGTACGGCTCGTCGGGGTAGGTAGAGTGACCCTCTGTAGCGCCCTGACCCCAGAGTTATACAGTGAAACGTTGTGCAACCGGTCATGCTACACAATCAAGGGTTACTGGGGTTACTAATCCCAGGCCAAAACACATTGGCAGGCGTGCTCGGAATACATCATCGGCACACAACACCTCGATCATGCCATAAGCTCGGACATCGCTTTCACGTATAACAAAGAGACCAAGACTGCGGAACAACTGGCACATCACATACTCTACGACACAAAGAGATCATAGTTCAACTCATATAATTGAGAAAGATAGCAAATATCACAATCAGAGGTTGCAGACCCATCATTACATCAAGCGGAAAGAAAATATAGTTGTCTAACAACAAGATCCAAATTATGGCCTAAGAGGCCTACAAATAAACATCCCGTGCCAGCCTGTTCCAAGACGTCCCAAGCTGCCACCTGGGAACCCCAGACTACTCGTCGAAGTCAACATAGAACCCACCTTCCAGTTCGGTGGCGTCCTCCTCTGAAACAAATAATAATCAACAAAGCAAGGCTGAGTACGACGTACTCGCAAGAATTAGTAGGGCGATATAGGCCCGATGCTGACGGAGGCTCTAAAGCTGTATGATGTAGCTATTTTGCATAAAGCTAGATTTCCTTTGTAAAAGATATAACAAGACCCACGGCATCGTCTATTCAGAATAAGTTTTCATAAAGGGGATAAGAGAGTAAACTTTTCATCTTCGGTTCTCATCGAACCTACTTGTAGCCAAAACATCACTCGTCTCCACCAAGGCACTCCCTCGAATCACCCTCGAGGAAATGAACCTTTACCACACGTTGATTATGCAACCTCTAGCTGCCATATCAATTAGGTTAAATGTTATCTATGATCTCGTAGTCCGTTCCCAAGTCGTCCATAACCGCGGACACGGCTTTTCGAAAAGATTTACCCTGCAGGGGTGTACTATGTGAAAGTCGCCAGGTTCCCGAGGGACCTCCCAGCTTCTTATCCATTGGTACCGTCCGGCTCACCTGATTGGCCTTCTTCCGGGGAAGGCCGGCGAGCGGGCGCGGTTAAACCTTTACCTCGCGTGAGACTATCCAAGAGTCATCTGTGGCCACAGGGCAAGTTTACCCAGCCTCAGCCCCTGCCCCATCGCCACATCCTAAACACCACCATCCTCATCATTTCTTTTTCCGCTCACACACACGGCAAATGGAAATCCGAACTAGAGGACCCTTGGATACACCCGCACAAGTTATTTAGTTAGTAAGGCGCCCATACACCCACCAATGGTAGCACGCTCAAACCTTGGTTCTAGAGACAAGAACTCGCACTTAGGGGCAAGAGTGAGGCAAAACACCATCCCCGATGGCAACTCACCCAAGCCTATTAAGCAATTTAATTAATTAACAACAACAACAACCTCCATGTCCGATCATTCCATCATCATTCAACAATATGGAATTTAACAACGAACATACGTAGCATTTCGACTAAACATTGCTAAGCATAGCTAAGCATATAACCAACAATTATATTTTGTATCCGGCCAACACATCAAACCTAGGGTTTATAGGAGGGGGAAAAGGTGATGGTTCAGGGGATAAACATGCATTCATAGGATACTCTAATCTTGATCAAAAGAGACATTTGAATCGCATGCAATATTATAGTGGATAAAATACGTTTGTAAAAGCAGTAGGATGCTAGATGCCAAGAAGGTTAGGTTAGCTCTTGCCTTGTTGATAACTATGGTCGCACTGGTCGTCGAGGTATTGTGGTGGAACCTCGACTCCTGAATCTACCGAAACACAAACAATACAGGAAAGGAAATAAATAACACGAAATAATGGGTGCAATGCACAATCATGATGAGATGGTCATATTATGCATTGAAAAGTATTTGGGCATGTCCCACAAGTTAAATGGAACCCCTAAAATAAATATTGCAATTAACGGGTCAAAACTCCATCTTTAACTTAGTGATTTGCGTTATTTATCAAAACGTCCAGTACTGAAATATGGGTCCTAAATGCATGAAAATGACATTATTAGATAGGTATTAACCTACTGATCGTTTTGGTACTTCGTTTGCAATTTTCCGATTAACGATGAATAAATGGTGATTTAAACGGTTATGCGATTTAAATCATTTTAACCAATTCGAAAATGACATCAAAGGAAAGTTGGTTAATTGCTGTGAACTTAACATAGTTAGTTAGCATTTGCCTTGCTGATCATTTTGGTATTTTATTCACAATTTTTGAGTGATTATTTCTCAAGTTATGAATTTCCCAAAATTGGAATTAAATCTGCCATTTTAATAATTTTAATTAAACAGCAATTTAAATGTTCATTAGTGCATGGAAATAGAACTAAAATGTAGATGTTGTTTTCCTGAACATTTATAGATCTTATTTATAATTTTTGGATCAAAATTCATAAAGTTATGGATTTTATAAATTCCAATTATATTCTGCCATTTTATTTAATTTAAATAAAACAGGCAATTTAAGTTTAACCAAAAAATCCAACTAATGGCACTAATATTTAGAGTTTATTTAGCTGAGCATTTTGACATATTATTTGCAATTTTCTGAATTATAAAACTCTAGATATGAATTTCCAAAATTTTGAATGACTCACAGGTGATTTGCATTTCACATTTAAATTTCAATTTCAAAAATTCATTTGCATGTGGGAGTTGCATAATTGAACAGGTTATGAATTTAGAAACCTTCTGATACCTTATTTGCAATTTTTGGATCTACCAATTAAAAGTTATGGATTTTACCATTTTCTGTTTATTTTCTGGAAAAACAAAAATAAGAACAGATGACGTCAGCATGCGTCACAGGGTAGGGGTGCGGGATGTTGAGCATCAATTCGTCGAATTGAAGCGAAATTGGTCGCGGGGACGAGCACTAGGCACTAGAGGGAAAGGAGAGGAGTCCAGGGGGGCGGCGGATTGGACCATATGGTCGCCGGAGTTGCGCCGGGACCATGTCCAGCGGCGGCGGACGATGGAGCTCGGGGGCGACGGCCTAGAGAGGGAGAGAGGGAAGGGGGAGTGGTCCATTCGGTCGAGGTGCTCACCACGAGCACGTTGCCGTGGTCGGAGACGGCGGGGGAGGGACGACGGCGGCGCGATGGTGATCGACGCGCGGCGGCCGGCGTCGAGCACGCGAGCTCGATTCGCGCGATTTGGAGGCCTCCCAGCACAGCTCTGTCGACTAGGAGGGAGAGGTGTTCCTGTTGGCGGCGTCCATGTGCTCCGCGGTGGCCTCGGTCGCCGGCGATTGAAGGGGACGGCGGCGGCTAGACATCGGCCATGGGAGCTCGCAGGGGGGAGCTAGGGTTAGGGTTTCAGGGAAGCAAGGAGCAGGGGGAGAGAGAGGAGAGGGAGATCAGCAGGGGGCTTCACTTATCCACCAGGGGGGCCTCGGCATGGTGCAGGGGAGGACGACACGGCGACATGGCGCCAGTGGCGGTGCGGTGGCGACGGCAGCACTGGGTCGCTACAGAGGAAGAGGGAGCTGACAGGGAGGGGCCCTCATGTCAGGGTTTTAAACTTTTTCCATTTTTCTGTTTTCCCCTTCTTAGGAACAGCAGACTTTAGGGATTTATTTGGGCCACTTTAACATTTTGGAAAATTTTGAAAATATTCAGGTGACCTCTCCATATCATTTAACAACTCCACAAAAATTGGTGCTGCCAAATAAAATGTTTAGAAACAGATTTGTTCATAGAGTTAAACATGGCCATTTGATAAATTCCAAAATGTATTTAATTGGAGCAATTAAGCATCTTCAAAAATAAGGAAAATATTCATGGAGGCTCTCACAATAATATTGAAGCTCCCCATGATTTTAGTTTGAATTTTGAGGAGTTGAGCTTGGAGTCAAAATTCATCATTTGTTTAAACCAATTTTGAATTCCAAAAATATTTCTTTGCTTAGCAAGCAATCGTCTTTGACAAAGATTTAAACAGATATATTCTTGGGACTTCCTGGACAATTTGGAAATTCCAGAATACTTTGGTTTGCTAAGTTGAGCAAATGCACTTGACGTGGGAATTTTGTGGAAGTGTTTGATTCCTTTTAATGATTTCCATTGTTTGCAATATTTAACTTAGCAATTTAAATATGTATGCCATGATGCAATGAAAATAAAAAAGTGAAAATTTGGCCCATATTTTAGGGTACCAAATCTGGGCTGTTACAATTCTATCCCCCTTACAAGAATCTCGCCCCGAGATTCCTCGAGTAGGAAGAGGGAGAGGAGGGAAACATGACAACTCTTAACTTCAATGATCTTCTGGATCCCACGTTGATCTTCCTTGTTGTAGAGAGTAAGGTAGCAGGCTTGACATGCCGACGAGAAGTCAGAAGATAGCTCAAGGTGATAGACAAGTTTTCTCCAAGGGTTGGAAATATGAACTTTGAACAAGACCATAAGCCCTTGGGGAAAACTAGGAACAACTTGACCAAACAAAGGTCGAGCAGAGGATAGGAGAAATGACCGAGAGACATGTTTAGCAACACCACGTTAATGTTCTCCTCGATGTTCTAGATACCACTATCAGGCTTCGGGAAAGCCTTCAATAGGTCATCAAGTGGAGGTTGGACCTTTAAGATTTCAAAGAGACCATCAGGGCAACTTCTAGAATAAGTAGCACAATATCCTGATGGAGAGTGGTTGACTTTACGAAAGGCAAGAGGATATCACATTAGACCTTCCAGTTAAGTAGGGCAACCACCACCTCAAACTTGCCGGATTTACACAAGGCCTATGTCATACTCTTAAGAACACCAACCATCATTTCTACTTGAGATTCAGATTTGGTTAAACATGCGGATATTTCAGACTTGACATGTCCGAGGGAGGAGTAACAATAGTTAACGAGAGGTAAGGGTTCTCAATATTTGACCACAGCGTCAAGCTCCAGGACACTAGCTAGTTTGCGAGAGGAAAATTTGCTTTTCCAAACAAACGCTGTGATCTTTAGAGTTTCGACACGAATCTAACTCATTGACCGAAGGTGTGCACCTGAACAAAATGGACGTGGTAGCACAGTCAAACTCGGCTTGATGATCAGATTACCAATCATGCTAAGAATGACAACACAGTCCTTGGATTTCAAAGCAATATCAGTTGCTAAGAATATCCGATTACCACCCCAATATGCATCCTCAACAATCTCGAGCCCGAATAGCTCGGAGGTAGATGGATAAGGAAGGGTAAGAGCTTCACTTCATCCGGTAAGTCATGAGACTAAGCACGAACTCTGGATATAAAAGAGTGTGACACTCCAAGGTTGAACAGAACAAAAAGCTAGACAAGCCTCTTATTCTGCGGATTACAATACTTTGACCTGGCCGAGAAATGGACAAGGTACCGGAGTTTGTTTCTCCTAACATCCCGATGTGGAATGTATTGACGGACCACAAGGGTAACATGCTTCGGAACACACCAATGCACGATAACACTTGACTGTCAACTGACAGATAAAGGTCGGACAACAGCTTAGGAGTAAGAAACATGCTTTAGGAGGAATCCCAAGATGTTACAGAAGCACAAGATAGCACTCTTCCAACAACTAGTGCTGAAAGGGTTTTACTAACAAGTGTTATTGGAGGAAGACACAACTTTGATAGAAAACTCACTAAGAGCAATCTTGTCGTGATCCAGATGGTTTCATAACAGAGAGCCTAGGTAAGCTAGTGAAGAAGAAGAGCATTGCTGAGCAAGTCAATTACTGCTGCAACCTCGAGTTCGAAGACTAACTTCAAATTTTGCCAATCTGATGTAGGATTTGAATTAACATCAGGGTTCAACGGAAAAGATCTTGGGTTAAAGATCAGCTTCATGTACTGGGACTCACGGATAGCATAATGCTCACATGGGTGACAACCCTCATAAATCATTACACCAGAGCCCTAGCACAATCCGGGACCTTCGGTTCAAGATCTTGGGATAAACAAGGGAATTTCTTGATGATCCTCAACACTTCCGTTCTTCAGGCTTTAGAATTGGCAGACGAGCAAAGTTAACCAGTAACTAAAGATAGAACCCAACCCCGTGATCCTAAAGATTTAGAATTTGCCGACGATCAAGAGAACCGTTAAATCAAATAGAGGTAAGATGGCACCGAGATCAGAGTGAATTGGGTAAGGAGTAAAAAGAATCCTAAGATGGTTTTCACAACTCCTTTTTAGGTTAGAAATAATTTTCACGCACTAGACTCGACATCGACCAGTAGAACGGGTTTCCTACAGGCAGTCCTGCTCTGATACCAATTTGTAGCGCCCTGACCCCAGAGTTATACAGTGAAACGTTGTGCAACCGGTCATGCTACACAATCAAGGGTTACTGGGGTTACTAATCCCAGGCCAAAACACATTGGCAGGCGTGCTCGGAATACATCATCGGCACACAACACCTCGATCATGCCATAAGCTCGGACATCGCTTTCACGTATAACAAAGAGACCAAGACTGCGGAACAACTAGCACATCACATACTCTACGACACAAAGAGATCATAGTTCAACTCATATAATTGAGAAAGATAGCAAATATCACAATCAGAGGTCGCAGACCCATCATTACATCAAGCGGAAAGCAAATATAGTTGTCTAACAACAAGATCCAAATTATGGCCTAAGAGGCCTACAAATAAACATCCCGTGCCAGCCTGTTCCAAGACGTCCCAAGCTGCCACCTGGGAACCCCAGACTACTCGTCGAAGTCAACATAGAACCCACCTTCCAGTTCGGTGGCGTCCTCCTCTGAAACAAATAATAATCAACAAAGCAAGGCTGAGTACGACGTACTCGCAAGAATTAGTAGGGCGATATAGGCCCGATGCTGACAGAGGCTCTAAAGCTGTATGATGTAGCTATTTTGCATAAAGCTAGATTTCCTTTGTAAAAGATATAACAAGACCCACGGCATCGTCTATTCAGAATAAGTTTTCATAAAGGGGATAAGAGAGTAAACTTTTCATCTTCGGTTCTCATCGAACCTACTTGTAGCCAAAACATCACTCGTCTCCACCAAGGCACTCCCTCGAATCACCCTCGAGGAAATGAACCTTTACCACACGTTGATTATGCAACCTCTAGCTGCCATATCAATTAGGTTAAATGTTATCTATGATCTCGTAGTCCGTTCCCAAGTCGTCCATAACCGCGGACACGGCTTTTCGAAAAGATTTACCCTGCAGGGGTGTACTATGTGAAAGTCGCCAGGTTCCCGAGGGACCTCCCAGCTTCTTATCCATTGGTACCGTCCGGCTCACCTGATTGGCCTTCTTCCGGGGAAGGCCGGCGAGCGGGCGCGGTTAAACCTTTACCCTCGCGTGAGACTATCCAAGAGTCATCTGTGGCCACAGGGCAAGTTTACCCAGCCTCAGCCCCTGCCCCATCGCCACATCCTAAACACCACCATCCTCATCATTTCTTTTTCCGCTCACACACACGGCAAATGGAAATCCGAACTAGAGGACCCTTGGATACGCCCGCACAAGTTATTCAGTTAGTAAGGCGCCCATACACCCACCAATGGCAGCACGCTCAAACCTTGGTTCTAGAGACAAGAACTCGCACTTAGGGGCAAGAGTGAGGCAAAACACCATCCCCGATGGCAACTCACCCAAGCCTATTAAGCAATTTAATTAATTAACAACAACAACAACCTCCATGTCCGATCATTCCATCATCATTCAACAATATGGAATTTAACAACGAACATACGTAGCATTTCGACTAAACATTGCTAAGCATAGCTAAGCATATAACCAACAATTATATTTTGTATCCGGCCAACACATCAAACCTAGGGTTTATAGGAGGGGAAAAGGTGATGGTTCAGGGGATAAACATGCATTCATAGGATACTCTAATCTTGATCAAAAGAGACATTTGAATCGCATGCAATATTATAGTGGATAAAATAAGTTTGTAAAAGCAGTAGGATGCTAGATGCCAAGAAGGTTAGGTTAGCTCTTGCCTTGTTGATAACGATGGTCGCACTGGTCGTCGAGGTATTGTGGTGGAACCTCGACTCCTGAATCTACCGAAACACAAACAATACAGGAAAGGAAATAAATAACACGAAATAATGGTGCAATGCACAATCATGATGAGATGGTCATATTATGCATTGAAAAGTATTTGGGCATGTCCCACAAGTTAAATGGAACCCCTAAAATAAATATTGCAATTAACGGGTCAAAACTCCATCTTTAACTTAGTGATTTGCGTTATTTATCAAAATGTCCAGTACTGAAATATGGGTCCTAAATGCATGAAAATGACATTATTAGATAGGTATTAACCTACTGATCGTTTTGGTACTTCGTTTGCAATTTTCCGATTAACGATGAATAAATGGTGATTTAAACGGTTATGCGATTTAAATCATTTTAACCAATTCGAAAATGACATCAAAGGAAAGTTGGTTAATTGCTGTGAACTTAACATAGTTAGTTAGCATTTGCCTTGCTGATCATTTTGGTATATCATTTGCAATTTTTGAAGTAATATTCACCAAGTTATGATATTCCCAATAAATGATTTAAATCTGCCATTTTAGTAATTTTTGGTAAACAGCACTAAACTTAATTCTTCAACTCTCTCAAATGGCATAAAGTGATAGTTCATTGTCCACTGATTATTTTGAGCTATTGAACACAATTTTGGACAAGTAGAACTCAAGTTATGGAATTAACAAATTCAACATTATTTCTGCCATTTTAGTATTCAGCAATTAAAGGCAATTTATTTTGGTTAATTAATTCAACCAATGGTACTAACAGATAGACATTTTATTGCTGATCATTTTGACATATTATTTGCATTTTTCTGAGTTATAAAACACTAGATATGAATTTCTAAAACAATTTGAATAACTCACAGATGATTTGCAATTCACATTTAAATTTCAATTTCAAAAATTCATTTGCATGTGAGAGTTGCATATTTGAACATGGTATGAAATTATGAACATTTTGATACCTTATTTGCAATTTTTGGATCTACCAATTAAAAGTTATGGATTTTACCATTTTCTGTTTATTTTCTGGAAAAACAAAAATAAGAACAGATGACGTCAGCATGCGTCACAGGGTAGGGGTGCGGGATGTTGAGCATCAATTCGTCGAATTGAAGCGAAATTGGTCGCGGGGACGAGCACTAGGCACTAGAGGGAAAGGAGAGGAGTCCAGGGGGGCGGCGGATTGGACCATATGGTCGCCGGAGTTGCGCCGGGACCATGTCCAGCGGCGGCGGACGATGGAGCTCGGGGGCGACGGCCTAGAGAGGGAGAGAGGGAAGGGGGAGTGGTCCATTCGGTCGAGGTGCTCACCACGAGCACGTTGCCGTGGTCGGAGACGGCGGGGGAGGGACGACGGCGGCGCGATGGTGATCGACGCGCGGCGGCCGGCGTCGAGCACGCGAGCTCGATTCGCGCGATTTGGAGGCCTCCCAGCACAGCTCTGTCGACTAGGAGGGAGAAGACGGCGAGGCGGAGCTCGTGGCGGCCTCAATTCGCTTCGGGGCGGCCGGATTCGACGGCAAGGTGCGGCGGCTGGTGGAGGACAGGGAGCTCGGGCTAGGGTTCGCGCGAGGGGGAGATAGCCGGGGAAGAGAGAGGAAAGAGGGAGAGCAGCAGGGGGCTTCACTTATCACCAGGGGGGCCTCGGCATGGTGCAGGGGAGGACGACACGGCGACATGGCGCCAGTGGCGGTGGCGGTGGCGACGGCAGCACTGGGTCGCTACAGAGGAAGAGGGAGCTGACAGGGAGGGGCCCTCATGTCAGGGTTTTAAACTTTTTCCATTTTTCTGTTTTCCCCTTCTTAGGAACAGCAGACTTTAGGGATTTATTTGGGCCACTTTAACATTTGGAAAATTTTGAAAATATTCAGGTGACCTCTCCATATCATTTAACAACTCCACAAAAATTGGTGCTGCCAAATAAAATGTTTAGAAACAGATTTGTTCATAGAGTTAAACATGGCCATTTGATAAATTCCAAAATGTATTTAATTGGAGCAATTAAGCATCTTCAAAAATAAGGAAAATATTCATGGAGGCTCTCACAATAATATTGAAGCTCCCCATGATTTTAGTTTGAATTTTGAGGAGTTGAGCTTGGAGTCAAAATTCATCATTTGTTTAAACCAATTTTGAATTCCAAAAATATTTCTTTGCTTAGCAAGCAATCGTCTTTGACAAAGATTTAAACAGATATATTCTTGGGACTTCCTGGACAATTTGGAAATTCCAGAATACTTTGGTTTGCTAAGTTGAGCAAATGCACTTGACGTGGGAATTTTGTGGAAGTGTTTGATTCCTTTTAATGATTTCCATTGTTTGCAATATTTAACTTAGCAATTTAAATATGTATGCCATGATGCAATGAAAATAAAAAGTGAAAATTTGGCCCATATTTTAGGGTACCAAATCTGGGCTGTTACACCCTCGACTCCGGAATCTATCAATACCCACATAATAGAAAAGAACAAATAAATCACCCGAAGAAAAGGTGCAATGCACAATCACATGATGACATGACCAGATTATGCAAAGCTATCATCATATGATTTATCTAACAATATTAAATGGAGTGCCAAATAATTAGTGCAATTATTTGGAACCAACCCCATATTTAACTTAGTGTCCACATTGCTTATAATTTATTACATTACTAAGAAGTGGACCAAATATGCATGAACATGACATGATTAAATAGGTTTTGTTCTTCTAATCATTTTGGTACCTCGTTTGTGAAATTCCAATTATCGAAGATTAAATAGTGAATGAAATAATTATTTAAATTTAATTCTTTTAATCAAATTAATAATAACTTCAAAGGAAAATTTGTGATCAAGGTATGATATTAGCATGGTTTGATAGCATTTGACATGTTGATCACTTTGATATTTTATTCACAAATTTTGGTTAATTATTTAATAAGTTATGAATTTTCCCAATTTGGTATTATTTATGCCATTTTAGGAATTCTTAGATAAACAACAAGAAATATAATTTCAAAAGAATGTTACAATGATTCCATCTTGTAGAATTTATTTTTCGGAACAATTTGATATTTGAATTGTCAAATTTAAATCATTATTTAAAAAGATATTAATTGTTTTAACACAATTTATTCTTTAAAAAGGGGACTTAAATTTGCAGACAGGCCGGCCTTGTGCCGGCCAGGCCGGGCTGCAGGTCGGGAATGGTCCCGAAGCAACCGGCCTAGTGGCCGTCCCAGGCTGGGGTGCGAGGCCGGGAGTGTGGCCGAAGCTGCCGGTCCACAGCCGGCCCAGGCCGAGCGCAAGGCCGGGCTGGCACCCGAACCAGCCGGCCTCACGGCCGGTCAGGCCGTTGCCCAGGCCGGGGCACGGTGACGTGAGGGACGGCGGTGATGATGTGATGGCCGGCGGCGAGGAGAGGGAGAGGGGGAGGAGGTCCAAACGGGGGAGTAGCTCACCAGGAGCACGTAGGCGTGGCCGGTGAGGGTCGGGGTCGACCACGGCGGCCGGAATCGTCGAGGTCGAGCGCGGTGAGCGGCGGACGGTCGTCGGGAAGACGAGCTCTATTAGCTCGGTTCCGCGCCTCCCAGCATGCGCGCGACGGTGGTGGAGGTAGAGGGCGACGCGACGATCCTTCTCCACTGCTTCGATTCGCTCGGGAAAGACTACAACGGCGGTGAGGCTCGGAGTGGACAGCGGCGGGGCGGCGTCGGTCAGGAGCTAGCTGAGCGTCGAGCTCGATCCGGGAAAAAGGGGAAAAAGGGACAAGGAGAGAGGGGGGAAGCAGGTGAGCGGCATGGGGGCTCTCCTTATTGTCCAGGGGCCACGGCGGCATGGAGCAGCTCGGCCGGCAACGCGGCATGGCGCCAGGGAGCCCTGGCGCCACAGTGAGAGAGGGAGAAGAAGTTTTTGCGAAGAACCCCCTATCTCAATTTTCTTTATTTACAAACTGGTCCAAAAGCAGTTTAGTGGAATTAATTGAGGCCATAAACGATTTTTATAAAATCTAAAAAAATTCATAAAGCCTTCCCTTGTCAGGTAGAAGCTTCACAAAAAGTTTGGCTTCAAAATAAAATATTGAAATTCAGATTTATTCATATTGTTGCAATATGGTTATTTTTGACAAATTGCAAAAAATGCATTTATTTGAAGCACTTAGTTATTTCCAAAAATAATGAAATTAATCATGGAGGCTCCTAGTATGAAAATGAAGCTCCCCATGATTTTAGTTTGAATTTTTGGAAAGGTTTAGCTTGATTTCAAAATAGGATTTGAATTGAACCAATTTTGGATTCTCAAATTTATTTCTCATTGGGCAATATTTGGATTTTGAGAAATGGTTATAAAAAGGTAAACTTGGAACTTCCTAAACCATTTGGAAGTCCAAGAATGATTTGGTTTGCTAAGTTGAGCAATTGCATTGGTTGGGATGTTTGGGAAGTTTGCTTCCCCATTTTAATTGCTTGCATAGATTGATAGTTAGAATAGCAATTTCATATGGATGCCATGATGCAAACAATGATGCAAAAGTGGATTTTTTTTTTGGTATTTTTCATTACATAGCTGGGGCTGTTACAGGTTGATTTAACACAATTCAACAAGCTATAAAAGACAATCCATTAGAGGCTGGCAAGGGGATTTAACATGTCATTTATGTGATGAAGTGGATATAATCCACCATCTTTTCTGTCTGACGTGCTACAAAGTATATGTGAAATGTGGTTAGTGTTGGAGCTCTCAATATACTTGGGAATTTCCCTCACTACTTTGTGTGGATAGCCATGTATGATTTATTTAGGTAAACCTACATGTGGTAGGGGTAGCAGAATTGTGTTGGCACTATCAAAAGTTAAGAACTAGAGCATGTTTTGATAAGAAATTGATCAAATCTCCTGCTAAGATTGTTTGCTATGCATGTCTATGAAACACTAGCCAAGGATGCAACAAGACGGCGACAAGGCGATTCAGCTCGCTAGAGATGAAGCTCTCTAGGCTAATACCATTTGCATTCACTTGGTGTCATCGTCTAGTAATAAGATGATAGTTCGGGGTGAGTTATGTGCTTTAGTAATGGTAGCTTTTAGTTATGGGCGGGGGTAGTATGTTGTGGTGGTTTCTCAGGGTTCCGGAACAGTTTGTTTCTTCGTGTAACAAAGTTTAAGCTTTGTGGTTTGATGTGTGTAATGTTTTGAAAACTGATTTGGTTTTGTTTTTCATTTCTTTTGCTTTGTTGCCTTCTGGGCGGTCTGTAACAAACTATGTTCCGTTATCGTTTCATAGTGGAACCCGAAGCACTTGTGCTTCATATGGAAGAGAGAAAATGAGAAAGGAGCAGGCATGAAGGCACTCGGAAACACAATATGTTAGAGTAAGGAGAATCATTTCATTAAATAAAACATGTTTGTAGGATCATGGATCTAAACAAGTGTTTGCAAGTTACCACTAACCAAAAGAAATTTTCAAGTAAGTTCTAAACTAGATTTTTTATAGATGTTGCTAATATGACTGAGCCAAATTTAAAAATCTCAAATTGTTATGAGTTGATATCTAAGAGTAAAATATTCAGTTGCCTTACGAGAAACTTAGAAGTGAAGCTAAACAAAAAGAGTTTGATAACTAGTAAGTCACACCTAGCATTTTGCAATCTAGTGGGATAGCACATCTAAAAACTTTAGATTCCCACCGAATTTACAACGCTCAAACAAGGTGCATCTACCATGTGACAATGTCAAAACAAATTTGATATAGTACACATAAGGAAACAAATAAAAAAAAATCCACGGATATGTACTGTCCGTAGTAGATTTCAGTATACAAATCATATCGCATGGTTATCATCTATAAGTACTCTGAATTGCAGAGTTTAATTTGGCCCTTACAGCCTTTTCCAACAGAGACGGCTACACAAGGTATCTGTGATAAATTAACGAGAAATCTAATTAGAAGCAGCTTACGTTTGGCATAACTGTACGCTCCTTCCCGAACCGTAGATTTAAGCCCGGCAATCGGGTCGGGTTTGGCCGGGTTGACGTATTCCAGACCCACGCCTGATTGACAAATGGGCACGAGTCTGTGCCCACGACCCTGCCCATGGGTCAAATCTCAGACCCATGCCCAAACCCGACGGGTCACCCATCGGGTCTGTACACAGACAATCAAATGTGACCATTTTAGTATTCCCAGCAAAACAAAATAGCATATTTTAAGTTTCAAGTCATAAAATCACATAAATATGTAGTTTCAGTCTCACACAAATAATTAAATAAGTAGTCTGATAGTCTCCCACAATGACACAAATAAGTTACACACAAACATTATAGTCTGATAGTCTCACATGAAAACAAACACTAGTGAAGTAGTAATCTGAATATCTGATGGTCTCACAAACAAATATTTCATACATCTCTCACAGATTGGTGTTCAGCATGGCAGCATTACAACAAGCAGGAAGCAGCCCAGCAAGCAGCAGCCACCGTCCAGGAAGGCAAGCTAGCTAGCACTAGCAGTAGCCAGCGCCCAATGCCCAGTTTGCTGGCTTCTCTTCTCTTGTTATTCTTCGGTTAAGATGGATACACTTTCATCTTGAAAATTACAAGCACATAACATATGAGTTTGATTTATACAAGCACATAATATATGAGTGATTTATAGAGACACATATGTATGAGTATCAAGTGTAGAATTCACCATCGGTTCTTCTTCATCCTCAAGAACAGACCGATTTTTTGAAGCCATTCAAAAATCCTGCAGTACACGAACACAAATGGTTCAAACTTGGAGCAACTACATAGATCAACCTACTGGATACTGCATTTGTGAGTAAAATTTCTCATGCCAACAAAAGAACAGGGCTCAGATCCTTACTTGCAGGCTAGTTTCAGGGGCGGAGGGAGGAGCTGGCCGTGGCGACGAGATGGCGGCGTTGTGGAGCAGGCTCTGCGGCAAGCCAGCGGCAGGGATGGATGGCTAGGCAGGGGACGAACGGGCGAGGGGATGAGGGAGGAGGCGGCGGCGGCGCATCGTGTGAACGCGTTGGTGTGAGGCTGTGAGCTAGGGGATGAGGGAGGAGGAGTGAGCGTGAGGCTGAGAGCTAGGGTTCGCTGCCTCGATTAGTTGGTGTGTGCGTGCGGGCTAGGTAAGGATATTTTCATGGGCCTAGTGGACGTGAAATGATGGGCTGCTGGCCTTTTTAATATGCAATGGCCCACATGCAGCTAATCGGGTCACCCATCGGGTCGCCCACGGGCACGAAACTGTGCCCACGCCCTACCCACGACTAATCGGGTCGCCCATGGGCAAGACCCATGGGTGAAGATAGCGACCCAAACCCTGCCCATTAGGGTCGGGTGCACATGGGCGAGCGAACCCATGGGTCAAATTGCCAGGGGTTGGACTATAAAAAGGGTTCCCTTTAAGAAGGTCCCCCAACCATCGTGACAGCGCCACATGGACACATTGAAGATGCTGGCCAGCACGCGTCGTCTCCTGCACGTACGCCCCGCGAGCCTCCCGCACGTACTAAAGCTTTGAAAGCAGCTGCCGCAGAACATACAGACATGCGCGCGCGTGGGTAGATGAGTGGCGTACATGCACGTCCGGCCACCGCGCCAGGACGTTGTCCGTGTACATGCATGCGCGCGCAGTACATCTCAGTTGCCCTCCAACGTACACGTCCTGTTGTACGCATAATATATAGTATGGAGTATAAAAGAAAACAAAGCACAATGTACAAATTATAAATAGAAGGTGTACGCTGCGCATAATAAGGAGTACAAACAACATATAAAAATACATTGATACCAAAAGTGCAAAAAACAAAGAACACAAAAACAGATTATACAAAACAGAAAGTACAAAATATAGAGATCAGGATGTACAGATTAGTGTGAACAGGATGTACGAGTACAGAAAAACAAGATGTACAAATTACTAAAAATGTACAACCACAGTGCTACCGGATGTATAAAACTGAAAATGTACAAAATTAGAGATGTAAAAGCTGGAAATATACAAAACTGGAGATATACAACCTGAAAATGTACAAAACTAGAAATGTACAACCACATTGCTACCGTATGTACAAACTGTACAAACCTGGATATACAAAACAAAAGTTTGTCGAAACATATCAACATGGGATCTAGTTTTGAAGATCTTGACGCGAGGAGCTTAAAAGTGAAAACGGTTTGTAATTTGAATTAGCGGTTCTCAAGATATTTCGTTTTTTAATTACGGTTTTGAAAAATAAAAGGGAAAACTAGCCCTCCCACCTCCTGTATCATTTTCTCTCTAATGCTTCTCACTTATAATATAACTGTGACACGTGGCGGGTATGCAACAACCAAAAGGATCAGATTAAGGAGAATGTGACACTTGGCGCGACGAGAGTCATCGTTAGGTGACCTTTGCGAAGGGTTCTCTTTTTTTAGAGATTACGAATTGCCGGGCTTACATAGATTTGCGTACGGACGGGCAGATTTTGTCGCGGCCGAGTCCATGTGGCATCCCTTTCCCAGAGCTGGCCGCGCGGGCGCCTTGCGTCCTTTGCCGACCGCTCTCGATGGCGGCGCCACTCGAGCCGTGCCTCATCTCCTCGTCTAGTCCAGCGACGCCGCCTCCCTTCAGCTTGGTTGTCGGCGAGTAGCTCCGCCCGCTTCTACACCTCACCTCCGGCGGCCCTCCTACCTGGCATCCTTCATCCCTTGCAGCCATCAGCGAGCTTCTCCGCCAGACCTCCACCATGTCCGCGATATGCCGCTTTTGGCCTGCTGCCTGTGCATGCCGACGGCAGCAGCCAGTGTTCGCGCACCTCGTTGTGCTTCCGTTGCGCTCACTGCTGGATTGTGACCTCGGGACATGCAGTGTTGTCGACGTTCATCATCGTCTTGCTACCGAGATGTTGCCCCACTCATGTTAGAGTGTTAGCTAAGTCATTTAGCTAGCTCACTTCCTCCGCCCGTGTGTGCACCTTGTTGCCTTGCATCGATGCATCCAGTAGCTTCCTGCTACTTTGGCAAGAAAAATACGAGAGAGAAGAAGAATATGCGGTGGCAGCCTGGTAACGATAAGGTTGAGAGGACATGAGACATGTGGTGGAGTGATGATGCTTCCTACTTGTCTTAGCTAGATACACACATGGTTGTACCAGAAGAAAATATTATGTGAACAATATGGAAAATCTTATTCAGGCGCCCAGCACCTAGCAAAACCCCGTACGCACGACATGAGCCGTCGAATTTCACCAAAACAAGTCGTGACCGTTCGATCCCACACGCGTCCCCAACCTCCTCCTACTCAACTCCCGTAGCCACCATCACGCCGCCGCCGCCGTGCTCGCCATGGAATCGACTAGATATTGCGCTCCCTCGGCCGCTGCCGCCGGCGTCGGAGGTGGTGGTGGCACCCGATGCCCATCCCCGGCTCCCTGCCGCCAGCGTCGGCACGCAGCGCTAGCTGCTCGAATCCTCCGTCTCCCGCCCCTTTTGATGTTCTATTGCCGCCTTCGGAGCTCTTGCGCTGGCGCGGACCACCAAGCTCCCAGCGCGGCCGCCATGGACTCCAACTTGTCCCGATCTGGACTCTCCATGTGCAGCTTCCCAGACTCCCTGAACGGCGCCGTTGTGGCTGCTCCTGCTGTGCTCGCTGTATGCTGGCAGCAGAGATTACCCACGCTAAACTGATGGAGTTACCCACCCAGAAGTTATATAGTTACCAACCCTAAGATGATGAAGTTACGACCCCGTAGTGATGAAGTTATCAACCCTAAACCGATTAAGTTACCACCCAGAAGTGATGGAGTTACCACCCACTAGTGATGGAGTTACCAACTGTAAAGTGATGAAGTTACAGCCCAGTAGTGATGAAGTTACCCACCATAAACTATTAAAGTTACCACCCAATAGTGATAGAGTTACCCACTCTGAACTGATGGAATTACCCATGCAGAAGTGATGTAGTTACCAACCCTAAGCTGACAAAGTTACCGCCCCGTAGTGATGAAGTTACCAACCCTAAACTTATAGAGTTACCCACCCTACACTGATAGAGTTACCACCCCGTAGTGATGGAGTTACCATCCTAAACTGGTGAAGTTACACACGCAGCAGTGATAGAGTTACCCACCCTAGACCGATAGAGTTACCACCCCCGTAGTGATGGAGTTATCCACCCTAAACAATAGAGTTACCCACCCAGCAGTGATAGAGTTACTCATCCTAAACTGATAGAGTTACCACCCCATAGTGATGTAGTTACCACTCTACGATGATGGAGTTACCACCCCATATTGATTGAGATACCCATCCTAAACTGATGGACTTGCCCACCCTAAACTCATGGAGTTACCTACCAGTAGTGATGGAGTAATCCATCTCTTTTTAGGGGTGTAATTGTCACCATGGAATCTACAAAATTATCTCCCTAATATTTATGGAGGTATACAGGTGTTTTAGTGTATATTTACCCATTTCTACACGATGCATCTTCACCGTCCCAAAGTGTTATCTCACTTATAAAATTAGTGGGTAATTTCAAAACTCGGAAAAAATCGAAAAGAACAACAAAAGTCGGATATAGTTTCGAATGAAAATGTAATCGTTGCTTCGGGTGGTAACTTACATACTACAGCCTGGTAACTCAGGTGTTAGTGGTTGGTAACTTTTGGGTCAAAAAAAATATCGTTGAAACATATCAACATGGGATCTAGTTTCGAAGATCTCGTCGCGACTAGTCCACCGGTGAAAACGGATCCTAAATCAGATAAACAGTTTAAGCTAAAAAAAACATTTTGAATTTTTCAATTTCGTATTAAATGCTGATGACGTCCGTAATTCTATTTTTTGTGATTGCATGCAAAACAACATTGTTTTCTCACGGTACGCTGCTTCCACATTTGCCAAATTGAAGCGTCTTCTACGTACCAGCGTCCTAAATTAATCGTGACGGACATGAAACAATCTCGAGTCGATTCCAGCAGAAGTACCAACATAGGACTACATCTTTAAACCAAGCACTTCATACAGTTTTTTGCGTGTGTATAGAATCAGAACCTTTTTTCTGGAATCATTACTGTTTTTTTTTTTTTTGGAGAAAGAGGAATAATTACTTGAGATAGTGGATTGAGTTTAGTAATTTGATCCATATCTCTGTCCATCCATGCCTGCTGATTGGAAATAAACAAGTGCTTAGTAACCAAAAGAAATTTTCGAATAAGGTATAAACTAGATTTTTTTTTATAGATGTTGCTAATGTGACTGAGCCAAATTTAAAAATCCAAAAAATTTATGGGAGAAAGATTGACATCAAAGAGACCAAGAGTAAATAAAGTGTTCAGCTGGGCGAGATTTTTGCTACCCGTTTGTTATGAGAAACCTAGAAGAGAAGCTAAACAAAAAGAGTTTGATAACTAGGGAAAAGTTACACCTAGCATTTTGCAATCTAGTGGGATGGCACATATAATAATTAGTACAATATTAGATTCCAACCGAATTTACAACACTCAAACAAGGTGCATCTACCATGTGTCAATGTCAAATCAAATTTTGATATAGTACACATCGAGAAACAAATCGAAAAATATATATCACAGATATCATCTACTATTCGTAGTAGATTTCAGTATACAAATCATATCGCATGATTACCATGTATAAGTCTGAATTTACGGCGAACTAAAAACAAAAAAAATTGGCAGTCTGAATTGCATAGTTTAATTTGGACCTGACCGCCTTTTTCAACAGAGACGGCTAAGCAAGGTATCTCTGAAAAATCAATCATGACATGAAACAACCTCAGGTCTAATCCAGCAGAAGTACCAACTGAGGACCATATCTTTAAACCTAGCACTTCATACAGTTTTTTTCTGTGTCTGTATAGAATCAGCATCTTTTTTGAGGAATCATTGCTGTTTTTTTTTTTGTTTTTTTTTTTTGGAGAAAGAGGAATGATTACTTGAGATAGTGGATTGAGTTTAGCAACTTGATCCATATCTCTGTCCATCCATGCCTGCTGGTTGGAAATAATTTTAGCTTATCTCGGGCGACATCAGATGCAAAAATGGGTTCTACCAATTGCTACACCCCAAAACTCCATGGGCCATGGCTACATTGTTGACCATCAGACCATGCATCTGGGATCCAGCGCCTAGCTCGATCTCTACGCACTCCAAAGCATTGACCTTTTCTTGTCGTGATCCATGCATAGGTCAGACTCATCATACATACATACATAAGCGACGCCGTAGGGCCGAAGCAAAACAAACCGGAAAAGCTTCCTTCATGCCGACGCGTTGTACATACATCACCCCTCTACGGAGCTCCAAAACAGAACTCCGGGGTCAACAACGAATTACAGTGTACACCCACCCCGCCTCCAAGAAAAATCTATGAACATCTAGTGGGAAAAAAAACTGGATGTCAAGAGGACATTTTTTTCTTTCAAAGATTTAAAATAGAAATCTAAATTCGCGAGGTGAGGATGTACACGACCACACCCTCCCACCATATCTCACAATTATCTTACATATATATCTACATATCTATCGTTGATCTTCCACTTGCTCCTCCTCAATCAACCACGCACACATACGCAATGAGGACGACGACGTTAATCAATAATCATTGCATTAGATAAGTCTTGTAAGTGCTCGCTACATGTACCTACCACTAGCGGAAAGGAAGTGCCTTGCAAACGCTGGAATCTTCAGCACCAGTTCCTTTCACACACCTGCCTTTCTTTTCCCTGTTCAACAAACAAAAGTCTTCTGTTCCACGTGTAAGGACAGAATTGAGATGAACAGATAGGCAAAAATCGCTGTTTCTTTTCCAGTAATCTTGTTATTTCTGTGCTGCAACCGTTCCCACTTGGCGAGAGTTTGTCGACGCTTTATCAAGTCAATGGTTCTCGAGTTCCGCCCCCGGCGTTATGCAAATATCAAGCAACGTTTACCCTGCGGTCAGGTTGCGCACAGTTAGTTATGGTTTGGTTTCTTGACCATTTTACAGTCGTATCATTGAATCAGAAGATATACCTAAACATTTGTGAATTACATGGGCATGGTGCAGTATTCCACACCTACTTCAAAGTTTGGTGACGGTCTGAAAAAAAATAGGATAACAACTAATGTATTGTATAGGAAAGTTGGACTTTTGCGTGGAACTGGAGCAGCCGAAGCAAGAGGTCAAACCTGTGAAACGGGCCACAGAAGCATTTTCTTTTCCCTCTGTGGATTGAAAATACGTAGTGGCAAACGTGTAAAAAGAGCTGATTAGGATGTGCCTACGGCATCTAACCTTTGCCATCTTCTTCGAGGGAGGCTCGACCAAGAAAGAAGAGCCAAAGAGAAACAGCAAGCAGCTTCTTCCTCCCCACATGCTGCCTTGCAGAACGAACCGATGGTTCCCTAGGCGACCAGAATCCAAGTAGATCATCCCTTCAGTAGAGGCGAGTTTCAGGAGAGAGAGAGCCATGCAGCCACTCGATTGGTCACACTCTAGTACCAGATACACCAGATCATCCGTGCCGTTCTTTGGCCTTGCTGTTGCCGTTCTGCTCTCCTTGGCCTCTCCGGCAAGCTCCTGCACGGAGCAGGAGAGACGCTCCCTCGTTGACTTCCTGGGCGGGCTCACGCCAGGCGGCAACGGTGGCCTCAACGTGTCATGGGCGAATGGCACAGACTGCTGCCAATGGGAAGGGGTCGTCTGCGGCAGCAACAAGACGGTCACAGACGTCTTGCTGGCTTCCAGAGGTCTCAAAGGGGTCATCTCGCCGTCCCTCGGCAACCTTACTGGCCTGCTGCGCGTCAACCTGTCCCATAATTCACTCGGAGGCAGTCTACCAACGGAGTTGGTGTTCTCCAGAAGCATTCTCGTCCTCGACGTCAGCTTCAACCGCCTCGACGGTCATCTGCAAGAGCTTCAATCCTCAGATCCTGGCCTTTCACTCCAGGTGCTGAATATCTCAAGCAACTTGTTTGCAGGAGAGTTTCCATCCATGGCATGGGAGGCGATGAAGAATCTGGTTGCCCTTAATGCGAGCAACAACAGCTTTACAGGACAAATACCATCTTCTATCTGCATCCACGCCCAGAAGTTTGCCGTGCTTGTCCTATGTTACAACCGATTCAGCGGCAATGTTTCCCCAGAACTTGGCAGCTGCTCCATGCTGAAAGTGCTCAAGGCTGGCCACAACGACCTTAGTGGAACTCTCCCTGACGAACTCTTCAATGCTACCTCGTTGGAGGAACTCTCTCTACCCAACAACGCATTGCAAGGAGTTCTTGATGGTTCCCTCATAGTCAAGTTAAGCAGTCTGGCTATCCTTAATCTTGGATCGACTGGGCTCAGTGGCAAGATTCCAGATTCTATAGGCCAGTTAAGAAAATTGGATGAACTCTGCTTGGACAACAACAATATGACTGGTGAGCTGCCATCAGCACTAGGTAACTGCGCAAATCTCAAATATATTACCGTCAGAAACAACAGCTTTACCGGGGATCTTGGCAAAGTAAACTTCACCAAGTTGGATCTGAGGATAGCTGATTTTTCAATGAACCTCTTCACTGGTACAATTCCTGAAAGTATCTACTCATGCAGCAACCTAGTTGCACTGCGCCTGGCGTACAATAACTTTCATGGCCAGTTCTCACCAAGCATTGGCAATCTCAGGTCCCTATCCTTCTTCTCGATTACCAATAACTCTTTTACAAATATCACAAATGCACTTCAGGTGCTCAAGAACTGCAACAATCTCAAGGCCCTGCTTATAGGAACCAACTTCAAGGGTGAAACCTTACCGCAGGATGAACAAATTGATGGTTTTGAGAATCTTCAGGTACTTAGCATAGATGCTTGTCCATTGGTTGGGCAAATCCCTCTTTGGATATCAAAGCTTACAAAATTGGAGATGCTAGATCTATCAGTTAATAACCTCACCGGACCAATACCACCCTGGATTGATGGTCTGGGCTTCCTATTCTTTCTAGACCTATCAAGAAACAAACTTACAGGGAACATACCAGCTGCATTGACAATGATGCCGATGCTACTATCAGAGAAGAATGCTGCCAAGTTAGATACGAGATTCCTGGAGTTGCCTTTATTTTGGACACCAGAACGTCAATACCGCATGGTCAGTGCTTTCCCTAACAGTTTGAGTCTAGCCGGTAATAACTTCACAGGTGTGATTCCCCCTGAGATTGGTCAGTTAAAAATGCTCGACATCCTCAATTTAAGCTCCAACAGCTTAACTGGCAAAATACCACAACAGATCTGCAACCTCACAAACCTGCAAGCTCTTGATCTGTCGGACAACCAGCTTACAGGTGCAATACCATCTGCATTGAGTGATCTGCACTTCCTTTCGAGATTTGATGTTTCTAACAACAAGCTAGAAGGACCAGTTCCAAGTGGAGGACAGTTTGATTCCTTTTCAAATTTTAGCTACAGCGGAAATCCAAAACTATGTGGTCCTATGCTCAGCAATGAATGCAGCTCAAGAGCATCTTCATTCTCTCCGAAGGGGTGGAACAAGAAGGCCATTGCTGCAGTAGCATTGGGTGTGTTCTTTGGGGGGCTTGCGGTCCTGTTCTTGCTGGGACGTGTTCTTATGTCCCTCAGAAGATCACACTCTGTCCACCAAAACAAGAGTACCAACAGCGGCGACATACAAGCATCTTCATTCACTTGTTCTTCGGATGACTTGTGCAATGTGATAAAAGGAACCATTTTGGTTATGGTACCACAAGGCAAGGGAGACTCAGACAAAATCACCTTCAAAGATATCTTGAAGGCCACAAATAACTTTGACCAGCAGAACATTATCGGATGCGGAGGTAATGGCCTAGTTTACAAGGCAGAGCTACCTAATGGACCCAAGCTTGCCATCAAGAAGCTCAACGGAGAAATGTGTCTGATGGAAAGAGAATTCACTGCAGAGGTTGAAGCACTCACCGTGGCGCAACATGACAATCTCGTGCCGCTATGGGGTTACTACATCCAGGGGAACTCAAGGCTCCTCATATATTCTTACATGGAGAATGGGAGCCTCGACGATTGGCTTCACAACAGGGACAATGGTAACTCATTGCTTGACTGGCCAACAAGGCTCAAGATTGCACAAGGAGCAAGCCAGGGCCTTTCTTACATCCACAATATCTGCAAGCCTCATATTGTACATCGTGATATCAAGTCCAGCAATATCCTTCTTGACAGAGAATTCAGAGCTTATGTTGCAGATTTTGGCCTTGCCAGATTGATCCGTCCCTTTGATACACATGTCACAACTGAGCTAGTTGGCACTCTGGGTTATATTCCTCCAGAGTACGGACATGCATGGGTAGCTACACTAAGGGGAGATATATACAGTTTTGGAGTGGTGTTGCTTGAGCTTCTCACAGGGAAAAGGCCTGTCGAGGTCTTGTCAAAGTCGAAGGAACTTGTCCAATGGGTACGGGAGATGAGGTCCCAGGGAAAGCAGACTGAGGTCTTGGATCCAGCGCTGAGAGAAAGAGGACATGAAGAGCAAATGCTGAAGGTGCTAGAAGTTGCTTGCAAGTGTATCAACCATAATCCTTGCCTGAGGCCAACCATCCAAGAGGTAGCTTCCTGCCTGGACAATGCAGATGCAAACCTGCAGCTGGAACTATAGTTAAAGGACAGCAATGAGATAGGTGGCAAGCTTGTACTTCACTAAACTAGGTGTAAATTGAGTAGAAGGATTGCGTTCTAACAAATCGTACAGTTGTGTGAGTAGTGTAGATCTCTGTAAAGAAAAGGCCCATGGTTACGAGCCTCCCTATTCAATTCTGCTTCTTTTGTGTGGGCAAACATTGCAGGGTCCAAACTCAATTCCGTGATTACAGAAAGTAGATTAAAAGTTGTTGCTAAATCTATCTTCATGTATTTATTGATCTGTTCAGTATACTTCCGAAAGCAATCCTGCAGAACACAATGGGAACATGCAGATATACAATCTCAGGGAAGACTGCAGATTTATTTGATTGCTCGGATATAGACATACAACACATGGAACATTTTTCATTCAGAACTACAGCACCTAGTTGTTACTACAGTACCATAAACTGATATTCAGAATATGTTTCATTCCGAAGCATCTTCTCATACTTTATAAACCTTTCTCTGTACATCACTGTTCAATTAGAGCTTCTGCTGGTTCCAATGATATTTTATTTATTTTGAGGTCACAATCACATAGACTACTTCCTTGCTAACTATTCGAGGAAGTCAATCAGAAGATGCCGTTTCCAGTTGTTGAGTACACTTCTAAGAAGAATCACGCGAAAAACGGCGGGGCCATGTGGATATACAAATATACAAAATCAGGACTCGGGAGACACTACTGCCATGGTGCTACGAACTACTCCCTCCGTTCCACAATATAAGATGTTTGGAAGCATCTTCTCATACTCTATAAAGTAACCTTCCTCGGCATAACACTATTTAGTTGAAATTTCATCTGTCTCATTCCAAGCGTGTTCGTCAGATCACGAATCAACACCACTGGAGATTCAGACAGAGTGTGGGCGTGTTAGGGTCGGCGCGACCGTACAATCACAATGCGCGGGCTACCTGAAGCCCCCTTCTGATTCCGAGTAAAACGGGATCGACAGAGGGCGGCGCACGCAGCGAGTTCCAACAAACCCTAATGATTTCGCTCGAACGCGACGAGCAATCGCATCCAGACCAAGCAGAACAAGCGCTCGGCGGAAAAAAAAAATGCGGCCGCGCCAACCGAACCAAATGCCTGAAGGGTGTAGTAGTGATGGTAATACTGGACCTTACCTTGGTGGTCGCGGTCTCGCGGTGGCTCGCCGCCGGCCATGGTTTGCGGAACTGGAGCCTTGCCTGCCGTAGCCGGGAGGGAGTAGGGGGGGTGACGGCGGTCGCGGTGGGGGAGAAAGCACGGCCGGCCCATTCGGATCATGCGTGGGATGTTGGCCCGTACGGACTGTTCGAGGCCGAGCAGGATGGGCCAGAGCACTGTGAAATCTGCGAGCAAATCCAGCCCTTTTTTCTGTCGCTCTTGGCTCGTGGCCGGGCTGGGTGGCCGACAGGCCGACCACGACGAGGAAGCTGCGGCGCGGCGGAGGGAAGGCGGTGACCGTGTCCGTGTGTGCAGAGGACCGGACCCGTTCAGCATGCGCGGCGCCGTGCTCCGCCTCCGCCTCCATGTTGTACGCGTTGACGTTGTTGGTGACGGCGCGTGCAGGCAGGCAGGCACTCAGACTTTTTGTCTTCTTTTTTTTTTGCCATGACTCTTTGTCTTTTTTTTTTTTTTGCGGGGACTCTGTCTTTAAAAAAAAACATAACCCCCCTGTTTGGTTGCACTGAATTGAGGCTCGGAATTGGAATTGAGGTCCAAATAGACGAATTCCGTTGTTTGGTTGCGCTCGCTATTGGATTCTGGAATCGTCGGACCAATTCCGAGGGCACCCCCCGCGCGGCTAACTTACCTGGGTACCAATTCAGAGGGTTAGACCTCTGTATTGCCTCTGAATTGGAGAGGAACGCTTCGCTCCGCCTCGCTCCTGGCCGCCTCGCCCCTGGCCGGCCTTCTCTGGCGCCGCCTCGCCCCTGCCCGACCCTCTCCAGCGCCGCCGTCCGCCGCCACGCCCCTGGCAGCCCTCTTCGCCCCCCCTCTCTACGCCGGCCCCGATTCCGCCTCGCCCCTACCCCGATTTCGGCGCCGCCTCGCCCCTGCCCGTCCCCGTCCGCCCTCGATTTGGCTGGCCGCCGTCGTCTAGGCCCGCCGCCGCGCCGTCCCCGTCCGCCCTGGGTCACGCCGTCGTGGGCCACCTCCGCCCTAGGTCGCGCCGCCCCCGTCCGCCCTGAGTCGCGCCGCCGCGGGCTACCACCGCCCTGGGTCGCGCCGTCCCTGTCCGCCCTGGGTCGCGTCGTCCCCGTCCGCCCTGGGTCGCACCGCCGCGGGCTACCACCGCCCCGGTCGACGCCACCGACGAAGGCGGCACTGCTGCCTCCCGATCTAGATCCAACTCATATTCAATTCCACACAATATACATCCAAACAGGTTTAGAATTCCATTCGCAGCGTTGATTCTACAGATGAATACCGTGCACATCCAAACAACATTTCTGGTATTCCATTGAAATCGTTGATTTGGTATTCCATTGCCAATTCAATTCGGAGGCGAATTCTGTGCATCCAAACACAGCATAACAGAATTCTTAAGTTTGCTTTTTGCCATGACTCTTTGTCTTAAATATTTCAAGTAAGAGCATATGGGACAGAAAGAAGAAAAATGACACAACATAATCGGCCGATCGAGCTGCTTCCTTTCCTTTTATCACGCGTGTGGTTTTTTCCAACTACTATCTTTCTCTGTCCTCTTTGTTCCTCTTCTCTTTTTGAGCGCTCACATGAGGGAAGAGCACCGCCGCGGTGGGGAGCCGGTGAGACGCCTCTACCGATGCTCCGGCCAAGCACATCCACATTGACACGGTCTCGTTAACGAATCCCCTCCTTCTTTGAGTTCCCTCATTCGTCATCTCCTCTAATGCAACATGGACAGTCCACATGGTGAGGAACTGAGGATTGACATTGTCGAGCTCCCGGAAGTACCGGAACAACTAGGAACATATCCTAGGTCACCCGATTCAGCCGACGGGACTTAGACAAAATCAAAACAGCGAGGTCGATGTTCGTAATCGAGATCAGTAATTTACGTTTTTTTTTTATGTTGCATAGGTGTTTCTCATAGACAACAAACTCGTTTACGTTTTGGTGCGAATACACGAGCTAGATGCTACGACGATTCTAGGTATCCGTTGCAAATATCGCCTCAATGCTACAAATATGTTTGCGAGTTGCTACAAAAGATAGTCACCGATGTTGCATACATGTTTTAATATTTCCTTTGGGAGCTTACTACTACTACCAATGGGGATCTCATGCCGTCATGCGATCAGTGGGGATTTGCAGGACGTCTATATTTTTTTGATGCATTGATGCTGTCAAAATGTTGCGACATTGTGTGTCGTTTCGGCCCACCGCGAAGATGTTGTGACGATGTTATAACAGAAAATTGTTGCATGGTTAAAGGATATGATCCAAAATTTGGAGATCCAAGATCTCGAGTTTTAATGAGATGTGATTTGGAGAAGGGGCCAACTTTTCTTCCTTCCGATGACTCGAAGAGAGTTATGTTCACCCATCATATATGTATCATGTACTGCAAATAGCGGTCGTCGAATGTTTCATTCCTTTTGGAGGCAGACTGCACTTATACCGCTTTCTTCGATGGAAATTGCAGTATGTGACTGTGTGTGGGTAAAAAAAAACTACTCCGAGCAGTGTATGATAGTACCCCTCCTCAGTCCTCAGTGAGGTTAATCGCACATGCATACTGTCATTATCGAAAAAAAAAACCGCACATCATTTCTTTGGATACCTGAGCAGCTCGATCACGGTTATTGGATACTTCCTGCTTGGCTCAGCTTCGATCTCAGAGATCTGTGCGACACATGCAGTGAAAGTGTGAAACTAACAGTCTAACAGTGCATATATAAAACAGATTAAACACATATAGCTCAGCTAGTTCAGTACCAGGGCCGGGCCTCATGGGTGTGCCACATGTGCGGCCGAACAGGGCCCATCAATTTGAGGGGCCCAAAATTTCACGTAGTCCTGTATAGCAATATACTGTGAATTAAACGCTAGACAGAATCACAAGAGAATTGCAAGAGAAAAGAACAAGATTTAATAATCAAGAGTTGAGTCATAATGGCTACGCATGAATCTGCTACCAGAATCTCAAGAGAAAAGAACAAGAATGAATTAAATCTCAGAAAGGGCATGTACATGTTGATTATAAAGGAATCATAAGTGTCCTTCGACAATTAGTCAGTTGATCTTGCACTTGATATTATTGCATACAATGATCCTAGAGGTCATATATATAATTTTAATGGATTCAGTTTCTATGTAAGATATTATATGGCATATACATTATAATTATAAATATTAATTAGTTATATTTTTGTATGACCTAGGGCCCTATTTAGAGTTTTGTACAGGGCCCCGAATTTTACCGGCCCGGCCCTGTTCAGTACTACGTACTGTATGCAGTAACAGATTGTTGATTGGATCTCTTCTTTCTTAACCAACACTGCATGTCGTCGCTCGCTCGCTCTCTCTATCTTCAGATCGATCGAGCTCTCTCTCTCTCTCTGCTTCGGATCGAATTGCTATATTTCGTTTCATCGTCAGCAGCTGGGAACCTACTGGAAAGGTCATCCGCGTTTTCGCTTTCCTGTACTAGACTAGAAGGCAAAGCGCGCGTCGATCGAGTCGTGTGCGTGTCCCATGCTCGGGGCCGCATGGCGACGATGGCACGGCGCCGTACGAAAAAGCTTCACGTTCCATTGCACCCACCCCGCGGCCACGAGCGACCGCCGATGGATTTGCTATGCATTTCCCTCCGATCCGCTTCCGTTTGGCTGTGTGGATGGCTGGAGCTTCTCTCCCGCGCTCTCCCCCGGCCGTGGAATGGGACGATATTTTTTTTTTTTTTTTTGCCTCCCTCACGGATATGTACCGGGGCTCCTATACTTGTCCTTCCCCGTCCCGCGTAGGGATGGCACCCGCAGGGTATGGGTATGGGTGGAGCCCCCTATATTCTTATCCATGTCCCCCGAGCTTTCTCATCATCCGTATCCATACTCGGAAGCGGTATAATTTTTACCATACCTTTCACTCAAAAGATATCCGCGGATAAAAATACCCGCATTTGCAACACATATCAATTGAGTTAAAAAAACTGAGATAATGTGACCATATATAATTATAAACAACAACACATAGTCTACACTATTAAATTCATAAACTCACGATAAAATATAGAAATAATTTAACCATACATATGTCCACAAAATAAGCATTACAATAAAGTTTTGACACTATAACAAGTTCAACCAAAATAAACTCGAGCAATCCAGCAATAGGAAAAAAATAAACTTGACATAATTTATAGGGGTACAAGGGCACACATGTATGGATTATGTAATCCCATGCCCGTACCCACTCTGCGCGATGGGCACAACATTTTCCTATTTATATACCATGGGTATTTTTTTAGTCTCAAACCCTTACCCTGATGGGGTTTTTTTACCCGCAGGGTACGCGGGTACATGGGAGAAATTTGACGAAACTGACCTATTTTTTAAAGTTCAGCCAAAAATAACCTGGTTTTGAAAAGATATCACAAATCTAACCTATTTTATTGGCGCCGCACCGAAACGCGCCATACTCTGAAGCATGACGCCGTCTCAGAAGGCGCCATGCATCTATGGCGCCCTGGCAAAAAGCGCCATGCCGTTGTCGACGTGGCGAAGCGGGGACCCACACGTCGGATACCATGGCGCCGTCCCGGGGAGCGCCATGGTATGACGTACGACGCCTCTCCGGGCGGCGTCATACCCCTTAGGGATATGAGACGCGCGCCGCGGCTGGCCCGAGCCCTAGCTCATAACGCTTCGCACTCACGGGATAGAAAAGCCACCCATGGCGCCGCCGGCTCTCCCTCTCCTCTTCCCCCTCAAATCCCTAGTCTAATCCGGCCGGATTCGAAGCTATTTTCCGTGGATTTGCTTCTACTTCGTATCTTTGAGGTACTCTCTTTCGAATCCATCCTTTTTATTGGTTAAAACCATCTCATTCCTCTTATTAGGTCAACCCTAGTTCATGTCGAAATTGCAAAATTTGTTGGATAGTTGGCATATGTAGTGTTAGGATGATGATTGCTAGGGTTAGGAATATGAGTATGTAATGCTAGGATGATGATTGCTAGGGTTAGGAATGTTAGTATGTAATGCATATGAGTATGTAGTGTTAGGATGATGATTGGTAAGCTTAGGTAGGGAGATGATTTGTAGGGTTAGGATGTATTTTTGTATGGTGGGATGGTGGTAAGATGTAGGAATTTTTTGATGAGATGATGGTAGGATGTATCAATTTATTAGTTGTGTTTGTCACATGTAAATGGTAGAGTTGGATGATTGATGAATATATTATTATGAAGTATGATGATAAATTGATGTTAATTTTATTGTTTTTGTTATTTATTTAGGATGGATCCGGAACCTATTCTCAATGACCATTACGATAAATGGCACCGTGGCCGGTTAATGGCGGAGGAGAGAAAGACTTTCCCTTGGTTGCATCTGAGGTCACATGAGGTTCATAGCAATAAGATGCCGTTTGACAGGAGATACATCAAGTTTATCAAGAAGACAGGACTTCTCCCTTTCGTGTCACTTGTCTCTCGGTCGACACCCCATATGAACCCTTGTGCAATCACTGCGCTTGTTGACCGGTGGAGGCCCGAGACACATACTTTTCACCTACCCTGTGGAGAGATGACAATAACTCTGCAGGATGTTTCAATGATACTTGGTCTTCCCATTAGAGGTCAGCCGGTGTGTGCGAGCACCGATTCAAGTGGATGGCGTGAAAGGATGGTTGAACTCATCGGTGACGCGCCGACGGCGGAAAAGGTGTCCGCCGGTGCCACTTATTCTTGGATTCAAAAAAAATTTAAGAAGTGCCCCGCGGACGCTGAGGAGCCGGTGATTGAGATGTATGCACGGGCATACTTGTGGTATGTTGTGAGTAGGGTTCTCTTTTCTGACGGCACCGGAAACAACGCTTCTTTCATGTGGCTTCAGCTATTTGCTGGTTGGGATCTAAACCTGAGTTGGGGTTCAGCGGCGCTTGCTTATTTGTACCGGCAGGTAATAAGTTGTCTAATAATTATAATCTTTAATGTACAGTAAACTCACTTCTCTATTTGTATTTCGAGTTTATAAATTTGTGATGTATGTGCAGTTGGACGAGGCATGTTGCAGGACTAAGAAAGCAAGTATTGGTGGACCAATGATTCTACTGTCGATATGGTCTTGGTTGCGCTTGCCAGTAGGTCGTCCAATTCTGCTTCAACACAAAGATTGGAATCATCATGGCAATGATTTGCGTAGGCCTACATGGGCGTACATGTGGGATAATATGGAACCATTCCGTGGTGAATCACAGGAAAGTTACATGAGGTACACCGCCGAGCTCGACGCGCTAACCCCGGAGAAGGTACACAAAACTAATATCTTTTACTTTTTTTAATTCCATGGACAATTGGTAATTTTATTTGGTTCCAACATAGGTCACATGGGAGCCATACGGCGTGGCTGGTAGTGTTGGTAGGAACGTACACTTCACGATTAATCCAAAGTGTTTAGAGGAAGCTCATCTTTGGCGGATGCGATGCCCTATGATATGTTTTTATGCCGTGGAGTACCACCTTCCTGATCGGGTGATGGCACAGTTTGGCCTATGCACGGAGATCCCCCCGCCATATAAGGACACTAGTGCGAGGCTGCACGGGTGAGTATTTTTCTAATGGTACTCGACATAGTTAAATTATTTGTATGTACTAATTAGAAGAAATTTGCAGGTTGGACAAAATAAAGCAGAAGAAGGAAAAGAATTGGCCTAGAGTACATGACAAGTACATGAAGAAGTGGTGGGCCATTATTAACAAAATTGAAGACCCTTCTTATGTTCCTCCTCTTGACAGGCCATTCGATGATGCATCATACAGCAGCTATCTCGTATGGCTTGGTAAAGTGTCACGTTTGTATATTTTGCCGCCGGCATTTTCTCACACAGCCATAGAGGAGGAAGCATATGCGGGCTATGATGAGATGGCCAAACTGGAGTATAACCGACTTGTCAGAGAGGGAAGGAGCGCCAGCTCGACGCGTGTGATCCGCTTTGTGGTAAATTAAGAAATTTGTCAACATATTGGCATATTATAGCAATAAGTCATTAACTCTTGGACTTATTCATTTGTAGCGCGAGGAGATCTCGAAACACGTAGACTCAGCTTCAGAAGCACTCAAGCACCCTCCAGGGAAGGAGTCCGAGTCAGCCCTTCGAGCCTTTGCTGAGGTATGACTAAGTCATAACTTTATTTCCATGCGGTTCATGTGTTCTCATCTCTGGTTAACATGAGGTTGCTGTCATAGCAAACGAAGCGGTGGGGTCGTGGCATAGGTAATTTGCTTGGTTGTCGTCAAGTGGACGTCACCTCTCCGGTGCGGAGGACGTCAAAGAGCCCTCATGCTGAAGGTACAAGCCGTGGAAACGACGATACGGAGGTTGAGGAGGGTGAAGAGGATGAAGAGGTATTTTAATGCTTTCGGTCACATTTGCACTTGATGTCACTACGCATTTCATGTCAAGGATGAGTACATTAATGGCTGTTTTCATTTTCAGGAGGATGATGAGGCACGACAAGACGATGTAGAGGAGGAGCAGGAGGAGGAGGAGGAGGAGGAGGAGGAGTCGCAAGAAGAACAAGACGAGATTGGCATGTCTCAACTGCAAGATGCACCGGCTTCTTCTCAGCCTCCCCGCTTCAACTTCAAGCCGAGGGTGCCTAGGGCCCCATACACTCCTGATGAATGGGGTAAAAAGTCTAAGGCACGCAAAAAAGACCGTATAGAGGAAGAGGAGGACGACGAGGAGGAGGAGGAGGAAGAGTATATCCCCCCTTTGCGGAGGAGGGGTAGGGATGAACTACGTTCGAAGCGTCGTCATGATCCAGGGACCGTGGCCAAAAGGGGAAAGGGGAAGAAATAATGTGTGCTACTATGTCGTGTTGCATTTGTCATGTTGAACTAGATTTGATGTTGAACTACTTGTCGTGTTGAACTACTTGTCGTGTTGGAAACGTGTTGAACTATTTGTCGTATGGTTGAACTACTGATGTGTGCTATTATGTGATATTACTGTCATCAATTTGTGTGCTACTATGTGATATAACTGTTCGTCCACCAACACGCAAATGGTCAAACATCGAGACGCGACGCCCGCTACCTCTACCGGGTTGGCTACCACCGGGTTGGCTACCACCAGCTTGGCTACCACCGGGTTGGCTACCACCGGGTTGGCTACCACCAGCTTGGCTACCACCTTGTTGGCTTGCTCCCCCGCCAACACCTTGTTGGCTTGCTCCCCCGCCAACACCACCAACATCACCGCCAACACTTGATTTATTTCCCTTTGATCTCTTGCTTTGGCTACAACTTCTAGTATTATGCGCCTCACTATTGCATGAACCACATCGGGTTGGTTCACGAGGCTCAGCAAAATGTTGGTTTCCCCATTGCCGCCTATATCCCCCGGCCCAATCATCCATGTCACCTCGGAAACGCTTTGTTTGTTGTCTTCCCTTTTTAACCACCTTGAGATTCGGATCGGGGCGAAGCGGAACTCCGTGATACTCAGGCCATTGAGATTGGTCAAAATATGGATGAAATCTCTCTGCCCATGTATTCTTGACAGCTTCGATATCGCGCTCCTCCAACCTAACTGTTTCTGGATGATTAAGTCCTACCTTTCTCACGCATGCCGCCGTGATCAAGTGCGAGCAAGGGAGATGGTACAATGTTGGCCTCTCGCATGAGCAGTGACCTTTTTTCAGCCAAACCTTGAATGACAAGCCCCCATATTGAACACCTCCTCTTGTGGTCCCTCCGGGCTCATTGACTTGGTAAATCAATTCTTGATTATCGAAACATTCTGCCGTTTGTGTGTCCGACTTCTTTGTTTGGTATTCCAGCCAATTATGGATCAATGGTGGATACTTGTACATAATTTTGCTCTTGTTGTCACCCGCTATCTGCTTAGCCGTTTCCTCGCTGTAATGCTGAAAATACTCATTCAACTTCTGAAAAGTATATTCCGCAATTGCTGTCACGGGCAATTGACGGACACCCTTTATCACATTGTTGAAACATTCTGCCATGTTACTTGTCATGTCACTGTACCTCTTGCCACCATAGTCGTAGGCTCGTGCCCACTTCTCCCTTTCCCCAATGTTCCTTCTCAAAAACTCTTTACCTCCGTCATTTGTGAGAGCGTACAATCTATTGTACAATTTGGTGAAGTGACGAGCGGTAAAGGCGAGACAACAATCTTGTAGATCGTCGGCCTGATCCTTGTTAGCGCATGCCCTATAGAAGTTGGACACGAAATGCCGCATGCACCATCGATGGTGAACCGGAGCACAACCAGGAATTTCTTTTTCAACTGCATTGAGAATCCCTTGGTGGCGATCAGATATGACACAAACCTCTCTGTCATGGTCAATAACTTTGGTCCTCACTAGGTGCATGAACCATTCCCAATTGTCATTGTTCTCAGCCGTCACCAAAGCAAACGCCAAAGGCAAAAGACGATTCTCGGCATCATGACCAATGGCGACCAATATGGTTCCCTTAAACCTGCCAGTCAAGAATGTGCCATCGATAGAAATAACTGGCCGGCAATGTTTGAATGCTCTAATGCATGGCCCAAATGCCCAAAATGCACGGCCAAATAATCGGTAAATTTCAGCTTCGTGTGTCAACGTGGTTGTTCCAAAAGGCTCAACCAAATGATATGTTCCCGGGTTACTTGCCGCCATCGCTCCCAACAACCGAGGGAGACGGGTATATGCTTCTTCCCAATCGCCGTACAAAATCTTGAATGCCGCTTGCTTGGCCTTCCACGCCTTTCCGAACTTCACTTTGTAACCGAATAGTTCCTTCACCAAATCAATCACACCTTTAATGCTATATGTTGGGAGGGACCTAATGTTATTGGCAACTCTATGGGCGATGAAATTGGAGGTCAATTGACGGTGCTTTTCCAAAACTTTCATTTTCTTTCCATCATTGATATCCTTGCCGGTGCATGTATGAACCGATTGACAACTAACAATGCTCCATTGTGGCCCGCCTTTGTACGGTCTTGCACGCACCACCCACGAACATCCTTCCTCCTCACACATCACGGTGTACCGCACTTTAACGTCCGAGTGAACCACCCTATACGGCCGATGGTACTTAACCGCATACTCCTTGATCCACATCTGAAACTCCAACAAGCTTTGGAATTTCACTCCTGGATTAATCCCATACTTTTTCGGTTTCATGTCCATTTTAGAAGATGGCCTTGGCCCAAGCAATGCACTTATGCCACCATCAACTTTAGCCTTATCCGCAAGGCTAAGATCACGGAACAATGATGGTCTATGACCTACTACCTTCTTGTGAGCTGCGGCTTCTTTAGCCGTTAGTCCATCCTCGTCAACCTCTTCGTCCGGTCCATCATCCTCTGAGTCTGAAGCATGACTCCGCAAATAAGGGAGGTCATAATCCATGTCCTCCTCTCGACAATTTGCCTCCACATCACCAACAACATTCTCACTAAGCCCATGCTCCGCTTCATCACCCTCGTAGTCATCACCCTCTAAGTCATCATCATCCCTTTGTGCTGCTTCAAATTGATCATTTCGAACCGGGCTAATTGAAGAACACCCCATTGTTGTGTCCTCATTGGTTCGCTCAACATGAGGTTGGCTAAAAGGAGGAGGTTGGCTCATTGTTGAGTCGTACTCATCTCGAACCGGGCTTATTGGGAAATCACACCGGTTCAAGTCTATATTCAACCGAGGTCCAATCTTCCTTGTGGCAAATAGCTCAAGCGACCTATCTTCAGATTCCGCTACCATCTCCTTGTATGCACTCCAATTCAACTCGGAGTTGACAGGCATAATTTTCAGACGACTGTGATGGCCTCGCCCGGAATTATATCTTCCAACCAATTCAATAACATCACTTGGGTCCATCCATTTCAAATCCATCCTCACTCTTTTCACAACCTCCACATACGTCGGAGTAGTCACAAACACCATTACTACCTCTTCGTTGTCAACACAATCGACATTGCCTTTTAAAAAATTCGCCTTGTCCATATGATGGACATTCACGATTCTCATCTATAAAAAATGTGAAATGCAGAAATATGTTATACCCACCAATAATATAATTCATGCAAACATAGCTAACTATAAATAAATCTAACCCTAACCCTAACTATAAATAAATCTAACCCTAACCCTAACCCTAACCCAACAATCATGATGGGTAGCCATACTACCAGCAACTATTGGTCCCCCTAACCCTAACCCTAACCCAACACTATCATTAGGGGTAGCCATACATTGCTATCTACATACAAGATCTAGGTTTCCATACATTGCCACACATACTCCCAAATGCAAGAAACTAGTTGGACAAAAGAGGGTGTATAAGGGAGGAGTACCTCTAACACCAAAGGGAGGCCGAATCCACAAACAAGGGCCACCGATTTGGGTGGATTTGAGTGGAGGAGGAAAAGGGACAGAGAAGGCGCCCGTGCTCCTCCTTCTCTGCGTCGCGAACACCCGAACAGGTAAGTGGCTAGGAGGCTGAGCAGGCCGGGCGCGGGCTGATATCACCCAAGGGGTATGACGCCGCCCGGGGAGGCGTCGTACGCCTCACCATGGCGCCCCGCGGGACGGCGCCAAACTTGCCCGACATGTGGGCCTCCTGTTGCCACGTCGACACAGGCATGGCGCTTTTCGGGGCGGCGCCAAAGGACCATGGCGCCTTCTGCGGCGGCGTCGTGGTGCAGAGTATGGAGCCGTCCGGTGCGGCGCCAAGAAAAAAGGTCAGATTCGTGAATTCTTTTCAAAACCAGGTTATTTAGTGTTAAACTTTCGTAAATAGGTCAGTTTCGTCAAATTTTTCGGTACATGGTACCCATTGCCATCCCTAGTCCCGCGGACAGCCTGAACGGTCATCGGAAAACGCGCGTGGCCTCAACCGACCCCTCAAACCAAATCGAAATATTCAACCTGTGTGTGGAATCCTCTCCAATTTATATGTGGGTTCTGAACACGTTCGCCACATCGGACCGGTTCAAACATGTCTCCACATATACCCTACTTAGACTAAATCGGAGCCAAATTTGACCGCTCCGCTTCAACCCACTCTACTTCCCTCCCCGTCCTCCGCTCCATCATGTCCGGCTGCGACAATAGATCAATGTTAGACGACGTCGAGTAGGACGGGCTCGCGGCGGAGGATTCGAGCTCCCCGCCCCCCTTAGGATGATAAGGATCTTGTCATCCGCCGCTCTTTGGTAGACATGTGTGGCTCGAGTTCCGTGCCGACGGCTAGACCCGGTATGCGCCGTTTGCCGCTCGCTCCGTGCCGACCCCATCGATACAAGCCCCGCCCGGTTCTAAATTGCTGGTCGGCTATTTTCAAGAAGAGTAGACTAAACCACTGGGCGTTCAAAAAAAGAATAAAAACAACTGCAGTATGTGGATTCTTTCTAATGGCACTTAGTGTCGTGTGTGGTGACGTAGGACACCATGCACCGAGATTAAGCATCTCATTATGCTGACTATGCAAGCGCGGGAGTACTCCACTGCATAAAAGACAATCAGACAGCTCATTATGCCTAACAGATTCTGCGGATTGCATCACTCTCCCTCCCTCGCTATCCTCTCTGCATCACTCTCCCTCCCTCGCTATCCTCTCTGCAGGTGAAGAACCTCTCCTTTCTGTACACAGTACACACTACACAGTCCAGTGCACGCGCCTCTCTCATTTCATGCAGCATACTGGACTACTACTACTACTACTTAACAAGACCAAACAATAATCTCTGTGATTCGTTCTGGTGAGCAAAAACGAACCAATCGATCGGCGCCGCGCCGGGCGAAAAGCTGTGTGACTTTCCCGGCGAGCTTGCACGAGCGCGCCTTCCACGCACGCTAACAGCTGTGTATGTTGGAGGGACTTGGATGGACGCGCACACTGCAAATTTTTTTATTTTTATTACGCCTTCTTCAAAGGAACGCTGGGAGTAGGTTAACTCGAATCCAGAGGTAGGACGGTGGTGTAGAATTCTTCATTGAAGAAACTTTGTACATTTTCTCTTTGTCCCCCTCCCTTCATCCCTACCGTCCTCCCCAGTCGTATATGAGTATTTTATCATGAGATGAGGTTCCGGAGATGTTGATACGATCAATCCTAAGTGAGGATGTCACACACATGTCGATCAAACCCAAGTCAGGAACGCCCCTTATTGACACGTATATGTGTCCAATGTCGACACATGTACGTGTCCCTAACCTGCACACGCCCATGTAACCGCCATGGTCAGTGTTGTTACCAGTTGTAACACCCAGACATCACACAACCAGCACTCATGTTATCCCTATCAGCTCTCTAGGATTTCTACCCATAAACCACAAACCAAAACTAGTGTTTGTAGAATTAGTCACTCCATATAGACCGCTGGTGCCGTCTTTGCAGAAGCAGAGAATATGAAGTTTCGTAGGCGTCATCGTCATTTTACCGGGATTAAAAAGTTGACCGACCTTTGGAAATAGACATTGCTCGATCCCTTCCTTCCTGGATTTTTCTAGGAACCGTGACATCCTTGACGCTTAGACGGGCTCCGATTCCCATGCAAATCCACTGACTTGCATATACCGCAGCAGAAGCAGAAGCACTCTCTGCTGCTTCGTCAATGTTCAGAGCTTTCTCAGCGGTCGTCAGTGGTCACTCGGAGTTCAGACAGTCGGGTTGATTTTTTTAACCGTGTCCGAGCAACTCGCACAGCATCGATCTCTTCCTCCCCTTCCTTGTTTAATTCTGACAGCAGCACAGTGAGGGTGAAGACTGCATCTGCATCTGCGTCTGCATGTTACGTTGGTTTGATTAAATACTGCATCTGTAATACCCAAGCAATTAACAATCAGATCGAAGAACATCACCGAGCATGTTCTTCCAGTGGTGGTCAGTGGAGAAGCAGAAACTTCGGTCGACAGGTAAAAAGAGTAAACGGCATCGCCTGCCACGGCCAGCCATGTCCTCCACGCGATCCCTCACGTGATCCCGGCCAAAGGCACATGATCAAAAGCTAAACAACTGGGCAGATTAGTCCTTGGAACCAACTGACACCGGTGTGAAGCTCAGAAGAAATTAGACACCCAGGAGAAGGATCTCCTCGTGCCGCCACCGTGACCAGAAGCCACAGCCGCATAGGCCCAGATCTGGTCCGGCCGCCATGCGCGACCACCTGCTCCGAGACGCCTACCGCGAACAGCTACCTCCGCCTCGCGCCTTGCCGTGCAGCCAGACTCTACCGCGGGTCGTGGCGCTGCCGGGAGCCACCGCAGCCGCCCAGGTCAGCAGCCCTCACGACCAGGGTCCAGGGGACGCGACACCGGAGAGAGGCCCCGCCTCCGTCGTCGGCGGCGTGAGGTTTGCCCGGCCGCGTCCTCCGACGGAGGCGAGGAGGGAGAGAGGGGGTGCTGGATACGGCCGGCGGCTGCTCGGATCCTCCGGTGCCGACTGCCGCCCGAGCGCGGGCGACACTGGAGGAGCGGAGCGTTTCCTATTCGTCCTGGTCCCATAGAAGTACACATATGTCAGCTCCTTCTCCTCCAAACAAAAACGCAAAATTAATCGGTTGCATTATTATTATTTTTGACAAGGAAAGCATGAGCTTTATTACGAAGTAAAGTTGGGCAAATCGCCCATTACAAGCACAGCGATATTCGCTGGGATATCATTCTCCCACACAGTCATCATGCACAGGAAGCGCCTATCTTAGCAAGTTCATGGGCTACTACGTTGACAGATCGTTTGCACGCAGTAACAGAGCATGTAGAAAACCATGTACGACACTGGATCTTCAGATCTTCTATAATTGCGGTTGCGGCAGCTGGAGAGAGAAGTCTGGGGCCGAGTTGTTCATTGCATACATCAGTAACTGGGCCTCAGTCTCAAACTCCACCCTTATTGCTCCCAAGCTAGTTGCCTGATTGATCGCAGCCTCTAAAGATTTCAGTTCAGCCATAAAAGGATCAGTAACGCCATCTGCCCGCCCAGCTGCAGCTGAGACGATATGGCCCTCCTCATCTCGCACTACAACTCCCCAGCCTCCGTGACGCTGCCCCGCCCTGAAAGAGCCATCAGCATTGAGTTTGAGGATTCCAGCCGTAGGAGGAGTCCACCTAGCCGGCGTTGCCACTACATCCTGCCTCTTGGGTTTGCAATATTCCAGACTGTCTCACTAGTAGAAAACAGGCCTTTCGCCCTGGGCTATAGTCGCGGCCGTGTCTCAACCCGCGACTAATGTTCAGGCCACATCGCCTCGAAATCGGCGGAACAATTGTCGCGGTTCGTTAGGATCCTTTTGTCCCGACTTGAGATACAAACCGGGACAAAAAAGGTCTGCGGCCCTGCTGCGGTAGGTGCCCCCCTTTTGTCGCGGGTCATGTTTCTAACCGGGACTAGAATTCGGCACAATAGTCGCGGCCTGGTATACGAGCCGCGACAAAAGCTACTGACCCAGCGCCAAGCCATGTTTGGTGGCCTTTGGTGCCGGTTTGTATCTCAAACTGGGACAAAAAGTCTGGCCCTATATATATGCAGCCCCTCTTCCCCCTCTCTTGTTTTTTTCCTGGTGGGAAGTGGTGTAGGTTTGTGCTAGTTTTTTTTTTCTACATATGCACTAGAGGTGTTCGGTGAAATGCCTGTTAGAGCGATGCCAGTTGAGTTCACACAAAACAAACATGATATGAGGGGCCCGAGCCACACTTAAGCTTCCTCCTCTTTGTTTCCAAGTTTCCTAAAGGTTAGCAACTACTTTCTCGTTTAGACCACGCGGTACTAATTTTAGCATCGTGATTGCGTTTGATATATAGTTGCATGATGCAGATGGGCCACCCATGGATGTACGGTGACCGACGCTCTGGCGCTTATAGAGAAGGCGTGCGTTCTTTTATCGTTGTGGCCGAGGCGAACAAACGGCGGGATGGTTTTATGTGTTGTCTGTGTGTCGAATGTCGGAATGAGAAGGATTACACTTCCTCAAGAGTCATTCAGAGCCACCTGCTTCGGTCCGGTTTCATGTCCGGCTATAATGTTTGGACCTATCACGGAGAAAGAGGGGTTATGATGGAAGACGGCGATGAAGAAGAGAACGATGATGACAACTACCGATCTATATTCCCTGAATACACTGATACCGCAATGGAAGACAATGAAGAAGAATGAGGTGAAGAACGGGCAGCATATGAGCCCGCTGATGATCTTGGTCGGGTCATTTCTGATGCAAAGCGAGACTGCGACACAGAAAAGGAGAGGTTGCAGTTCGAGCAGATGTTACAGGACCACAACAAATTGTTGTACCCAACTTGTGAAGATGGCTAGAAGAAGCTGGGTAGCACACTAGAATTGCTGAAGTGGAAGGCAGAGACCGGTGTGACTGACTCGGGATTTGAAAAGTTGCTGGTACTAATGAAGAAGATGCTTCCAAGAAATAACGAATTGCCCGCTAGTACGTACGAAGCAAAGAAGCTTGTCTGCCCTCTAGGATTAGACGTGCAGAAGATACATGCATGCCCTAATGACTGCATCCTCTACCGTGGTGAGAAGTACGAGAATATGGATAAATGTCCGGTATGCACTGCATTGCGGTATAAGATAAAAAAAGATGACCCTGGTGATGTTGAGGGCGAGCCACCCAGGAAGAGGGTTCCTGCCAAGGTGATGTGGTATGCTCCTATAATACCACGGTTGAAACGTTTGTTCAGAAACAAAGAGCATGCCAAGTTGTTGCGATGACACATGGAAGACCGTAAGAAAGATGGGATGTTGAGGCACCCGGCTGATGGTCGGCAGTGGAGAAAAATCGAGAGAGAGTTCCCGGACTTTACAGGTGACGCAAGGAACTTATGGTTTGGTCTAAGTACAGATGGCATGAATCCTTTTGGGGAGCAGAGCTGCAGTCACAGCACCTGGCCCGTGACTCTGTGTATTTACAATCTTCCTCCTTGGTTGTGCATGAAGCGGAAGTTCATTATGATGCCAGTGCTGATCCAAGGCCCGAAGCAACCCGGCAACGACATTGATGTGTATCTAAGGCCATTAGTTGATGAACTTTTACAGTTGTGGGCCGAACCAGGTGTACGTGTGTGGGATGAGCACAAACAGGAGGAATTTGACCTACGAGCGTTGTTGTTCGTAACCATCAATGATTGGCCTGCACTTAGTAATATTTCAGGACAGACGAACAAAGGATACAGTGCATGCACGCACTATTTAGATGAGACTGAAAGTATATATCTGGATAAATGTAGGAAGAATGTGTACCCGTACAATCGTCGTTTTCTTCCGCTCAGGCATCACTTAAGGAAAAAAGGAAAGCATTTCAATGGCAAGGAAGAAACCCGGACGAAGCCTGTCCCCCGTAGTGGTGCTGATGTATTTGGTATGGTCAACGATTTAAATGTAATCTTTGGAAAGGGTCCTGGCAGAGAACCTGTTCCGAATGACGCTGACGGACACGCACCCATGTGGAATAAGAAATCTATATTTTGGGAGCTAGAATATTGGAAAGTCCATGAGGTCCGCTCTGCAATCGACGTGATGCACCTAACGAAGAATCTTTGCGTGAATATTCTAGGCTTCCTGGGCTTGTATGGGAAGTCAAAAGATACACCAGAAGCACGGGAGGACAGCGACGACGACGACGATTACGAGGACGAGTATTATAGGGCTAGGCAGGAGTATGACTAAGATTGTTAGGACAAATTATCCAGTTATGTCATTCCGTATGAATGATTTGTATTCGGTCGATGAACTAGTTATTATCAAATGATCCACTGTTGTCATTGGCTCCAAGATTCAAAAATATGCAAAAAAATATTAGTTAATCCATTTTTTAATTGAAAATGGCAAAATTGTTAATAGTTTGTAGAGTTACAATAATTATTTTATAAAACAGAAAATGGTTTTGGATTACTTATTCAAATTCAAGTACTTTTCATGTTGGAAGTTTTCTCAAATTTATTCAAATATTCAAATGTTTGTAGAGTTAAATCATTTGTGAGTAAGTATTTGAAAAAAACAGAGAAAACACTGCGCGAGCACATTTTTTGGCCCAGCGCGCGCAAATTTTGGTCCATTAGTCGCGGCCCATACCACCAGCCGCGACTAAAGCTCACCTTTTGGTCCCGGTTGGTTCCACGCCCCGCGACTAAAGGCTGCGATGCGCGCGCGATCTGAAACCGCCCCCCCACACTCCCCGCGACTAAAGACCCCCTTTTGGTCCCGGTCGTTTCCACGCACCGCGACTAAAAGTGTGTCTATATAAAAACTTCGTCTCCCGGTGCGTGGCTCAGACCACGACACCGGAGGCCATTTGCGACATAGCACCGTCAGGCTGCCGAATTTTTCCACCGCCACCGTCGCCTCCTGCCGCTGTCCTCCGCCGTGTCCGCCGCCACGCGCCTGACGCCTCCGTCCCCGCGCGCCCGTCGCCCGCCGTCCTCCGCGCCCTCCGTCCCCGTGCGCCCTCTGTCCCCGCGCGCCCGTCGCCTCCTCCGCCGCCCGAGCCCGCGCACCCGTCGACCGCCGTCCCCGACGCCTCCGTCCCCGCGCGCCGCCGCCGCCCGAGCCCGCCGTCCTCCGCGCCCGCCGCTCAAGCTTTCCTCCGGTTCCGAGCCCGCCGCCATACGTCCTCCGCGCCGGCGCCGCTCTGTTTAGGTTAGTTCTTTTTATCAGTTAATTAGGTACATTTTTTAGGTTAGTTTAAATTTAGATCAGTTAATTAGGTAGATTTTTAGGGTAGTTTAATTTTAGGTTAAATTTTAGATTAGTTAGATTGGTATTTAGAATTTTTGCAAATTTTACTAAGTTAAATTGGTATTTTACTAAGTTAAATTGGTATTTTAGAAATTTTGCTAAGTTAAATTGGTATTTTAGAAATTTTGCTAAGTTAAATTGGTATTTTACAAATTTTGCTAAGTTAAATTGGTACTTTAGAAATTTTGCTAAGTTAAATTGGTATTACTTTTTAATTAGTGTAGAAATAGAAATTTTGCTAAGTTAAATTGGTACTTTAGAAATTTTGCTAAGTATTGGTATTACTTTTTAAGTGTACAAATAGAAATTTTGACTAAGTTAAATTGGTATTTTAGAAATTTTGCTAAGTTAAATTGGTATTTTACAAATTTTGCTAAGTTAAATTGGTACTTTAGAAATTTTGCTAAGTTAAATTGGTATTACTTTTTTAATTAGTGTAGAAATAGAAATTTTGCTAAGTTAAATTGGTACTTTAGAAATTTTGCTAAGTATTGGTATTACTTTTTAAGTGTACAAATAGAAATTTTGACTTAGGTGTTTTAAGTTTATTGTTCTCGGCGACGATGTCCCTGTTGGATCCACCTAGTCCGATCCGCAGAGACCTAAGACAATTGTGTGCATTTTGCTAAGTATGGTACTTTAGAAAATTTGCTAAGTATTGTGTGCATTTTGCAGAAACTATGGATCCACCTAGTCCGATCCGCAGAGACCTAAGACAAGAAGAAATTCTCGAGGACATAATCCACAACGCCACCGGTGCTGATCCACCCGAATCTCCCTCGATGTATCTGAACCCATCCGGTGAGGGTGAAGAGGTCGACCAAAATGAGGGGGAAGCCGACGCCTCTGATGATGGAGAAGGCGACGGCTCCGATGATGGACCCTTAACGAAGTCCGGCAAGGTATATATATGAAGTCTGATAGTCAGTAGATGCATTAATTGAGTTGTACATATATGAATTGACGAATGTTTCTTCTCTTAGGCCTCCACTTCGAGCAAATGTTCCATACGAGGCCCGGCCAAAAAGTTGGCCGCATCTGCGCATTATACAATTACGAAGATATCACCAGTGGGCGAACCGTTGGAACCCATAAAGGTTGCAAAGAAATTTGTAAAACAATGCGGAGTTATGGTTAGGGATCGCGTCCCCATCACCGTTCGAGAGTGGAATAAGCCCAAAGGGGTGGAAGATAATGAGTATGTTGCCGAAAGGTACAAAGATGGTCTTTGGAATGACCTCATGGCACATTTCACCCTCCCAGAATGTGAGGAAGAGGACGACACAGCTGCATTGAGGGACAAAGTCAAGGTGTTCACTCTTAAGAAGATGGCCGAACTATTCCGGCAGTGGAAGAAAACATTATAGCAAGAGTATCAGAAGACCAATAGTGCTCCAAAATTCGAGGGCTATCTAGTGAAGCAGAAGGCTTACTGGGATGCATTTGTGAAGTACAAGAAGTCAGATGATGCTACGGAAAAGTCAACACGAGCCAAGACAAATGCTGCGAAAAAGAAATATCACCATAAGCTCGGGACAGGGGGCTACGCGACTGCCATGCCAAAGTGGGATAAAATAGAGGAAGCGCTGCTTGCTAAAGGGATCGTTCCAGAACCAATTCGCGACGAATGGGAACAGAGGGCACGAAATTTTTTCCTTGCGCATGGGAGTGAGTATGACATGGAGACAGGGGATCTTATTTGCAGTGAGGGGATTAGGGTACCCAGGGAGACATGGCTGAAAGTGGTGAAAGAAATTAAAGAGGGGAAATTAAAGTTCCGTGCTGATAGAGAGAAAGACTTGCTGACAAAGGTCCTCGGGAATCCAGAACACGGAGGACGAACACGAGGCTTTGGCCCTAGTTATCCCTGGGAGATTGGGTTTCCCAAAGACAAAGATACTTATAGAAGCCGATCGAGAGTAAAGAAGCGACGGGAGGAGGAGGAAGACAAGTTCAACCAGTTGTTAGCAATAATTGACAAGCAGCAGCAGCAGATTGACGAACTTAGAGGAGAGCGCCTGCAAGATCCTGCACTCAATATTACCGCCGGCCCATCTCTGCGGAGAAGCAGCGTGGCTGAATCGGAGGTCCCGTCTGATGGTGCACTGATGATAGATGGCGGTCCCGGCTACCCCGTGGATGGAATCAAGGAGCAGATATCTTGTGAGCTCCATCAGAAGGTGAAGAACATATCCCTGAAGGTGGCGGTCGGAACTGCTTTACCTTGTCCACCTGAGGCACGTTGGCAGGGCCGTGAGATTCCAGCTGGCTATGCTAAAGTCGGGGTGGATGAAATCGTAAAGGGGTTTGACTCAATGGAGCTTGACATCCATGGACCTGAAGGTGGGAAGACACTCGGAGAAGTACTGGGTGGTATCATTCTATGGGACAAGAACAACATCAAGCTTCCAGGCTCGGCGCCAAGTCCAACACCGCCTCCGAGTCATCGCAGGTCATCATCACCTACAAGAAGCCCACCCCAAGACTATGATCAACACAGCGCGAGTCCATCTCGATCTCCGCCGCCGGACTTGGGCCGGCCGTCTTCGCCGCCGCCTTTGCCAGCTAAGGACAATAAGCGGAAGCGTGTTTCGTCGTTGAGTACTAAACGAAGCAGCAGCCCAAAACGAAAAAGGTCGCCCCATCCAAGAGTACCTCATAAGAATCTTCCCATCAGAACTTACGATCGTACTGACGAGGAAATAGCAGCGATCGCAAAGGCTGATAAAGATGCGCATTTTGCAAAGAAGAAAACAGAGCCCACCCCGATATACACTGAGAAGCAAAAAGCGGAGAAGAACAAATCAAGTAAAAGTGCAAGCGGGAGCAAAGCAAGTGAAAGTGCAAGCGGGAGCAAAGCAATTAAAAGTGCAAGCGGGAAACGAAGGGACGTTCCCCAGCTCGGAGAACAGGCCAAACAAACGATCCCACCCCTCAAGGTGTTATCCAAAGACGTTCCTCAGGCACAACAGCAGGATTTGGTAGAAGCTGCAAAGTTGGCGGCTGCTATGGGTGTGACTGTTGCTGAACTGTTAGGTTCCGAAGACGACAAGTTACCCATGGCTGATGTAGCCCCTACATATGTCCCAGGGAAGCCTTTGGTCAGCGAACAGAAGTTGAAACAACTGCCAACACAAATACGAAATTTGCATCACTTGAGAGAGGTAAAGGGGGACAGAATAATGATCGTGGCGAAAGTCCCAGCAAAGTACTTCTTCCGACCCGAAGAGGTCCATGTTGACTTTTCAGAACTCTTCCAGTTATTCAATTTGGACGCCCTCGACAAATCTCTCATGAGTTGCTATTGTCTGTAAGTTGTTGAATTCATTGTCTACATATAACTTGTTCAGTTCATTGCATTTGTAATTATTCTCATTATATATATCCTTTTGTACTCTATATTATGCAGAATGAAGATGCAGTCTTGTAAAAGAAAGGTCTATAGTGTTGGGTTCATTGACCCAGATAAAGTACATATAGAAACGCTAACGACGAAACCCGACGAGACGGCGGGAAACCTTCTAAGGTTTCTAACGGAGCAAAATTACTGTGACCACATATTGTTTCCTTACAACTTCGAGTAAGAGTGTTACTGTCTTGTACACACTAATTTTTACTTACTCGATGTTAAGTGTAATTGATGAGTTACTGACGTATATATAAACGGGTGCAGCTTTCACTGGATTCTGCTAGACATACGAGTTGATAAGGGAATAGTTGATGTCATGGACCCATTAAAGAGAAACCTGGAAGAGTTCCGCAACATGCAGGACATGCTCCAGAGGTAATATTCGCGCTATATCGGTCTCTTTCGTTGATTTCATGAGATATCAGGTAATGAATTAACTCATTCATTAATTCATTTTCTTTGCCGGGCAGGGTTTGGAACCGATTCAAGAGAGTGGTGAAGGGTTCCTTTAGTGAGAAGCTGACCTTTACTCTGGTCTCGGTAAGTAGTACGAGATATGACCGCGCATCTCTTTACTTCTAGTTTCAATACAGTTATTATTTTGATGCTAGATTATTATTTTGATTGAATTATATTCTCGTAAAGTGCGCGAGAAAGCCATCGGGGACGCATCTATGTGGATACTACGTTTGCGAGTTTATTCGCATGTTTACCACTGAGCACAAAGATTATAGAGTCGACGTAAGAAATACGTTCACAACATTATTTTATTACCTCACTTTTTGTTATCATGATTGATGTTCATATTGATCTCCCTTTCTTATACAGTTTAAGAGAATGCGGGAAAAGGTCCTACCGGAGCAACGCGTAATAGCAATTGCAGAGGACCTGGCGGGATTTTTGCTGAAAGAGATGGTAGACGACGCCGGAGAATTTAGTGTGAACAATAGGCGCAACCGATGATGCCGTGCCGTGTAATCGAATAGACGGGCTTAGTCCCGGTAATTGTGATCTCCATGTAACTATCAAAGTTGTATATATTTGTATGCTCGATCGTGTACGGTATGTGGTAGCGTAGAAATATACGAAAACTATTTTGAAATGAAGAAAATAAATGAATAAAATAAAACAAAATGAATTCTCTGCCGTGGCACAGAAAGTTCCCAAATTTCTGCCGCGGCAGAGATTTAGTAAACCCTAAACCCTAAAAAAAATGAACTCTCTGCCGCGGCACAGAAAGTGCCCAAATTTCTGCCGCGGCAGATAACCATTAGTCGCGGCCCGTTATACGAACCGCGACTAAAGGTTCTGCCCCCTAGCACACCCAGGATGAGGACCATTTGTCCCGGCTGGTGACAGGTCCGCGACTAGTGGTTGGACCATTAGTCCCGCCTCCGCTGTCGCGGTTGGCCAACCGCGACAAAAGGCCCTCACGGCCCGGGACAATAGGTCCAGTCTCCACTAGTGTCTGCAGCCAAACTGCGCACCCGGTGAACTAGTTCAGTTACAGATAGTCTCGCCTTTGGGCGCGGTTTTTCCGCCCGGGCCTCCATGAAACAGCTGCCTCCATCCCGAGCGGACCTGTCACCAGCCGGGACCTGTCCATCCCGAGCGGACCTGTCCCGAGCCTCCATCCCGAGCTGCCTCCATCTTCTCACCTCGAGCGGGCGACCAGGTTTCCTCCGCCTTCCTCCCTCATCCAGGCCTCCATGAAACAGCTGCCTCCATCCCCGGTCGCCGACGAGTTCGGCTGCCTCCATTCCCGGAACGCGACGGCAGAGACCAGCGTCGTCCGGCCGTCCCTACTCCGGCTAGCTGCCGGTAAGAGGCGTCCCGTCGGAGCTAGGCGACCTCGCCAATACTCCGGCAAGATGGAGCTTCACCAGCGGCCAAGTCATGGACCAGCGGTCGAGCGAGTCCGGCCTCCTCGCCGGCATCGACCGCTGCAAGCAGAACAAGACGGCTGATGCCTACTTTGTGAGTACCTGACCGCCGCCGGATCCTGCCACCCACGAAGCTGCTGGCGAACTGGATCCGTCACGGGCGCCACTCTACGCATCATCTTCCCCGCCCGTCCAGATGTGCATCGGTTGAAGAAGCTGGAAATTTTCTGTGTTTATCCATGTTTTCTTTCATGGCCAGATGCGCCTCTGTTGTGTTACAGATTTGATTCCAATCGATTTGTATGCGTTGATTTGATAGTTGGATTGATGCGAGCAAACAAAGATAAAATTTCTAATATATATTCTCTTGTGTTTTTGAGCTAGCAGTTTCTGTTGTTTTCTGTCCGTAAAAACTGGTTCCATAGTACAGACGTACGCTACAAATTTCTTATTAAGTTCTTGGATTTTTTTCTCTCTCCTTTGTTAGTTCATCAATTGCGAATCTGTATGAATCCATGTATGCATTTTTATTTCATGCTGCAGATCCTAATTTGAATGGTTAATTTTGTGTGATTATTTGCTTTCTCGTGGGAAACAAAATAATAAAGAATGTTGCTAATGTCTGCATTTCTTAGATAAGATGTACATACCGGGAACGTGGGAGATATTTTTCGTGCTAATTCGTTATTTATGTTTGTAAAAGAAATCTTAACTGAAGAGTTTCTCCACCACATCTAAAGTTGCAACGTGGAGTGGAACACCAAAAAAATAAAACGTAAGGTGTGTCCTGCAAAATTGGAGGGATCACGTGATGTCAAATGGATTTTGTTGAGGGTTTTGCTGCAACTTTACACGTGTGTCAGTGGGCGACATGCTGACCAGATATCGTATGATGGACGACCAAAGATAAGACGGGAACGCGCAACCCCAGGGGGGATTGCTTTTTCGTCTCGCCTTTCCTTCTCTGATGCTATTTCTATGGTTCCACCATGACCACCACATAGCCACAATATGAACACGCTGCTTTTCAGCTAAAGTCCATAATTTTTCTAGCACATCTTGAACACCATTGCATCGGATCAAGTCTTCCTTCTTCAAAATATTGAAGAAAATTATTGTACCTCCAGGAGACACGCAGGGGGTACCCGGCCGTTTCAACTCCAATGATCTATTGGGATAAATTTGATGTCTTTGTTTATCTGGGGATATAAAAGTCTTCTTGATGATCCTACTGTCATATGAAAAAACTTCTTGCCCGCAAAAAAGTCTTCGCACTGATATTTCTTACTACTCCCTCCGATCCTAATTAAGTGTCGGATCTTGTGAACAGATTTGCTCTTAGCTAGCTAGCTTTTCACGTCACTCTTTTCGGATCGGAGGAGTAGCTTCTAAATGCACCCAACTGAAACATGCATGCCATTATCTTGATGAACACAATGCTACAGAAGAGGGGTGGCCACGCATGAGTTTAGCTTGCCCGCGGCATGATGCCAAGCTTTTGGGAGCTGTTAACAGAAAAGGTGTTAACATCGTGATCACCACCATGCATTTTTGGAACGTGAACACAACCATGTTAGCAGAAGTTGTTCTATATCATACCGATATAAAATTCTAGACACAGGATGCGCGATCATATATATACATAGCCAGTACGGAGCAAAACTGTAACACATGCAGTCGCAGGTCGCGCATCTAGTACTAGGAAAAGCTACGTACTAGGATCGATTTATCAATCAATGGCGATAATGGCCAACTCGGCATCAGCAGTGCTTCTGCTGATGATGCTGACGCTGCAGCTCTCTGCAACGGCGGCGGCCGACGTGCCTCCACCGCCGGACAACTGCACCCGCATGTGCGGCAGCGTGAGCGTGCCTTACCCGTTCGGGCTTGGTCCGGCCGATTGCTACAGGCCGGGCTTCAACCTCAGCTGCGACACGAGCGGCCAGGCGGGGACGCCACGGCTGCTCCTCGGGACGGCAGGCTCAGGGTTGCTGAGATCTCCATCGATAACCGGACTGTGCGCGTCATGCGCACCGGCGACATAAAACTCGATGCCGCCGGCAGCGGCAACTTCGGCGGCGGCCTCAGCGACGACGGGCCCTACACGCTGGCGACTGACAACGAGCTCGTCGTGGTTGGCTGCAACGTGTACGCGATACTCCACGAGAAGAAGAAGCACGTCATGATGGGCGGCTGCGCCGCCTTCTGCCCCAACCGCGACCATATCTCCGAGCTCATAAAGTCGAGCTGGACGGTGAGACGGCAGAGCTCACCGGACAGCGAGTACTGCGACAACATGGGCTGCTGCCAGGCGCTGCTCCTCCCCGCAACGAGCGAGAGCGACGTTCCGGACCACGTGCAGCTGAGATGGTTCGGCTCCAACCGCACGGCGGACGACGCGTCGACGCGGGGCCGCCGGCGCGCGTGCTCGTGGCCGAGGAGGGGTGGTTCGACCAGGACTACATCTACGATGATATGATGGGATTTCCGACGGCAGGAAAGCCGGTAGACGCAATGGCGGTTCCGGTTGTTCTGAAGTGGGTGATCGTTGACCAGGACCGGCCAGCTGACAGCGAGTTGTCCAACAAGAAATGCAGCATGGAAGCAGCCCGCGACGTCTGCAAGAGTAGCAGAAGCGACTGCTCTTCCAGTCCCAGAGGCTATTATTGCGACTGCCAACATGGTACGAAGGCAACCCCTATATCCCCGACGGATGCCAAGGTTACACTATTTCTCTGCTTTCTCTAACACTTATTTTTCCAAGAAAACTTCAATTCATTTGGTGGAGACTGGAGAGATATATGCTCTTTTCGTTCTTAGCTCTTATTTTTGTTTTGTGCGAGAGACGATTTATTTTTCTTAATCCTCACAAATGTTGGATGGCTATATGTAGATATAAACGAGTGCGACTCCGAAAATATTCAGTGCTACGGCGAATGTACCAACACGCAGGGATCCTTCAAGTGTCGTTGCCCGCAGGGAACAAGTGGCAACTATACTCTTCCAAATGGTTGTGTCGAACTACCAAAGCCTGCAAACACAGGTGAGCATGGTGCCAAAACCCTTAGATGTGAGATCGATATGTGCTGCAACTATTTTTGTTGATTGTTCTGTCAAGAACCTCAACTTTAACATACAAATTTTTGTATTACATGATGGGAGTAGCCTGTTACGTACTCCTACCCTATTTGACACCCATGGTGTAGAAACCTTATTTGACACCCTCACACCCAGGGTGTAGAAAAACCTATTTTGCACCCACCAATTTTTTTATGTCACTACATGAATAAATTATGTTACATATGTAAATATCTACGTTCAGGTTGACTCATAAGAGAAAAATCGACATAAAAAAAATGCAAAATATGAGTCAAAATGATGTAAAAGTCATAAAACAACATAAATTTGTGTATTTTTTTTCATATTTTTTTGTAATGTCATATAATTAAAAAATATCATTTCTATATTTTCTTACGTTCTCCTTGACTTCCTACATAAGACAAAATTTACGTGATGTAAAAATCATATACGATTGTGAAGATAGAGGGTGGGTGCTATTCTACACCCTGGGTGTCAAATAACGCGTCCCGTAAACCATATATATATATTTTTTCACAATGTAACATGCGTATATATTTTCAGGCTTGGCCATTGGAATAGGACTTGGCAGTGGGACAGCCGGTATTGTCATTATTCTTGCTGCAGTTTTCATGATGCAAAAGTTTAAACAGGAGAGGGTAAGAAAGATGAGACAAAAGTTCTTTGAGCAGAATCGTGGGCGTCTGCTGCAACAATTGGTATCTCAAAGAGCTGACATTGCAGAGAGAATGATTATAACCTTAGAAGAGCTAGAGAAGGCGACAAACAATTTTGATAAAACTCGTGAGCTTGGTGGTGGAGGGCATGGTACCGTATACAAAGGGATTTTATCAGACCTCCATGTCGTTGCCATCAAGAAACCGAAAAAGGTGATTCAAAAGGAGATCGATGAGTTTATCAATGAAGTTGCTATCTTATCACAGATCAACCATAAAAATGTTGTAAGACTCTATGGTTGTTGTCTTGAAACAGAAGTTCCGATGTTGGTTTACGAGTTTGTATCCAATGGGACCCTTTATGACCATCTTCATGGTTCATCATTGTCATGGAAAGAAAGGTTGCGCATAGCAATTGAAACAGCCAAATCACTTGCTTATCTTCACTCAGCTATTTCAATACCTATCATCCATAGAGATATCAAGTCTGCTAACATACTGTTGGATGATACTCTATCAGCAAAGGTAGCAGATTTTGGAGCTTCAAGGTACATTGCCGTGGAGAAATCGGGGGGTAACAACAATTGTGCAAGGTACAATTGGATATTTGGATCCTATGTACTTCTACACGTCGCGTCTCACAGAGAAGAGTGATGTCTATAGCTTTGGTGTCATTCTTGTAGAACTATTGACTCGAAAGAAGCCATTTTCGTACATGTCTCCGAAGGTGATAGCCTTGTTGCATGTTTCATTACCTTGTTTGCGGATGGTAATTTGTTGCACATATTAGACCCATGTGTTATCCAAGAGGGAGGCCCGGAAGTTGAAAAGGTCGCTCTACTTGCGGTAACATGTGTGCAACTAAAGGAGAGGACCGTCCAACCATGAGGCAAGTGGAAATGACACTGGAAGGCCTTCAAACATCCAAGGAGCCTGTTCCTGTTCCAGATGGTCCTGTTGTTGTGGAAGTTGAGAAGGATGAAATTACAACAAATTCCCAATCAACCAACGATGCTGAATTAAACAAGGATGATTCAACAAGACAATATAGCATGGAAGAAGAGTTTATTTTATCAGCAAATTATCCTCGATAGCTTTGCTTTCAGCAATTAAATTTCGAGGATTAGTGTGCATTCAAATGTCTTACTGAAATGGTGTGTAACTAATGTGTTTTGCTACAATGTCATATTTGTTTCTTGTGTAATAATATTATTTTCTATAAAAATGAAGATATATTTGGAAGGAGTCACCAACAATATAAACAGGGAATCAATGATTAGTAGATTGTTGTTGCTTGTTATGTAGTTCTATTACTCTCAACCTGCATAAATTGAAAAAAATATTTTTTAGAGACACCAAATTTATAATGCATCAACAGTCAAATGTGACAAATCTAGCTCAGAGGCTATATGTTTAATGAAGATGTTGGGACGATGACGTGGGTACACCTTTCGGGTGTGCCACCATGGACTATCCTGGTGAGGAAGAGAATAAAAGGCCCATCTGTCATCAGGCCCGGGAAGGAGGCCCCGAAGGAAAGACTAGAAATATTAGGTCGGTAGGCCCAGATGTAAACCTAGTCGGTATAGGACCCGAGACCCAGTCCCACTATTTAAGGACTGGAGGGCCGCCGACCTAGGACACGCTCGTATTCATCGCCAGAAACCCTAGCGAGATCGAATCTCACGATCTCGCCATTGTAATCGATCTGTAAGCTCCATCATCAATTCGCGCATCGCCTTTGGCCGCAGCATCGCGATCTACATCGCCAACCGTCGACTTCGCGCACACGACCGAGATGCCGGTCGTGCCATACATCTCATCTACTCCGTCAAGCCCTGCGTACTCCACCAGCGGAGCCTCGGCATCATTCGAGTCCGCCCTTAGTGATGACTCCGACGATCAGACGCCATATCTCTTGCCGATCGAGGTATACATGACAGTGCCTGCAGGAGGAGGAGCATCAGGACCCGGGGAAACGGCCGCGGCAGGAGCCGCAGCTGCCGCCGCCGCAAGGACGGCAGCCGCAAACATGGAGGCCGAAGTAAACGCTCCGCCTAACAGGAGTGAACATCCGAACTACCATACGTCGTCACCCTGCAGAACGGGCGGACACAGCTTCACATCAACCAGGCTATGGGTGAAAAAGCAATCAAGGCTGTAGCAGATGGCCAACCGGCAGCCGACGCGACACCAGAAGACCTGGCGTGCTACCAGTACCTGCTATGGCAAGAAAGCCTCAAGCTGGAAGCCGCGAAGGCGGAGCTGGCGGAGCGCAGAAGGCAGGCCAGCATATCGAGTGCGCGGCGGGCAGGTCTGTCCGTCCAATCTTCAGGGCGATCCCGTGACCCCCAAGCATAGCCTCGGTACTTGCGGATACCAGAGGCAGATCGGAACAACGTCACCCGTAATCTGGAGGCGTCCTTCATGTCTGTGGACGAGCAGGGAATCCCTATCCCCAAGACTGCTTCCGGTGTCCTAATGTCGGTGGCCACATACCTGCAGGCTACACAGCCGCCAGAGAGCGATCCGCGGGCAGCCCTGCATCGCCAGCAAATCAAGTTCCTCAGTACAATGGGGACGACATTGATACCTGAGGAGCCACAACCAGCTGCAACCACAGCAGCTGGCAACAACACGGTTAATCGCCGCCAGCCGAGTCCGCGGCGGGAGACAAGAACTCGAGAAGCGGGTGACCGTACCCGAGATCGAGAAAACCGCGTCACACGCGGCAACAATGAGCGAGCAGCTCCAGAAGAAGACAATCGCGTCACCCGCGACCGGCGAAACCACGGTAATCGCGGGCACGAGGAGCGCTACCAACTCACCGAGGGCGAAGATGCGCGCAATGCCATCACGCATAACAAGGTCACCAGGAACCGCTCCAGGCGAGCAGTTCAGGAGGAGGAAAGCGACAGCTCGTCATCTGATGACGACTTCGAGCCCTGCGGCGCACTATGCTTCAGTCGACGCATCCGGGAGACCAGAATGCCGAAAGGATTCAGGTTAACCTCGGAAACCCCCAAGTATGATGGCCTGCAAGAACCGTCCGCCTGGTTGGAGGACTACCTGACGGCGGTAACCTGCCAAAGAGGATCGACGTCTACTGCCATGCAGTACATACAACTTATGCTCTTGGGATCGGCTCGAGCCTGGCTCAAGAGCCTACCGAGAGGCGCATACACCTGCTGGGAAGACTTCAAAGAGGATTTCATCCGCAACTTCATCGGCACGTACAAGAGACCTGCCTCATTCGAGGAACTGCGAGCCTGCAAGCAGCGTGAAGATGAGACGTTGCGCGAGTACATCCAGCGTTGGACTCTCCTCCGCAACGCGACGGAGAATATATCGGAAGACAACGCCATATACGCGTTCACCCGAGGAGTCTATCGAGTCGAGCTTCGGGAGACATTTGGTCGAGTGAATCCAAAACCATCGCCCACCTCATGCAGATAGCCAATGAGTGGGCAGATGGCGAAGATTCTATACGCAATGAGCGCGCCGGCACACCTGGTGTCAACGGCGATCAAGGTTCTTGGAGTCGCCGTAACAGCGACCGCCATCGCAAGAGGAAGTCGCGCGTCTACGAGGACACGGAGGGCATGGAACTCGTGGCGGCAGGCTTTACTGATAGCCGCGAGCAAAGAAACCGTGACGACAGTCGCTATGAGCGCGATAGTCAAACAACCGGTTACAAAAGCAGCAAGAAAGTCAAGCGCGAATGGCTGGCCGCGAGAGTCGCGAGGTGGTCGAGCTCCACGGCCTCCACCAACGCTCCATGACGCGTGCCGATTCCACATGTTCAGGGATGCGAATGGTGTTCTCACGTCCAAGCACCTCCTCAAGGACTGCGAAAAGTTTCAGGACCTCCATGCGCAGTACGCACGGCTCTTTTGCAGCAGCAACAGCAGGCGCAGATGGTACCGGGGGCATTGGCTGTACGAGCGCCGCACGCTCCACCATTGCCTTCGGGACATTATGGCGGGAGCTATCCAGCTCCAACCACGCGTCGANTTGCCCTATCACCCTGCATGCTACCAGTACCTGCTGTGGCAAGAAAGCCTCAAGCTGGAAGCCACGAGGGCGGAGCTGGCGGAGTGCAGAAGGCAGGCCAGCATATCGAGTGCGCGGCGGGCAGGTCTGTCCGTCCAATCTTCAGGGCGATCCCGTGACCCCCAAGCACAGCGTCGGTACTTGCGGATACCAGAGGCAGATCGGAACAACGTCACCCGTAATCTGGAGGCGTCCTTCATGTCTGTGGACGAGCAGGGAATCCCTATACCCAAGACTGCTTCCGGTGTCCTAATGTCGGTGGCCACATACCTGCAGGCTACACAGCCACCAGAGAGCGATCCGCGGGCAGCCCTGCATCGCCAACAAATCAAGTTCCTCAGTACAATGGGGACGACATTGATACCTGAGGAGCCACAACCAGCTACAATCATAGCAGCTGGCAACAACACAGTTAATCGCCGCTAGCCGAGTCCCCGACGAGAGACAAGAACTCGAGAAGCGGGCGACCGTACCCGAGATCGAGAAAACCGCGTCACACGCGGCAACAATGAGCGAGCAGCTCCAGAAGAAGACAATCGCGTCACCCGCGACCGGCGAAACCGCGGTAATCGCGGGCACGATGAGCGCTACCAACTCACTGAGGGCGAAGATGCGCGCAATGCCATCACGCATAACAAGGTCACCAGGAACTGCTCCAGGCGAGCAGTTCAAGAGGAGGAAAGCGACAGCTCGTCATCCGATCACGACTTCGAGCCCTGCGGCGCACTATGCTTCAGTCGACGCATCCGGGAGACCAGAATGCCGAAAGGATTCAGGTTAACCTCGGAAACCCCCAAGTATGATGGCCTGCAAGAACCGTCCGCTTGGTTGGAGGACTACCTGACGGCGGTAACCTGTCAAAGAGGATCGACGTCTACTGCCATGCAGTAGATACAACTCATGCTCTCGGGATCGGCTTGAGCCTGGCTCAAGAGCCTACCGAGAGGCGCATACACCTGCTAGGAAGACTTCAAAGAGGACTTCATCCGCAACTTCATCGGCACGTACAAAAGATCGGCCTCATTCGAGGAACTGCGAGCCTGCAAGCAGCGTGGAGATGAGACGTTGCGCGAGTATATCCAGCGTTGGACTCTCCTCCGCAACGCGACGAAGAAGATATCGGAAGACAACGCCATATACGCGTTCACCCGAGGAGTCTATCGGGTCGAGCTCCGGGAGACGTTTGGTCGAGTGAAGCCCAAAACCATTGCCCACCTCATGCAGATAGCCAATGAGTAGGCGGATGGTGAAGATTCTATACGCAATGAGCGCGCCGGCACACCTGGTGTCAACGGCGATCAAGGTTCTTGGAGTCGCCATAACAGCGACCGCCGTCGCAAGAGGAAGTCGCGTGTCTACGAGGACACGGAGGGCATGGAACTCGTGGCGGCAGGCTTTACTGATAGCCGCGAGCAAAGAAACCGTGACGACAGTCGCTATGAGTGCGATAGTCGAACAACCGGTTACAAAAGCAGCAAGGAAGTCAAGCGCGAATGGCGGCAGTGAGAGTCGCGAGGTGGTCGAGCTCGACGGCCTCCCCCAACGCTCCATGACGCGTGCCGATTCCACATGTTTAGGGATGAGAATGGTGTTCTCACGTCCAAGCACCTCCTCAAGGACTGCGAAAAGTTTCAAGACCTCCATGCGCAGTACGCACGACTCCTTTTGCAGCAACAACAGCAAGCATAGGTGGCACCGGGGACATTGGCTTTGGGAGCGCCGCACGCTCCACCATTGCCTCCAGGACATATGGCGGGAGCTATCCAGCTCCAACCACGCGTCGAGGAACCCCAGGCAGGCGAAGATGCTTACCCCAAGCCTGTGGGTCGCATGTTCATGATCCAGAAGGGACGTCCCTCAAATCGGGACCAAAAGCTCATAACAAGGCAGGTCCACCTTGCCGTCAAATCACCACCCGCGGTGCCAGAGTACCTCAATTGGTCACATGCCAGCATAACATTCAGCAGGGACGATCATCCACCTCAAGTCCCGCGGCCGGGCCACGCGACCCTCGTTTTGGATGCGCAGATAGGAGGCTTCGCTATGAGCCGCGTGTTCATGGATGGTGGTAGCGGAATCAATATCATGTTCGCTGACACGCTGCGCGGAATGAACATACTGACGACAAGCCTGGCGCCCTCGACGTAATCTTCGGTGAGCCAGCTAACTTCCGGAAGGAGAGAATAGAGTTCGAGGTGGTTGACTGGAAGTCGCAGTACCATGTCATCCTGGGACGTCCAGCATTCGCACGGTTCATGGCGGTGCCGCACTATGCATATCTGAAGCTGAAGATGCCGGGGCCTTACGGGACAATCACCGTCAGCGGAAACTTCGAACGATCCGACGAGTGCGATCGCAAGTTCAACACGATCTCTGAGTCGTTCGGGGCCTAGGAGCAACTCCAGGAGTTGGCACTCACCAACGACCGCACCCTCTTTCCTGAGGGCAAACAATCAGCGTCAGGCTCTGCCTTCAACGCGACAAACGACACAAGGGAGCATCAGGTGCACCCGACGGACCCTAAGAAGATAGTCCTCGTATCGACGAGCTTGTCTTCTGCATAGGAAGGCGCACTCGTCGAGTTCCTACGTGAGAACTGGTAGATCTTCACCTGGTGTCCAGCTGACATGCCAGGCATACCCAGGGAATTCGCCGAGCACGCCCTCCAGGTCCTACCCAATGCAAGGTCCGTCAAGCAAACGATGCGCCGCTTTGCGGAGCCGAAGCGCCTCGCCATCGGGCAGGAAATCGATAGGCTCCTGGCAGCCAACTTCATTCGAGAGATCAAGAAGTCCGACTGGGTCGCAAACCCAGTCCTGGTGCCAAAGAAGAACACAGACATACTACGCATGTGTGTCGACTTCACTTCATTAAACAAGTGTTGTCCAAAAGATCATTTTTCACTGCCTCGAATCGACCAGATTGTCGACTCGACTGCAGGCTGCGCACGCCTCTGCATCCTGGATGCCTATTCAGGCTATAACCAGATCAGGATGAAGAAAGAAGACGAAGAGGAAACAACATTCATCACACCCTTTGGTGTCTACTGCTACACAACGATGCCCTTCGGGCTGAAGAACGCGGGTGCCACGTACCAGCGTATGATGCAAACCTGCCTCAAGGAGCAGATCGGACGCAATGTCTAGGTCTACATTGACGACATCGTCATCAAGACCAAGAAGGAAGACACGCTCCTTGACGACCTCCGCGAAACATTCGCCGCACTGAAGAAATACGCCATCAAGCTGAACCCTACTAAGTGCGTGTTCGGTGTGCCAGCCGGGCAACTACTCGGCTACCTCGTATCTGCGCGAGGCATTGAAGCAAAACCGGAGAAAATACAGGCGCTCCTGAAGATGCCGACACCGTCGAAGCTCAGGGATGTGCAGCAGCTCTCTGGAAGGATAGCGGCACTCAGCCGATTCATTAGCAGGCTTGGGGAGAAGGCGCTCCCGTTCTACCAAATGATGAAGAAGACGGACCGCTTCGAGTGGACCGAGGAAGCCCAAGCCGCCTTCATCGACCTCAAGCACACCCTGTCAACGCCACCAGTCCAGGTGGCACCACATGAAAAGGAGCCGCTGTATCTCTATATAGCGGCCACAAACAGGGTAGTCAGTATGGTGCTGGTAGTCGAGCGGGCTGAAGAAGGAAAATCTCATGGTGTACAAAGACCGATATACTACCTCAGCGAGGTGTTGTCTCAGTCAAAGCAGAGATACCCGCACTATCAGAAGCTGGCGTATGGAGTATTTATGACCTCGCGTAAGGTGGCACACTACTTCCAAGAGCACCCCATCACGGTAGTGAGCGCGGCTCCACTAAGTGACATACTCAACAACTCCAAAGCGACAGGCAGAGTCGCCAAATGGAGCATCGAATTAGGTCCTCTAGACCTACCATACAAACACCCGACAGCAATCAAGGCGCAAGTCCTCCCCGACTTCACCACGGAGTGGATGGAGATGCAATTGCCATCGGTACCCGATACGTCCAACTCATGGACCATGTACTTCGATGGGTCCAAGAGGAATGAAGGCGCAGGAGCAGGTGTTATCCTGATATCACCCAAAGGCGACAAGCTGCGTTATCTGCTGCAGATGGACTTCGAGAAGCCATCCAATAATGAAGCAGGGTATGAAGCCCTGATCCATGGGATGAAGATGGCCAAGGAGTGCGGTGCTGATCGCCTGATGATATATGGAGACTCGAACTTGGTCGTGCAACAGACTATGAAGTAGTGCGATGCAATAATAGAGAACATGATAGCATACAGGAACCTGTACAACATCATGGAAGGGATCTACGACGGTTGCGAGCTCCGCCATGTTGGGCGAGCAAGCAATGAGGAGGCAGACACCCTGGCCAACATCGGGTCCTTGAAACTCAAAGTGCCCCCCGGAGTCTTCCTGGAGAAGATAAACAAAAGATCTATCAAGGTCAAGCAGCCCGCGGCTCCCTCTACACCGGCAACTGGGACCGCAGCTGCAAGCGACGACGCAACTCCAGCAGCAGAACATCCTGTCGAAGTTTTCCTCGTCGAGCCTATTTGGACAAAGCCATTCTGGCATATATGCTCCGGCAAGAGCTTCCAGAGGACACAGTCGAAGCACGGCGTATCACTCGCCGCGCCAAAGCATTCACAATAATCGGCGGGGAGCTGTACAAGCGCAGCATATCGGGTATCCTTCTGCGGTGTATCGCATCAGAGGACGGCAAGGCCATGCTCCTCGAGATCCACGCCGGCACGTGCGGACACCACGCCAGCAGCAGAGCCTTAGTCACCAAGGCCATGCGTGTTGGATTCTACTGGCCTACGGCGTTGCAGGATGCCGAGGACATGGTCCGCCGGTGTATCGGCTGTCAGAAATTCGCAACGCGACCCCATGCACCGGCGTCAGAACTGAAGACAATCCCTTTGGCGTGGCATTTCGCCCAATGGGGACTCGACATGGTCGGGCCACTGCGTAAATCTTCTCGAGGTGGACACATGCATCTACTGGTGGCCGTCGATAAATTCACCAAGTGGATAGAGGCCGTGCCAGTTACCAACTGTGCAGCTACCTCAGCCGTCAACTTCATCAAGTCCATCATATTCCGCTTTGGGGTGCCTCACAGCATCATCACAGACAACGGAACAAACTTCACCGCCGAAGAGTTCCAAGATTACTGCAAGGAACAAGGGATCAAGCTCAATTACGCTTCGGTCGCTCATCCGCAGTCAAATGGACAAGTGGAGAAAGCGAACGGCCTCGTCTGCAGCGGAGTCAAGAAACGCCTCTTCGTGCCGCTCAAGCGTGCGGCGGGTGCTTGGGTGGAGGAGCTACCCTCTGTGCTCTGGAGCCTGCGCACCACGCCAAACAGATCAACCCAGTACACGCCATTCTTCATGGTGTACGGAGCAGAAGCAGTCCTGCCACATGACATACGCTTCGATGCACCTCGCATCGTCGCGTATGATGAAGACGACGCTGAAGCCGCACTCGAAGACGACGTCGACTTGCTGGATGAGGCCCGGGACATCGCACTCTCCCGAATGGCCATCTAGCAGCAGAACCTCCGCAACTATCACAGCAAGCGGCTGCGGACAAGAGCCTTTGTCGAAGGAGACCTGGTACTCAGGCTCAAACAGAAGAAAGTGCACAAGCTCGCCTCCCATTGGGAGGGACCCTTTATCATCGCTGAGGTCATCGGCGGAGGCGCATACCGCTTGAAGGACTCGAAGACAGGCGAACTCATCCGCAACCCATGGAATGCGGCACAACTACGACGCTTTTACGCGTAGCACAACTGACGATAAGGCTATTCAGCCACTGATGTAATCCTTGAGACTATGTCTCCTATAATAAAAGTGCAATGTTCCACTATCTTCGGAGCCGACATACAGCACGCCATAGAAAATCGCCTCCGCAGCACCTGATACTCGGGGGCTGCGTCGTACGACCAACCACTAACAAACTCCGGAACAGCACCCGATACCCGGGGGCTGCGCTGTCGAGCTAAACAAAAACAAAGAGAACCGCCTCCGCAGCACCTGATACTCGAGGGCTGTGTCGTACGGCCAACCAAAAGTAAACTCCGGAACAGCACCCGATACTTGGAGGCTGCGATGCTTAAGCCAAAACAAAACAAACTCTATATACAGAGCAACTCCAAGCTCCACAGAGCAAACACGGAAGTTTTCTGCAAGTATACAATGTGCTTGTACAAACAAAAAATCAGTCTACAGGCTCGTCCTTTGGAACCCGCGACGCCACATAGTCCGAGTAAATCTCGGTGTCGCGTTCTAGTTTCCTAATCAACTTGACAGCTACATCTTCTACGGCATGATAATGAGCATCCATCGGCGTAGGCTCCCCGTCTTTCCTGTTGGGAACCTCTTCTATTCCCCTCAGGACGAGATACGGGTGCCGCCGGTGAACAAATGCTAAGGCGTATGTCGCACCGCTGACAAGCTGCGTCCGGATAAAACTCTGTGCAGCCTTGCCGTTGCGGAATCGCGCCATGAGAGCCCCAAGACCCTGCGGCTGCGGATCCAGGGGAACAACGCCTTGTGCACAAGCGCTAGTGCAGAACGACACGCCCCAGCGAAGGATGTCACCTGGCCTATGCGGTCTTGGAGAACGGCCAGCACCCGATGATGAGGACATCCCTAGCTCTTATACACTTTCTCCAATTGAAGATGTTGCTGTTCAAGACAGAATCGGCTTTCAATGAACTCAAGAAGAGATTGACCGAAGCTCCTTTACTTGCTTTGCCAGATTTCTCCAAAACCTTTGAACTTGAGTGTGACGCTAGTGGCCTTGGCATCGGTGGCGTCCTCATGCAATGTGGCCGTCCCGTTGCCTATTATAGAGAAAAACTTGATGGTGCTCGCCTAAACTACCCAATCTACGACAAGGAACTCTATGCCTTAGTCCGTGTTTTGGAAGTGTGGCAACACTACCTTTGGCCCAAAGAGTTTGTTATCCATTCCGATCATGAATCTTTGAAATATTTGAAAACCCAAGCCAATTTGAACAAAAGGCATGCCAAATGGGTTGAATTCATCGAGTCTTTTCCCTATGTGGTGAGGTACAAAAAGGCAAGGACAATATAGTTGCGGATGCTCTTTCCCGCAAGATGATCTTACTCACCCAACTTGAAATCAATGTTTTGGGTCTTGATGACCTTAAAGAACTCTATGCTTCCGATTCTTTCTTTGGTCCTATCTTTACCAAGTGCACAATTGACAAAGGTTGCGATGATTTCTACTTGCACCAGGGTTTCTTGTTTAAGGCTAACAAACTATGCATTCCCGAGTCCTCGCTCCGTTTGTTACTTCTACAGGAATCACATAGTGGAGGCCTCATGGGACACTTTGGACGTGACAAGACACTCTCCATGCTATCTACACACTACTTTTGGCCAAGGATGACGCGTGATGTGGAGCGCTTGGTGCGTCGTTGCCCAACTTGCCTCAAAGCTAAGTCCACGTTGAACTCTCATGGTCTTTATATGCCTTTACCAATACCACACACTCCTTGGTCCGACATTAGCATGGATTTCGTCTTAGGATTACCTCGAACGAAAAATGGCAAAGATTCAATATTTGTTGTTGTCGATCGCTTCTCTAAAATGGCACACTTTATTCCTTGCAATAAGACCAATGATGCTTCACACATTGCAACTTTGTTCTTCAGGGAAATTGTTCGTCTACATGGAGTGCCGAAGACCATTGTTTCGGACCGAGATGTCAAGTTCACAAGCTACTTTTGGAAGGCATTGATGGCAAAGCTGGGAGTCAAGCTCCTCTTCTCCACCGCTTACCACCCACAAACCGATGGCCAAACCGAGGTGGTGAATCGAAGCTTATCAACTCTCCTTCGCGCATTAATCAAGCCAAACCTCAAAGGTTGGGAAGAATGCATCCCGCACGCCGAGTTCGCCTACAACCGTGCATCACATCGGGCGACCAAGCGAAGCCCGTTCGAGGTTGTCTATGGGTTCAACCCCAACACCGCCCTAGACATCCTACCACTTCCTCTACACGAGCGCACCGACATGGACGTCGACAAAAGAGCCGACTACATGAAGACATTACATGAGTCAACTCGAGCAACTCTAGAGGAGCACACCAAGCGCCAAGCTACCAAGATCAACAAGTTGAAGAAGCCCATGATATTCGAAGAAGGAGATCTTGTGTGGCTACACCTCCGTAAGGACCGTTTCCCGGATGAAAGAAAATCCAAGCTTGCTCCTCGCGGTGACGGGCCTTTCAAAGTGCTCAAGCGCATCAACGACAACGCCTACAAGATCGACATCCCAACCTCCAAGTACTTGGTGCACGACACGTTCAACGTCGCCGACCTATCACCTTTCCACGGAGATGCAAGCGTTCAAGAGGATGCCGAGTCGAAGACGACTCTTTCCGAAGGGGGGGGGGAGATGATGTAGCCCCACATGTGGACAACACCATGGACACCACGCCAAATGGCCCAATGACAAGATCAAGAGTCAAGGCTCTTCATGAAAAGGTGACCTCGCTCCTCTCGATGTGTGATCTTGACCTTCCTTTGAATGGGTTGCTACTTCATGCCGGTACCTTGTGCATACTCAGGATCCACCCAGTTGATGGCCCACAATGGAGTCAAGGAGGTGACCAAGAGAAGGTCCAAGATGATGGAGAAGATGGACCAGAGGAGACCCAAGAAGAGGAGGGAAGGAGCGAAGACTGGGTTTCCAGGCCGGACCTCCACCCGACGCAGCCGGCCTCCAGGCCGGCCTAGGCCGGTTTCCAGGCCGGACCTCCACCTGTGCCGGCCGGCCTCCAGGCCGGCCTAGGCCGGCCCCCAGGCCGGTTCCCCACCTTCCTGCCTTGTTTTGTACTAAGACTATAAATAGCTTTCCCCTTTCCCCATTCTAGGGCAGACTGAATTTGAGACTTGTGTGAGCTATGCTCCTCCTCCCTCGTAGCTAGGGTTCCTCGTTGAGGCAGATCTTGTTGTTTCTACTCGTTCACTGCGGTGTCTCTAGTAGTGCAAACCAATCTTTCACTGCGGTGATTCTATTGGATCGGTGGACCGGCCGGTAAGAGCAATCGGTTTCAACAAGAGTAAGTTTGGCTTTGATTCTTCGATCCAAAGGCTACCTTTTTGAGGGTTTGTTGTTGGGTGGAGTTCTCAGCATGATTTGCTAGTTATCTTTGTGTTTGCCCACGAATCTCCCTCGTTACCCCTCCGTGTTCTTCGTGTTCATCCCCTTTTCCCCTCAAATCCGTGAATATCGGGCCTAGCCCTACATCATGGGGTCACACATCAGATCGGGGAACTTCGGATTTGGGAACCACCGTCTTCGGGTCGTAATCGAAGTAGTCGTCGTAGTCGCAGTAGTCGTTCCGGTTGAAGTAGTCGAGGTAGTCGACGTTGTGGAAGTAGTCGTACTCGGGTCGTCGTCATGGCGGACCTTGGCGTTCCGGGCTTCGGGGTCGACGGGGTCCACGGTGGTCGGGGATCGGGCACCGGTAGTCGTTCACGGTCGTCGTGGTTCGCGGCATCGGAGAACTCGACGGGTTCCGGTTGAGGTAGACCTTGGCGGGTTCCTGTGCATGGCGTCGGAGATGGACGGGAAGGACTTCACGACGGGAGCGTCTAGGTTCACGACACGGAGGCGCACACACGGGTCTTCACGTCGGGAAAACGGGAACATGGGAAAACGGGGATCGGGAACGGGGAACTCGGGAGACGCTGTCGGGGAAAAATCCACGACATCGGGAAAACATCGGGAAACGCTGGGGAACGGGAGACGACACCGGAGACGGAGACGTCGGGAACGGGACAACACCGGGGAGCAGCACGGAGATGGACACGGGACGCCGACGTCTTGTGGGAATTTCATCAAACATGTTGCGGGCGAACGACACGAAAGACAGCAGCAGGCAACCACCAACAGGGGGACACACTGGAAAGGTGTTGCTGCGCGGGCGGTTGAAGGCGCGCGGTCAGGGACAGAGCGGCTCGGGAGCAGGAGGCTGGGCGCGGCCAGCAGGTTGGAGTAGCAGCCGGAGGAGAGCGGCGGCAGGACAGGAGAGGGCGGCGACGGTTGGAGAGGTGGTGGCTCGGGGCGCCGGAGGCACGCGTGGGGCGCAGCGCGGCTGACGGTGGCGAGGACGACCGGCGGTGAGGCGAAGGGCGGCGGCGCCAGGAGGAGAGAGCAGGGGCACGGCGCAGCAGAGGAGTTGGGCGGGGGCGACGGCGCGGGTCGAAGGCGATGGGGAGCTCGGGCTGGGGCAGCGGCGGACGGCCGACGGCCGACCGACGAGGAGGGAGTTGCGAGGTGGATCTTGGAGGTGGGGTCGGGCGCGGGTCGCGCGCACGGCGCAGGTGGCGCGGCCGGACGGCGGCCGGGGTTGACGGGAGCGGGTGGGAGCAAGGCCACGGCTGATGAGGACATCCATACACTTGACACATCTTCACCTCATGATGATGATCACAAAGCTGCTGCAAAGAAGTTCAATGATGAAATCAGAATTAGACCTATTACAAGACCTCGTGCAAAGCTATTAGAACAACAGGTGAACTCACTCCTAATAGAATCTGAATATTTCGTTAATGAGAATTGTTTACTGCCTAAGTCTTTGTTTGTGTGCATACTCAGGTTCGTTCAAGAAGAAGGCATAGCACGAGGGAGCGAGGAGCTGCAGCACTTGGAGCAAGAGGATCAAGGCGTGGAGTACACAAGCTGAAGAGGACGCGAGGGAGGAGAGGGAGGCAGCGTCCAAGGGCTAGGGAGGCCACCACGCCACACATGGGCAGGCGCCACATCAGGCCTGCGTGCCTTAAGGCTGAACCCAACACTTTGGGTCAGTTTGTATCGTTTGAGTCGAACCGGTTTAGGGTTGCACCAAGTCGGTTGCACCGGGTCGGTACTGTAGCTACAGTACGCCCCTCCCCCTTTATATACTAGTCCAGCCGCCATAGATGAGTTTAGACCACGTTAACATAAAACCCTAGTTTTAGTCGAACAGCTTTAAGCTTTGCTCTGAAATCTTTCATCTCCAATTCGTATCGATCTAGAGAGTTGAACATCAATTGAAGTGTGATCTGTTTCTTCCACTGCGAATTAGTAGATTGCAATTATACCGTTTCGTGGTCGACGGCTACGTGCGCAAGTGTGTGAAGTCGTGAATATCCGAAGGGTAGAGAGCTGCTGCATTGGCAACAGGGATCTAGCAAGGAGAGTTCATCGGTGACACCAAGTTATCCACCATCCATCGACGTGCTCAATGAGAAGATCGGGCCACCCCATATCATCTTGGTATCAGATTCTTGGGTTTACTCGGTGAGCGTTTTCTTTCCCCTAGATTTGATTGTTTTTTTTACCTATCCAGAAAAAGCCCCACAAAAATAGTGAGATTTCGAGTTTGCCATAGCCTTAGATCAACACCAAATTGCTTCTTCTTGTTGCTGTTTCTTGTTGATTTTGTGTCCCCGTTTTTCTTTTTGTGTCTTGCATCTATCTAGGTTTAGGGTTCTTTGAGCTGTTCTTCTTTCTATTCGAGTCATCAGCAGAAAATCGCATCACAAAAATTCCTATCCGAGTGTGTTTTAGGTTTCGAGTTAGGGTTAGGTTTTTAATTCCGAGTTGTTCTTTTCTTGTTCGAGTCCATAAATCAAAATTCCCAAAAAGAGTAGTGTTCCGAGTTGTTTTCCTATCCGAGTTGAGATCAGGTTGCTGCCACGGCACAACAATTGCCGCGTTTTCCTGCCGCGCGGCTTAATCCTACTTCTACTCGGAATCGGCTTCCTGCCACGGCACCAAAACGCGTGAAAACGCTGCCGCACCGTGTCCTAGTTCTACTCGGATCCGATCCTTGCCGCGGCACAAAAAGGAGTTGTTTTCGCTGCCGCGCTCATCACTTCCTCGCTTGCTCGCGCGCGCTCCCTACCCCGGCACAAGAAACGCGTCGTTTTCCTGCCGCGAGTCTTTAGCGTGTTCTTGTGTCTTTTCATTGCCACTTTCATAGGGTTTCCAATCCGTTCCTTTGAGAACCATAGACACAGCCTATCTACACATATAATTAGGAGCTTACCCATAAGACTAGCTCTTTTATTTGCTCACAGGCTGCTCAATAGATTGGTTGCCGGTTTTGTGCTTTGTGAAATTTTTTGCTCCGCGGTGCGACATATTGTGGCCAAGAGAGAAGTGCTACAGTACCGTGAGGAATATTGCTATATCCAGAAAAGAGTTTAAAAAAAAAGAGAGAGAAAACAGGCCTGAAATTTTGTTGATAGTTTCTACAAGTTTGGAGCTATTTTACATTGTTGTTTGCACTACCCCTTTGAGCAATCTTGTGCCTGTTTCCATTGAGCTTGGCTAGTGTCTTTCGAGTGCTTTGCAACAAATTCTTCCATATAGTTGCTGGCCACATTTGTCTCCGTAATTGTGTGAGTTTCTGTAGGTGCTTTCTGTATCACACAAACAGCAAATAGGTTTTGTAAGTTGGTGTTGTTAGGATTCCATACCTACAGCTCCACCATAAATTACCTTGCTTTGTCGTGTGACCGTTCTCATACCCTGATATTCACTTCATCACATCAGTGCATTTAGTCATCTCTACGACCGAGTACGCATTGCTATTCACTTTGGAATTTTTCAGATTACCTTTTCTTGTTGTTCTGAGTGAGTTGTGAGTGTGCCACCCTATCAATTTTGATTTTTGCACTAACATACAAATCATGTCTTCTAGTGCTGAGATTGTGATGCAGAAAAAGGATGCGGATACTACTGTTACATGGAGGGACTACGAGCATTTGCGTGATCACTTGACTGGGCTGTTTGAAAAGTCGGCTACCACAGTTGAAGGAGACATACAAGCAATGCAGCTCAAGTTGGACGAAACCAAAACTACTGTGAATGCCATCCAAACCAAGGTGGATACTCTCCAAACGAGTGTGCAAACCTTACAGCAATCCATTGATGCTTTGCGCCATACTTTGGACCAAAGACAGCCGAACCAACAACACTTTGATGATGCCCTTGATGATGATAGTGTGTAGGGAGAAAATATGAATGCTAATGGCCGTGGGCGTATTAATCCTAATCAGGCCCGTGGTTTTGCTCCCGTGGGACGTGCTCAGCGTGTCCCTCTCCAAGCACACGATGATGGGCTCGGCAAACCCAAGTTTTCTATTCCACGGTTTGAGGGTTCTCCGGATGTTGAAGAATATCTTACTTGGGAGCTGAAGATAGAAAAATTATGGCGTTTACATGACTATACAGAAGATAGAAAGGTTAAGCTTGCTTCTTCTGAATTTGATGGATATGCCTTGCGTTGGTGGGATAGTATTGTGCAAAACCGTCGAGATGACAATGAGGTTCCTGTTCTTACATGGCGTGAGATGAAGGCTGTTATGAGAGCTCGTTTTGTGCCCTCTAATTATTTGCGCTCAGTTTTTGACAAGTTGACACAATTGAAGCAAGGGACTATGACGGTTGATGCATATTACATGGAGATGGAGATGTTGTTGCAGCGTTCACGTGTTCGGGAATCTGTTGAGATGACTATGCAGCGATTTCTTCATGGATTAAAATTCACCATTAAGGGAATTGTGAGACATCACCAATACACCACTATGAATGAGCTGTTACACCATGCAAGGGAGGCTGAATCACAGCTAGCGGAAGAGGCACAATTCAAAGCAAGATACACTAGTTCTGGGCGTTTCTCTAGTAGGGCGCCCACACCATCGGTTGCACCAATGGAGGGGCAGTCCAGCCGTGCCTCTCCCTCCTACTCTAAGCCAGCTTCGAATGCCCCGGTGTCAATGAGGCCAGCTGCATCTGCTGCTAGTGCTGATTCGTCTATGTCTACAGCACGCAATAGGGACATGAATTGCCACACATGTGGGGGCAAAGGGCACTTCAAGAGAGAATGTCCCAATAAGAAAGTCATGCTTATTAATGAGAACAATGAATATGAAACAGGTGATGATGCTGATCCTAATGATGATGATGACGATGGCTATACAAGTGATGGTGCCATGGATGCTTTTGCTTCTGCCGCCCCTATTATTGTTGTTTCACCACGCACATTGAGTGTACAGCCACATGTGGATTCTCAGCGTTGCAATCTGTTTCAAACAAAAGCACTTGTTGGCCCCAATAAAGCTTGCAAAGTTATCATTGATGGAGGTAGCTGCAGGAATCTTGCAAGTAAAGAGTTGTGTGCCAAACTGAAATTGACATATTTACCTCATCCCAATCCATATTATATTCAGTGGTTAAGTGATAATGGGGAGATGAAGGTCAGCCACATGGTACGTGTGAATTTTGAGATAGGACCATACAAGGATTCCATTGAGTTTGATGTGGTTCCTATGACTGTTTGTCACCTTTTATTGGGTCGGCCTTGGCTGTATGATCGCCATGTGCAACATAATGGCCGTGCCAATACATATCACTTGGAGTTCAAGGGCAAGAAAATTAATTTGCAGCCCATGTCACCGCAGCAAATTGTAAATGAGTCTCGTCAGAAAGTAGACGTGAATGTAGAACAACCCCCTGCTCGAGAGAACAATGTAATAGCTATGAGTGATACTATAACGAAAAGTGAGAGAGTGCCTAATTTGCTAATATTAGCCACCAAAGAAGATATGAGAGAATTTAGTGAGGATCCTACAGCCATGCCGCTTGTGCTTATGTACAAAGGCGAGGTTTTAGTTTCTAATGATATGCAACCCGTTTCTCTTGGTGTGTCTAATGTTTTGCAGGAGTTTGATGATGTGTTTCCGGAGGAGGTACCGGCAGGGTTGCCACCTTTGCGTGGCATTGAACACCAAATTGATCTCATACCAGGTGCTACCCTTCCAAACCGAGCACCATACAGGACCAACCCCGAGGAGACTAAGGAGATCCAGAAGCAAGTGCAAGCGCTATTGGACAAAGGGTATATTCGAGTCTCTCTTAGTCCTTGTGCTGTTCTGGTCATTTTGGTTCCTAAGAAAGATGGTACATGGCGTATGTGTGTAGATTGTAGAGCTATAAATAACATCACTATTCGATATCGTCATCCTATTCCACGGTTAGAAGATATGCTAGATGAATTGAGTGGTGCTGCTGTTTTCTCTAAGATTGATTTGCGTAGTGGTTACCATCAAATTAGGATGAAGGAGGGGGATGAATGGAAAACTGCTTTCAAAACAAAATTGGTTTATATGAGTGGCTAGTTATGCCTTTTGGTCTTACTAATGCACCTAGCACTTTCATGCGTTTAATGAATCATGTTTTGAGAGATTTCATTGGTAGATTTGTGGTTGTGTATTTTGATGATATACTTGTTTACAGCCGAACTGAATCTGCACATTGTGATCATCTTAGACAAGTTTTGCAAGTGTTGCGTGATGCCAAATTGTATGCTAATCTTGAGAAGTGCACATTTGCAAAAGATAAGGTGATATTTCTGGGATACGTTGTATCTAAGCATGGGGTAGAAGTAGATTCATCTAAAATTGAAGCAATTCAAAATTGGCCTACTCCCATGAATGTGAGTCAAGTACGAAGTTTTCACGGTCTTGCTGGGTTCTATAGGCGTTTTGTGAAAGACTTTAGTACTATTGCTGCACCATTGAATGAATTAACTAAGAAAGGTGTACCTTTTGTGTGGGGCGCTGCCCAAGACCTTGCATTTGATGAGCTCAAACGTTTGCTTACTTCTGCACCATTACTTGCATTACCAGATTTTAATAAGCAATTTGAAGTTGAGTGTGATGCTAGTGGTATAGGAATTGGTGGTGTTTTAATGCAAGAAGGTAGACCTATTGCTTATTTCAGCGAGAAACTTTCTGGTGCTAGATTGAATTACCATGTTTATGATAAAGAATTGTATGCGCTTGTTAGAGTTCTTGAGGTTTGGCAACATTATTTGTGGCCAAAAGAATTTATCATACATTCTGATCATGAGGCTTTGAAATATCTGAAAGCTCAATCTAACTTGCATAGGCGTCTTGCTAAGTGGGTTGAGTTCATTGAGTCGTTTCCCTACATCATTAAGCATAAGAAAGGGAAAGATAATGTTGTTGCTGATGCTCTCTCTAGGAAGAACATGTTATTGACACATTTAGATGTTAAAATTCCTGGTTTAGAGAGTTTGTGTGATTTATATGCCACTTATCATGATTTTGCTGAACCATATCGTTTGTGTATGATCAAACACGAATGGGATAAATTCCACATCCATGATAGATTTTTGTTCAGGGCTAACAAACTGTGTGTTCCAGAATCGTCAGTGCGTTTGTTGTTGTTGCAGGAATCACATGCAGGTGGATTGATGGGTCACTTTGGGCGTGAGAAGACGTTACTCATGCTAGCTGATCACTTTTATTGGCCCAAGATGAGGCGTGACGTGGACAGATTTGTTAGGCGCTGTGTTACTTGCAACACGTCCAAGTCAAAACTGAAGCCTCACGGTTTGTATACACCACTACCTACACCTAACACGCCATGGGCAGATATTAGTATGGATTTTGTGTTAGGTTTACCACGCACTAAAAGAGGTCATGATAGTATTTTTGTGGTAGTGGATAGATTCTCTAAGATGGCACATTTTATTGCATGCCACAAGAGCGACGATGCGTCGCATGTTGCTAATCTGTTTTTCAGGGACATCGTACGCATACATGGAGTACCTAGGACGATTGTTTCTGATCGTGATGTGAAGTTCATGAGCTACTTCTGGAAGACATTGTGGGGGAAGCTAGGAACGAAGTTGTTGTTCAGCACAACATGTCATCCTCAAACAGATGGTCAAACGGAGGTGGTGAATCGAACTTTGTCACAATTGCTGCGAGCTATGATCAAGAAAATCTGCGTGAATGGGAGGAGTGTTTGCCCCATGTTGAATTTGCTTATAATCGAGTAGTGCACACTACTACTCAGCTTTGTCCTTTTGAGGTGGTGTATGGTTTCAAACCAATCACACCACTAGATTTGCTGCCTCTTCCTTTGCATGAGAGAGTCAATATGGAGGCATCAAAACGAGCAGATTATGTGAAGAAGATTCATGAGAAGACACGAGAGGCTATTGAGAAGAAAGGCAAGAACATTGCTGCTGCAAGAAACCAATCAAGAAAGCAAGTTTTGTTTCAGCCTGGAGATATGGTTTGGGTGCATCTGCGCAAGGATAGGTTTCCACAGCTCAGAAATTCCAAGTTGAAGCCGCGTGGTGCTGGTCCTTACAAGGTGCTAGCTAAGATCAATGATAATGCCTACTCCATTGATATTCCTATTGCTGAGTTTGGTGGCATTAGCAACAGCTTCAACGTTGCTGATTTGTCGCCATATGATGGAGACGACCTTGGCGCGTCGAGGTCGACGCTTTTTGAAGGGGGGGAGATGATGAGGACATCCATACACTTGACACATCTTCACCTCATGATGATGATCACCAAGCTGCTGCAAAGAAGTTCAATGATGAAATCAGAATTGGACCTATTACAAGAGCTCGTGCAAAGCTATTAGAACAACAGGTGAACTCACTCCTAATAGAATCTGAATATTTCGTTAATGAGAATTGTTTACTGCCTAAGTCTTTGTTTGTGTGCATACTCAGGTTCGTTCAAGAAGAAGGCATAGCACGAGGGAGCGAGGAGCTGCAGCACTTGGAGCAAGAGGATCAAGGCGTGGAGTACACAAGCTGAAGAGGACGCGAGGGAGGAGAGGGAGGCAGCGTCCAAGGGCGAGGGAGGCCACCACGCCACACATGGGCAGGCGCCACATCAGGCCTGCGTGCCTTAAGGCTGAACCCAACACTTTGGGTCAGTTTGTATCGTTTGAGTCGAACCGGTTTAGGGTTGCACCAAGTCGGTTGCACCGGGTCGGTACTGTAGCTACAGTACGCCCCTCCCCCTTTATATACTAGTCCAGCCGCCATAGATGAGTTTAGACCACGTTAACATAAAACCCTAGTTTTAGTCGAACAGCTTTAAGCTTTGCTCTGAAATCTTTCATCTCCAATTCGTATCGATCTAGAGAGTTGAACATCAATTGAAGTGTGATCTGTTTCTTCCACTGCGAATTAGTAGATTGCAATTATACCGTTTCGTGGTCGACGGCTACGTGCGCAAGTGTGTGAAGTCGTGAATATCCGAAGGGTAGAGAGCTGCTGCATTGGCAACAGGGATCTAGCAAGGAGAGTTCATCGGTGACACCAAGTTATCCACCATCCATCGACGTGCTCAACGAGAAGATCGGGCCACCCCATATCAACGGCGGGGAGGAGAGAGGGCATGGAGGCGCTGGCGGGGAGCTCGGCCCGGTGGTGGAGGAGCGCGAGCGGGGGAGAGAGGAGGAGTGCGTCGGGGAGAAGAGAGGATGCGGGAGGAAGAAGAGATAAAAGGAGAGGGGAAAAAAGGAGAAAAGAAAAGAAGAAAAGAAAAGAAAAGAAAAGAAAGGGAGAGAGAGAGAAAAAGAGAGAGGAGGGGGAAAAGGGAATTAATTTGGCAAATTTAATTTGGCAATTAATTTTTAAAATGGAGACGACTGTCTCGATAAAATATTTTCCGACAATTTTAGAAAAATAAAATAGGGTTTAATAAAAATAATTTTTGTTACCAAAATTATGCGATGCGATGATGCTGATGTCATGATGATGCAAAAATAAAATAACAGGCAATTCTAATTTGGGGAAAAACCCCGGGCATTATAGTAGGCCTACATCATCTCCCCCACCCCCCCTTGGGAAAGAGTCGTCCTCGACTCGTGATCTTCCTCATCACTTGTCTCGCCATGGAAAGGGGCTAGGTCGGTGATATTGAATGTATCATCCACAATGTACTTGGATTGGGGAATGTCGATCTTGTACGCGTTGTCATCGATGCGCTTGAGCACCTTGAAAGGCCCCTTGGCGATAGCTTGGACTTGCGCTCTTGCGGAAACCGGTCCTTGCGGAGGTGTAGCCACACAAGGCCGCCCTCTTCAAATACCAATGGCTTCTTTGACTTGTTCGTCTTGTGTGCGTGATTTGCGGTGTACACCTCGAGAGTGGCACAAGTAGATTCGTGGAGTTGCTTGATGTAGTCGACACGCTTGGTGAAGTCCATGTCGGTGCGTTCATGTAGCAGAAGCGGGAGGATGTCTAGGGTGGTGTTGGGGTTGAACTCATAGACAACCTCAAAAGGGCTTCGCATGGTTGCTTGATGCGTAGCACGATTGTAGGCGAACTCGGCATGCGGGATGCATTCTTCCCAATTCTTGAAACGTGGCTTGATCAAGACGCGAAGTAGTGTTGAGAGGCTTTGATTCACCACTTCGGTTTGGTCGTCGGTTTGCGGATGGTGTGCGGTGGAGAAGAGGAGCTTGACTCCTAGCTTGGCCATCAATGCCTTGCAAAAGTAGCTTGTGATCTTGACATCACGATCCGAAACGATTGTCATTGGCACGCCATGTAGTGGAACGATTTCCCTAAAGAACAAGGTAGCGATATGTGAAGCATCATCTGTTCTATTGCAAGGAAAAAAATGTGTCATCTTAGAAAAGTGATCAACAACCACGAAAATGGAATCCTTCTTTGTTCTGGTGCGTGGAAAACCTAATACAAAATCCATGCTAATGTCGGACCAAGGTGTGTACGGGATTGGCAATGGTATGTAAAGACCATGAGAGTTGGAAGTTGACTTAGCTTTGAGACAAGTTGGACAACGACGCACCAAGCGGTCCACATCACGCTTCATTTGTGGCCAAAAGTAGTGTGTAGAGAGCATTGCAAGTGTCTTGTCATGCCCGAAGTGTCCCATGAGGCCGCCTCCATGTGATTCCTTCGAAAGCAACAAACGGAGCGAGGACTCGGGAATACATAGTTTGTTAGCCTTAAACAAGAAACATTTGTGCAAGTAGAAATCATCGAATCCTTTGTCAACCATGCACTTTGCAAATATAGGACCGAAGAAAGTGTCGGAAGCATAGAGTTCCTTATGGTCATCGAGGCCCAAAACATTGATTTCAAGTTGTGTGAGTAAAATCATCTTGCGGGAAAGAGCATCCGCGACTACATTGTCCTTGCCTTTCTTGTACTTCACAACATAGGTAAAGGACTCAATGAATTCAACCCATTTGGCATGCCTCTTGTTTAAGTGGGCTTGGGTTTTCAAATATTTCAAAGATTCATGGTCAGAATGGATTAAAAATTCTTTGGCCAAAGGTAGTGTTGCCAAACCTCCAAAACACAGACTAAGGCATATAACTCCTTGTTGTAAATTGGATAGTTGAGGCGAGCACCATCAAGTTTTTCACTATAATAGGCAACAGGATGACCACATTGTGTGAGGACGCCTCTGATGCCAACACCACTAGCATCACATTCAAGTTCGAAGGTTTTGGAAAAATCTGGTAAAGCAAGGAGTGGAGCTTCGGTCAACCTCCTTTTGATTTCATTGAAAGTCGGTTCTTGTGTGTTGCCCCAAATGAAGGGTACATTCTTTTTAGTAAGCTCATTTAAGGGGCAAGCAATGGTGCTAAAATCTTTGACAAAACGATAGTAAAATCCACACAAACCAAGGATGCTACGAAGTTGTGCAAGATTTGTTGGCGTTGGCCAATTTGTTATTACATCAATCTTTGAGCTATCCACCTCAATCCCTTTTGAAGAAACCACGTATCCCAAAAACACAAGCTTTTCGGTGCAAAAGGTGCACTTCTTGAGGTTGGCAAAAAGCATAACATGACAAAGAGCCAATAAAACTTGTTTCACATGATTGACATGTTCTTGTGAAGATTTGTTATAAACAAGGATATCATCGAAGTAAACAACCCCGAACTTTCCAATGAAAGTACGCAAGACGTGATTCATAAGACGCATAAAAGTGGAAGGAGCATTGGAAAGGCCAAAAGGCATCACAAGCCACTCATAAAGACCAAGTTTTGTTTTAAAAGCGGTTTTCCACTCGTCTCCTTCATGCATTTGAATATGGTGATAGCCACTTTTCAAGTCAATTTTGGAGAACATTGTAGCGCCGCTAAGCTCATCCAACATGTCATCTAAGCGTGGTATGGGATGTCGATACCTCACCGTGATATTGTTGATGGGGCAGCAATCCATGCACATGCGTAGGGAATTGTCTTGCTTGGGGACGAGGATTACTAGAACGACACACGGACTCAAGCTTTCACGGACATGTCCCTTGGCGAGGAGGTCTTGGATTTCGCGCTCAATTTCCTTTGTCTCCTTGGGGTTGGTGTGGTAGGGTGCCCTATTAGGAAGGGGGCACTGGGGAGGAGATCGATGCGGTGCCCGATTCCACGTAGAGGAGGTAGTCCGGGAGGAAGCTCGTCCGGGAAGACGTCCTTTAATTCCTGCAAAATAGACAACATAGACGGAGGAACTTTGGTTAAGTCGTTAGTTTCTTTGCCATCGCCTTTGCATAGGAGCACAAAGTGGAAGGTGGATGGGTTTGCTGTCACTTCCCTCATCTCACTTTTGGTGGCTAACAAAACTACACCATGACTAAGTCTCTTTCCTTTCTCACTCATATTTGGCTTGTGGCTCTCACTCTCGTAATGGTGGGTCGCTCTCTCACCATCAACTCACTTGACGGTTGCTCTTGTTGGGCACGAGCGAGTGTCTTGGCATTGTCGGCAATTATTTGAATAGGAGTCATGGGGCGAAGCACGAGGTACTTGTTGTTCCATTTGAAGCTATAGTAGTTTGTGTGCCCATCATGCCTAGCGGCCTTGTCAAATTGCCAAGGACGGCCAAGGAGTAAGTGGCAAACCACATTGGTGCCACATCGCATTCCATCGTGTCCTCATAGGAGCCAATCTTGAAGGACACTTGAACCTTATGTTGAATCTTCACGGTACTGGAGTCACTAAGCCATTGGACATGGTATGGGGGAGGGTGCTTTGTGTACATTAAATTGAGTTTGTCACCTAGCTCCTTTCTTGCCAACTTATGGCAGCTTCCACCATCTATGATCACTTTGATGATTTGCCATTGATGTCGGCTTTGTTTTGGAACAAGTTGCATCGTTGGGCGTCATCACCTTGGGTGTTTGTAGTCAAGACTCGAGTGACGACTAGTGTTGGGTTTGGATCACCATCGCAATAGATGTATGCGTCGTCGTCCTCCAAACTTTGAAGTGGCCACCTTGTTCAAAGCTTGGTACTACTCATCGCTCATAGACTCATAGTCTCCATTATCATTGATGATCATCACCTTTTTGTTGGTGCACTCAAAGGACTTGTGTCCTTGTCCTCGACACTTGTAGCAAGTGACATAGGACTTGGCGGTTGAGCATGAAAGAACCGTCTTCTTGAATGTGGGAGACGGTTGAGTTGAAGCGACTTTAGCGTTGCCTTGAGGTGATGTTTGAGCTATCGGTTGTGTCGATGATGAAGCTTTGTTGGCGAAGAAAGACTTGACCTTGACGTACTTGAGCTCATCGGCGACTTGACGCCCGGCCTTCATGGCTTGATGCACTAGCTCAACAAGGTTCTCATAAGGTTGGAACTCAACGATCTTCTTTATTGGGTATGTGAGGCCGTTCAAGAAACATGCCATAGTTTGTTCTTCGGACTCGACAATGTGCGCTCTAGATTTCGTTGACTCCATTTCCTTGTAGTATTCATCCACCGTCTTGAGGCCTTGTTTGAGCTCTTGTAGTTTCTTGAATAAGTCGCGAGCGTAGTGGTGTGGGACGAAGCGCTTGACCATTTCTTTCTTCATCTCATTCCATGACTCAATTGGGTCTTCTAAGGACTTTTGGAGTTGTTCCCACCACAATTGTGCATATCCCTCAAACTCTAGGTAAGCAAGGTCAACCCTATTGTCTTGTGGCACCTTGTATACGCGGAATAGTTTGGAGACCTTGGACTCCCATGCCATGTAGTCTTCCGGGTCATTGGTGCCATGAAATTTGGGGATAACGAGCTTGGGAGGGTTGAAACGTGGTTTGCGCTCATCATCATCATCATCATCACGATTGTTGAGAAAGAGGCGATGTTCACGTTCTCGACTTGCGTCACGAGGATGGTGACGTTCTTGATCGCGAGGCCTTGGTGGTCGACGTGGTATGGACGCAACATCATCATCATCAAGGTCGACAAATGGTTCTTCCAAAGGTACTCGGCGAGCCCGATGTTGAGGTAGTTCATGAGGATGGCGTCTATGGTCCTCGTCGTGCATTGGAGGGTCCAAGTTTGCTTGTGGATTTGGTATCTCTTAACGATGGTGCTCTTGACGGTTTTTATTGTGCAAATTTTCTTGTTGATGAGGGATGTGGCGATGATGATGCTCTTGGTGTTGTTGATGCTCTTGATCATTTTCACTTAGCGCATGGCTTCTTGCGGAGGAGCGGTGAGAGCTTCCGAGCTTGACCTTGAGGAGCAGCAATGATCTCGTTCGAGAAGCTTGCTCATGGATTCTTGTAATTGAGTGAAGCGCTCATTGCTCTCGCATTGGGCGGCTTGATGACGCTCAATATTGTCGTGTTGTGCGGCTTGGTGATGCTCCTCGTAGCGGCACAAGTTTTCATCCATGTATCTCTTGAGGGCTTCTTCTTGTTTGCTCGTGCCGGCTTCATGATCTTCCCTAACCATGATAAGAAGACACAAGTGATATGTGGAAATTTGTGGTGACTAAGACCTCTCTTACCTTCTTTGGATAGTATTGGAACAAGTGGACTATGCCAAGATGAACCGATACACAAGAATGCGGTGACTTGGTTTCAAGGATCCGAAAGCAACTCCAAAACACGCACGGCTTATGGGTGGATAGGTATGGATTGTGGAAAGCAAATGGAACAACTGGAAACCAAGATATTTTAAGGCAAGTAGAGAACCACGGTGATCACAAAGCAAAGCAAAGCAAGTCGATCTCAAAAGATATGATTAGAACTCATACAAACACACGCTATGAAAGGTAGGACTTGTACAACCAAAATAGAGCTAGTGATGGACCTAGTGAAGAATAAATCTCAAGTTGCACAAGTACAAGAGAAACCAACTTGATTGCAAGTTGTTGGTGGGCTACAAGATTTGCACATAGATATCACACCTATGGACGTTTCATCAAGCTTGCACGCTACTAAGAAAGAAGGCAAAGAGGTTGTTTCTTTTTTATTCTTTTCTCTTTTTGCCTCTTACTTGCTTGCCAACAACAACTAAAACAACTTGTGCATACAATGTTTGCTCGGGACACTACAAGGTATCAAGTGTGCAAAGCCCAAGCAATCATAGATGCGCTAGTCTCAATAAGTAGATAAGCGCAATAGGCTTGGCGAAACAAGTGATGCAAGGTGGGCGGGGAGTTTATACCTTCCATTGACAGTCTTCACCCGTGGTGATGTAGAGCTTGTCCGTAGCTTCGAAACGAGCTAAAGAGCACCAAAACGGAGTCCAGAAGTGAAAGTTATGGCCAAAACCGTGAAGCAGTTGGTCTGCTCGGGAAGAGGTACGGTAGTACCGACAAAACCCGGTAGTACAAGTAATCCGGTAGTACCGCTCCGAACCCGGTAGTACCGGACCTCTAACAGAGGAAAAATCCGGAAGTAGGGCAGAACTAGCCCGGTAGTACCGAAAAACTCAGGATTTTCAGATCTGAAGCTGGGACCAACTTTGCACGCAATTTTTGGCGAAAAAACACAACTTCAAGCACCAAATCGGAGGGGAAATCAATGGAATTTGGCCATGGGAACGCAAAGGAAGGTAGATCAACAAGTCTAGGAACGTATCTATGGATCAAAACTTGCCCAAAAGCACTGAAATCTCAGATCGATTCAAAAGCAAATTGAGGCTATATTTGGTGGAAATTTCGAAAGTTGGCAAAATAAAAATAAAATTGGGGGATAGGGGTGGAAACAAGGTCAAATCTGTGGGAACCCTTGGTCTTGATACCATATGATGTAGGGACGGCCCGATCTTCATGGATTGACACGAGGTGGACGAGAGGAAAGACAAAGAACACAAAGAATGTACCGGGTTACTACCGAACCTCTGACAGAGGCAAATCCCGGCAGCTGGCTGGTAGTAGCCCGAAAGTTCTGGTCGACCGGTAGTACCGCCCGGAGGCCGATAGTGCCGCTTTCCACGGGCTGCTTCTTGTAAGACCCACTTAGCAGAACTTTCGTTCTACCGGTGGACCCACCTAGTTCCTGTGCTTCAGGCATACACACATGGCACACGAACCCGGATTTACAAAATGAATATCACAACATAAACATCTATGACACAAAAGAGGAACAAGATGATAGTTCAAATATAATTTAATACATCACATTGGATACATGTCCCAAATCAGCGGAAGCATAAGGTAAGACACATTCAAACATTTATGAGTACAGACTACATCAAAGGCCTAGGGGCCGGTAAAGAAAAACAGGAACCCATCCACACGGTCTCAGGCTGCCGCCTAGGATCTCTATCTACTCGTCGTAGTCGGCGTCGAACTCGACAAAGTATCCTCCGACTGGATCGTCATAGTCTTATGTCCCACCTGCATCGGTGTGGCAGGCACCGGGAACCCGATTGGTATGAGTACGGGGGGTATTCAGCAAGTCTAATGCACAGGGCAAAAATAAATTACTATGCACATGCATTGGGGAAGAAAAGGCTTTATGGCGGACTAGCAGCAACTCTATCAACTACAGAAGACACGCTACAACTTCCGTCTAATTAGAATACGGAAAGAGAGTGCTTACTCGACTAATCTATTCTAATCACCAAACAAAACCCGCCCTAGGACGACTCCCTCGTATCATAAGCCCATAAGGAAGAAGTCTGGGGCACTCACATGTGGAATAGTTTTAGCCAGATTATTATTCGAGTAGGGCTATTTACTACGCAAATTTACTATTTATGAATACGGTGATGTCTATGATCTTTTTAGCCAGCACATTACCCATGTCGTCCATAACCGCGGACACTGTAACGCCCCGACCCCAGAACTATACAGTGAAGCTTTGTGCAACAGACATAGCTATCACGTATAGTAGAGAGATCAAGACTTGTGGAACAACTGGCATATTGCAGACTCTACGACACAAAATCATATAGCAACTCATAAATGAGAAAGATACAAATACTACACAAAGAGGTCACAGACCCAACAATTCATCAAGCGAAAGCGAAATAGTGTTGTCTAACACAACAAGATCCAAATAGGGCCTAAGAGGCCTACCGATAAACAATCCCAGCCAGCTTGTTCCACGGTCCCAAGCTACCACCTGGGAACCCCGAACTATTCGTCGATGTCCACGAAGGAACCACCTAACTGCTCGGTGTCGTCCTCCTCTGAAACAAGATATAAAGGCAGCAAAGAGAGACTGAGTATGACATACTCGCAAGTTTAGTAGGGCGATATAGGCCCAATGCTGACGGAGGCTCTAAAGCTGTATGTAGCTATTTTGCATAAAGCTAGTTTTTCCTTTATAAAAGACATAAGTGACACAAATGGCATCGTCTACTCAGAATGTTTTTCGAAAGGGGATAAGAGAGTAAACTTTTCATCTTTGGTTCTCATCGAACCATTTGTAACCAGAACCACTCATCTCCACCAAAGGCACTCCTCGAATCCCCCTTGAGTAAATGAACCTTTTTGTCACACGTTATAATGCAACCTTTAGCTGCCAAATTTTAATTAGGTTAAAGTTCTTTATGATCCCGTAAATCCATTCTCAAGGCATCCATAACCGCGGACACGGCTTTTCGAAAAGATTAACCCTGCAGGGGTGTGCTAAGTTACCCATTGGTACCGTCCGGCTCGCCTGATTGGCCCTCTTCCGGGGAAGGCCGGCGAGTGGGCGCGGTTAAACCTTTACCTCGCCTGAGACTATCCAAGAGTCATCTGTGGCCATAGGGCAACTTTACCCAGCCTATTTCAGCCCCTGCCCCATCGCCACGTCCTAAACACAAATCCTCCGCAACATTTCTTTTCCACTCACACGCAAATGGAAAATCGAACTAGAGGACCCTTGGATACTCCCGCACAAGTTATTCAGTTAAAGGGGATTCCATATGTCCCCACCAATGGCAGCACGCTCAGACCTTGGTTCCGAAGACAGGAACTCGCACCTAGGGGCAAGAGTGAGGCAAAACAGCATCCCTGATGGCAACTCACCCAAGCCTTTTAATCAAATTTATTAAGTACCAACAACAACCACCATGTCCGAACATTCCATCATCATTCATCAATATGGAATTTAATCAACGGACATAAATAGCATTTAACTAAGCATGGCTAAGCATAGCTAAGCATATAGAACAACAACTATATTTTTGTACCCGGCCAACACATCAAACCTAGGGTTTATAGGAGGGGAAGCATGTGATGGTTCAGGGGATAAACATGCATTCATAGGATACTCTACATCTTGATCAAAAATTGATATTGGAATCGCATGCAATATTATGGTGGATAAAATAATTTTTGAAAACAATTCGATGCTAGATGCCAAGAAGGTAAGGTTATCTCTTGCCTTGCTGCCGGGGCGTGTAGTACGGCTCGTCGGGGTAGGTAGGGTTAACCTCCACTCCGGAATCTATCGATACCCAAGCAAATATAGACGAACAAATAAATCACACGAAGACAAGTTGCAATGCACAAGCACATGATGACATGACAAGTTTATGCAAAGCTATCATCATTTAATTTGTCTAACAAATTAAATGGAGTTCCAAATAATTAGTGCAATTATTTGGAAACAACCCCATATTTATTCTAGTGACCACATTATTTATGAATTATTACATTACAAAATATGTGGCTTAAATATGCATGAATGTGACATTATTAGATAGGTATTGTTCTCCTGATCACTTTGGTACTTCGTTTGCAATTTTTCGATTAACGGTGAAGAAATGGCGATTTAAACGGTTATTCAATTTAAATCATTTTAACCAATTCGAAAATAACATCAAAGGAAAAATTGGTTTCATGCTGTGATCTTAACATAGATAGATAGCATTTGTTTTACTGGTCATTTTGGTATATCATTTGCAATTTTCTGAGTTATAAAACAAAAGATATTGAATTTACAAATTCATTTCAAAATCTGCCATTTTAGTTATTTCAGTTTTAACAGCAATTTAGAAAATTCATTTTAACATGCAATTACAACTAACAGGTAGACATGAATTCTCTGAACAAAATGGTACCTTAATTGTAATTTTTGGAGCAAATTTTAAATTGTTATGAATTTCCCAAATATTGATTTAAATCTGCCCTTTTTATATTTAATCAAAACAGGCAATTTAATTTAACCAAAATTTCAACTAAGGGCAGTAACATGTAGAGTTTATGTAACTGAGCATTTTAACATTTTATTTGCATTTTTCTGATTTGTAAAACTCTAGATATAAATTTCCAAATTTTGAATAACTCACATATGATTTGCATTGCACAATTGATTTCAAATTCAAAATTTCATTTGCATGTGTGAGTTACATATTTGAACAGGTTGTGAAATTCTAAACATGTGGATACCTTATTTGAATTTTTCTGATTCACCAATTAAAAGATATTGCAAACAAGAACTCTCTATTAAAATCTGGAAAAATAAAACAGATGAACTGCTGACGTCATCATGACGTCATGAGGAGGGATGCGGCTTGTTGATCACCAATTCGTTGATTTGGCTCGAAATTGGACGCGGGCGCTTGCTCTACTAGCTAGAGGAGATGGAGGGGAGCAAGGGGAGCGGCGGCAGAGGACCAAATGGTTGCCAGAGACTCGCCGACGACGAGGCTTGGCGGCGACAGAGAAGGGTCCAGGCCGGCCGAGTGACACAGAGGCGGAGGGAGACGGGGAAGAGATGCCGGAGCATCGCAAGCTCACCGGGAGGCCATGCCATGGACGGCGAGGACGGAGGAGACCGGACAGCGGCAATCCCGTGCTTGAACGTGGCGGCCGGAGGCGGGGAAGGAACGAGTCGGCGACGGTGACCGCGGCGTCCCCGGGCCAATTCCTGTGGCGGGGAGGTGCAGCTCGGCGAGGCGGAGGCGACGGCGGCTTCGGCTGGCTCCGGGACGGCCGGATATGACGGCACGGTGTGGCGGCCGGAGGCAGGAAAATGGCGGCGGCCGGGCGGACTAGGGTTAGGGTTTGGAGGGAAAAGCAGGGGAGGAGAGAGAGAAAGTAGAGGGCGTCGGGGGGGCCTCTTAACCACGCAGGGGGCACGGCAGCAGGGAGCAGGGGAGCAACACGGCGGCCATGGCGCGGCAGTGTCGCCACTGTCGCCCACAGTGAAGAAGGCTTTTTGCAAAAAAAACCTCGGCCCATTTTTTTTTTCTGACTTTTCTGGAAACCTTTTAAGCAGCAACTTTGGCAAATTAATTGTGGCATTTAAACAATTTTATAAATTCTGCCAAAATTCATGTAGCCTCCCCATGACTTGTAGGAGCTCCACAAAAATTGTTGTGGAAAAATAATTAGTATGGCATAAATTTTGTTCATAGGATTTGCAATTGGTATTTTTAATAATTTCCAAAATTCATTTACTTGGGGTATTTAAACATTTTTAAAACAATTGAAAATATTCATGGAGGCTCCCCATAATATAATGAAGCTCCCCATATTTTTATTTGAAATTTTGAAATGTTTAACTTGGTTTCAAAACAAGAATTGGTTTAACTCAATTTTGAAGTCCCAATTTATTTAATTGTTTGGCAAGAATTTTGACTTTGCCAATTAAATATGAAATGTATTCTTGGAACTTCCTGGACAAATATGGAAACTCAAGAATATTTTGTTTTGCCAATTTGAGCAATTGCACTTGGTTTGGAAATTTAGGAAGTGTTTGCTCCCTTTTAATGATTTTCAATTTTGGTTTAATTAAATTTAGCAATTTAAATGGATGCCATGATGCAAATGCCAAGCAAAAAGTGAAAATTTGGCTCAAATTTTAGGGTACCAAATCTGGGGCTGTTACAAATCTACCCCCCTTACAAGAATCTCGCCCCGAGATTCCTAGAGTAGGAAGAGGGATGAGGGAAACATGACAACCCTTAACTTCAACGATCTTCTCGATTCCCACGATGATCTTCCTTGTTGCAGAGAAAAGGTAACAAGCATGACGTGCCGACGAGAAACAGAAGATAGTTCAAGGGGACAGACAAGTTCTCTCCAAGGGTTGGAAATATGAACTTTGCACAAGACCATAAGTCATTGGGGAAAACTAGGAGCGACTTGACCAAACAAAGGTCGAGCAGAGGATAGGAGAAATGACCGAGAGACATTTTTAGCAACACCACGTTAATGTTCTCCTCGATGTTCTAGATACCACTATCAGGCTTCGGAAAAGCCTTCAATAGGTCATCAAGTGGAGGTCGGACCTTTAAGATTGCAAAGAGACCATAAGGGCAACTTCTAGAATAAGTAGCACAATATCCTCATGGAGAGTGGTTGATTTTACGAAAGGAAAGAGGATATCACAATAGACCTTCCAGTTAAGTAGGGCAACCACCACCTCAAACTTTCCGGATTTACACAAGGCCTATGTCATACTCTTAAGGAACACCAACCATCATTTCTGCTTGAGATTCAGATTTGGTTAGGCGTGCGGATATTTCAGACCTGACATGTCTGAGGGAGGAGTTACAACAGTTAACGAGAGGTAAGGTTCTCAAGAATTGACTACAGCGTCAAGCTCCAGAACACTAGCTAGTTTGCGAGAGGAAAATTGCTTTTCCATGCGAAACGCTGTGATCTTTAGAGTTTTGACACGAATCTAACTTATTGACCGAAGGTGTGCACCTGAACAAAAATGGACTTGGTAGCACAGTCAAACTCGGCTTGATGATCTGATTACCAATCATGCTAAGAGCGCCATCAAAGTCCTTGGACGTCAAAGCAATATCATTTGCTAAGAATATCCGATTACCACAACGATATTCATCCTCAACATTCTCGAGCCCGAGTAGCTCGGAGGTAGATGGATAAGGAAGGGTAAGAGCATCACTTCATCGAGTACGTCATGAGGCTAAGAACGACCTCTTGATATAAAAGAGTGTGACACTCCAAGGTTGAACAGAACAAAAGCTAGACAAGCCTCTTATTCTGTGGATTACAATACTTTGACCTGGTCCGAGAATGGACATGGTACCGGAGTTTGTTTCTCCTAACATCCCGACGTGGAATGTATTGACGGACCACAAGGGTAACATGCATCGGAACACACCCATGCACGATAACACTTGACTGTCAACTAACAGATAAAGGTCGGACAGCAATTCAGGAGTAAGAAACATGCTCAGGAGAAAATCCAAGGTGTTGCAGAAGCAGAAGATAGCACTCTTCCAACAACTCGTGCAGAAAGGGTTTTACTAACAAGTGTTACCGGAGGAGACACAGACATTGATGGAAAACTCGCTAAGAGCAAACTTGTTGGGATCCAGGTGGTTTCATGACAGAATAACCAGCTATAGCTCATGACAGAGAAGAGCTTTGTTGCCGCAATTCAATTACGACTACAACCACCAACTTGAAGATTAACTTCAAATTTAGCCAACCTGATGTAGGGTTTGACAATTAACACCAGGTTTCAACGGGAAGGGTCTTGGGTTAAAGATTAGCTTCATGTACTGGGACTCACGATTAGCATAATGCTCACATGGGTGACAACCCTCATGAATCAATACACCAGAATTCCAGTACAATCCAGGACCGTCGGTTCAAGACCTTGGCCAAAGCAAAGGAATGTCTTGACGATCCGCAATACTTCTCCTCTTCGGAATTTAGAATTTGCAGACAAGCAAAGTTAACCAGTAACTAAGAGTAGAACCCAACCCCATGATCCTAAAGATTTAGAATTTGCCGACGATCAGAAAACCGTTAAAATCAAATAGAGGTAAGATGGCACCGAGATCAGAGTGAATTGGGTAAGGAGTAAAAAGAATCCTAAGAAGGTTTTCACAACTCATTTTTAGGTTAAAAATAATTTTCTCGAACTAGACTCGACATCGACCAATAGAAAGGGTTTCCTACAGGCAGTCCTGCTCTGATACCAACTTGTAACACCCCGACCCCAGAACTATACAGTGAAGCTTTGTGCAACAGACATAGCTATCAAGTATAGTAGAGAGATCAAGACTTGTGGAACAACTGGCACATTGCAGACTCTACGACACAAAATCATATAGCAACTCATAAATGAGAAAGATACAAATACTACACAAAGAGGTCACAGACCCAACAATTCATCAAGCGGAAGCGAAGTAGTGTTGTCTAACACAACAAGATCCAAATAGGGCCTAAGAGGCCTACCGATAAACATTCCCAGCCAGCTTGGTCCACGGTCCCAAGCTGCCACCTGGGAACCCCGAACTATTCGTCGATGTCCGCGAAGGAACCACCTAACTGCTCGGTGTCGTCCTCCTCTGAAACAAGATATAAAGGCAGCAAAGAGAGACAGAGTATGACGTACTCGCAAGTTTAGTAGGGCGATATAGGCCCAATGCTGACGGGGGCTCTAAAGCTATATGTAGCTATTTTGCATAAAGCTAGTTTTTCCTTTATAAAAGACATAAGTGACTCAAATGGCATCGTCTACTCAGAATGTTTTTCGAAAGGGGATAAGAGAGTAAACTTTTCATCTTTGGTTCTCATCGAACCATTTGTAACCAGAACCACTCATCTCCACCCAAGTCACTCCCTCGAATCCCCCTCGAGTAAATGAACCTTTTTGTCACACGTTATAATGCAACCTTTAGCTGGCAAATTTTAATTAGGTTGAAGTTCTTTATGATCCCGTAAATCCATTCCCAAGGCGTCCATAACCGCGGACACGGCTTTTCGAAAAGATTAACCATGCAGGGGTGTACTAAGTTACCCATTGGTACTGTCCGGCTCGCCTGATTGGCCCTCTTCCGGGGAAGGCCGGCGAGTAGGTGCGGTTAAACCTTTACCTCGCGTGAGACTATCCAAGAGTCATCTGTGGCCACAGGGCAAGTTTACCCAGCCTATTTCAGCCCCTGCCCCATCGCCACGTCCTAAACACTAATCCTCCGCAACATTTCTTTTCCACTCGCACGAAAATGGAAAATCGAACTAGAGGTCCCTTGGATACGCCCGCACAAGTTATTCAGTTAAAGAGGATTCCATATGTCCCCACCAATGGCAGCATGCTCAGACCTTGGTTCCGAAGACAGGAACTCGCACCTAGGGGCAAGAGTGAGGCAAAACACCATCCCCGATGGCAACTCACCCAAGCCTTTTAATCAAATTTATTAAGTACCAACAACAACCACCATGTCCGAACATTCCATCATCATTCATCAATATGGAATTTAATCAACGGGCATAAATAGCATTTAACTAAGCATGGCTAAGCATCACTAAGCATATAGAACAACAACTATATTTTTGTATCCGGCCAACACATCAAACCTAGGGTTTATAGGAGGGGAAGCATGTGATGGTTCAGGAGATAAACATGCATTCATAGGATACTCTACATCTTGATCAAAAATTGATATTGGAATCGCATGCAATATTATGGTGGATAAAATAATTTTTGAAAACAATTGGATGCTAGATGCCAAGAAAGTTAGGTTATCACTTGCCTTGCTGCCGGGGCGTGTAGTACGGCTCGTCGGGGTAGGTAGGGTTAACCTCCACTCCGGAATCTATCGATACCCAAGCAAATATAGAAGAACAAATAAATCACACGAAGACAAGGTGCAATGCACAAGCACATGATGACATGACAAGTTTATGCAAAGATATCATCATTTAATTTGTCTAACAAATTAAATGGAGTTCCAAATAATTAGTGCAATTATTTGGAAACAACCCCATATTTATTTTAGTGACCACATTATTTATAAGTTATTACATTACAAAATATGTGGCTCAAATATGCATGAACGTGACATTATTAGATAGGTATTGTTCTCCTGATCACTTTGGTACTTCGTTTGCAATTTTTCGATTAACGGTGAAGAAATGGCGATTTAAACGGTTATTCAATTTAAATCATTTTAACTAATTCGAAAATAACATCAAAGGAAAAATTGGTTTCATGCTGTGATCTTAACATAGATAGATAGCATTTGTTTTGCTGGTCATTTTGGTATATCATTTGCAATTTTATGAGTTATAAAACAAAAGATATTGAATTTACAAATTCATTTCAAAATCTGCCATTTTAGTTATTTCAGTTTTAACAGCAATTTAGAAAATTCATTTTAACATGCAATTACAACTAACAGGTAGATATGAATTCTCTGAACAAAATGGTACTTTAATTGTAATTTTTGGAGCAAATTTTAAATTGTTATGAATTTCCCAAATATTGATTTAAATCTGCCCTTTTTATATTTAATCAAAACAGGCAATTTAATTTAACCAAAATTTCAACTAAGGGCAGTAACATGTAGAGTTTATGTAGCTGAGCATTTTAACATTTTAATTGCATTTTTCTAATTTGTAAAACTCTAGATATGAATTTCCAAATTTTGAATAACTCACATATGATTTGCATTCCACAATTGATTTCAAATTCAAAAATTCATTTGCATGTGTGAGTTACATATTTTAACAGGTTGTGAAATTCTAAACATGTGGATACCTTATTTGAATTTTTCTGATTCACCAATTAAAAGATATTGCAAACACAAACTCTCTGTTAAAATCTGGAAAAATAAAACAAATGAACTGCTGACGTCATCATGACGTCATCAGGAGGGCTGCGGCTATGTCGATCACGAATTCGTCGATTTGGCTCGAAATTGGATGCGGGCGATTGCTCTAATAGCTAGAGGAGATGGAGGGGAGCAAGGGGAGCGGCGGCAGAGGACCAAATGGTCGCCGGAGACTCACCGGCGACGAGGCTTGGCAGCGGCAGAGAAGGGTCCAGGCCGGCCGAGTGACAAAGAGGTGGAGGGAGACGGGGAAGAGATGTCGGAGCATCGCAAGCTCACCGGGAGGCCGTGCCGTGGACGGCGAGGACGGAGGAGGCCGGACGGCGGCGATCCCGTGCTTGAACGCGGCGGCCGGAGGCGGGGAAGGAACGGGTCGGTGACGGCGACCGCGGCGTCCCCGGGCCAATTCCTGCGGCGGGGAGGTGCAGCTCGGCGAGGCGGAGGCGACGGCTGGCTCCGGGACGGCCGGATACGACGGCACGGTGTGGCGGCCGGAGGCAGGAAAATGGCGGCGGCCGGGCGGACTAGGGTTAGGGTTTGGAGGGAAAAGCAGGAGAGGGGAGAAGGAAAGTAGAGGGCGTCGGGGGGGCTCTTAACCACGCAGGGGGGCACGGCAGCAGGGAGCAGGGGAGCGACACGGCGGCCATGGCGCGGCAGTGTCGCCACTGTCGCCCACAATGAAGAAGGCTTTTTGCAAAAAAAACCTCGGCCCATTTTTCCTTTTCTGACTTTTCTGGAAACCTTTTAAGCAGCAACTTTGGCAAATTAATTGTGGCATTTAAACAATTTTATAAATTCTGCCAAAATTCATGTAGCCTCCCCATGACTTGTAGGAGCTCCACAAAAATTGTTGTGGCAAAATAATTAGTATTGCATAAATTTTGTTCATAGGATTTGCAATTGGTATTTTTTATAATGTCCAAAATCCATTTTCTTGGGGTATTTAAACATTTTTAAAACAATTGAAAATATTCATGGAGGTTCCCCATAATATAATGAAGCTCCCCATATTTTTATTTGAAATTTTGAAATGTTTAACTTGGTTTCAAAACAAGAATTGGTTTAACTCAATTTTGAAGCCCCAATTTATTTAATTGTTTGGCAAGAATTTTGACTTTGCCAATTTAATATGAAATGCATTCTTGGAACTTCCTGGACAAATATGGAAACTCAAGAATATTTTGTTTTGCCAATTTGAGCAATTGCATTTGGTTTAGAATTTTAGGAAGTGTTTGCTTCCTTTTAATGTTTTCTATTTTGCTTTAATTAAATTTAGCAATTTAAATGGATGCCATGATGCAAATGCCGAGCAAAAAGTGAAAATTTGGCTCAAATTTTAGGGTACCAAATCTGGGGCTGTTACAGACATGGCTTTTCGAAAAGATTTAACCCTGCAGGGGTGCACCATAGTAACCATACACGTTCGATCAACCCACAAGCCACAAAGGCAAAGGATGTCACAACACAACTCTTCCCTTCACTACAACATTGAATAGGGATCCACCCATCTGAGTCTAATCCGCGTCTAGAGCCTGGCCGAATCTCTGTAACGGACCCAGCGTTTGTGCCTACGTGCTAGGTGGCACAAACTACCATGAGAGCGGCCACTTCGCATCATACCGCAACCTATATGCGCCCCCCATATTATAGAACCTCTCATCTTTATGTATCATGCTCATGCGTATGTCCAAATAAACACCCGAACTAGTTGTGGCTCCCAAAGCAATACCGCGGTTCCAGTACTAAGTTGAGTGGGGTTCCATAAGTCTTCCCATGTGTGGGTAGTACGCTCAGTATTGGATAGGCGGAAAAGAACGAAAGGTCCTAGGGCGACACTAGCGGAACAAATCACCATAGCTGCCCTCCAACCGATGCCTTATCTTTATTATCATTATTTTACCCACATAGGATGTCTTCAATTGAATAATCTAAACCAACTAAGCATCAGAAGTGTATAAGGACTCCACAAGCAACTCCTAAGCGTGCTAGTAGATATCAACATGTAACACAAGCAAAGGTTATAGGTAGGCATATAAGGATAATTGGACTTCTATCTGGCTATGCAATTCTAGTAGGAAACATAAGAAACGACAGAGCGAGACCTAAAGCATGCAAGATAGAGGCATAGGCATCACATGAGAAAGTGGGGGGGAGGGGCTGCTTGCCTTGCTGCACAGTTGCCTGGAACTGGGCAAGATCCTCAGAAGTGTCGTCGGGAGTCACAAAGTCGTCATCTACGATCATACCCCGAACATAATGAAAAGGAAATCAATACAAATGCATCAAGCAAGATGATGACATGATCATTTCAATTATACAGCATTTTAAAGTCCTAAACATTTAATAAACAAACTCAAACAGGCCCTTTGCTAATATATAAACATTTAGGGCAACTCTTGCAATTATAAAGGTTCATTTAGGTGGTCTACATTTTATTCTGAAAGTTTAATTGTTTATTAAATGCATGAAAAAAGAAACAGATAGTTTGCATTTTTCTCTACATTTTCATATAAAAGTGATAATTTTTGGAGTTGTGGTTCAAAATTTATGAATTTTACAAGATTAATTAATTAGCAAGGAAAATAATTATTTTACCCAATTAAATTAATTTTCAAAAATCAAACAAAATTTATATTTGGACAGATTACAATTTCCTGATTCCAAAACATATTTTAGTTGCAAAATTTGAAAATGATTTGGCCATGAATTATTTTTTTAGAAAACAGGGCAGAAACTAAAAGTAGGGGCAGAAACTGGGCTGAAGTGCAAAAGTTCAGATCTGGATCTGCGGATATTTTGCACCAGGGTGGATCCTTCCTATCGTGTCTCGGATCATGGACGCCGGGAGTAAAGGATACCCCCTTTTTAGGTTTGGCACGGGGTGCAAAGGAGGCTGGAAGACACCTTCCCCGGGAGTACCTCGACAAGCTGTCCGATCAACGTACAAGCAAGCAACACAGAGAAAAAGAGAGTTTACCCAGGTTCAGGCCACCCGGAGACTAAAATCCCTAATCCTGCATGTTTGGATTGAGTGGATCATCATGGTGCGGCTTACAAGGATGGTTACGGGTGAGAACCCGGAAGGTGGTGGCTGGATGTAGACGACGAGGAGATCCTACCCGGAGGGGATCACCTCTCGCTCTACCCTCTTGACCCTAGCTAGTCTTGGCTTGAGTTCCTTCTGATCTTGTCCTATCCTTAGCTTAGCCCAACCCCCCTCCTCACCATGCCTTGGTCCTCCTTTTATAGGCTAAGGGAATCCCACAGGGGAATGCAAGGAGCATGGGGGTTTTAGGCGGGAAAAACCCCCAGCAGTCTTAGAGAGGCGACGTGGCCTCTTATCATCCAAGTATTCCTCCAAGGGGTTAGGTGCAGTCATCCCCCTTTTGGAAAGCGGGGTGGACAGGGGCTGACACCCCCACCGGCCATGTCCCTGTGCGGCGCCTTCACCTTCTTGGCGCCCAAGTCTTCTAGGAGCTTTCCGCGTGAGCTGGCAAGCTTATCCTCTTCACCGTACGAAGGGGAAACCCGGGAGCGAGCCTGGCTCCTGCCAGGCGTTCGGGATCCGGGTCCTACACGTTGTTCGCCGGGTTGGAGGTGAACCCGGAAGGTCACCTGGTCCTTCAATCGTGGTTGTCGATATCGCGCTTGTCAGATACCCGTGGGGCAGGTGGGGTGGCCTACCTGCCGGTCTTGACTCCTTGCCTTATCCATCTTCTCGGACAGCCCACAGGCGGTGGACCCACTTTGGACGCATTAGGAGAACCCCATGTTCCACTGTTGCGACAGTAGCCCTCGGGCATAGTCCCGGCGGGTACGCTCTTCATCTGCCGGGGCTATGACCAAAAGAGATTGGTCAAAGTGGGTCCCCGGCGTTTTGTCTTGACTGATCCGTCCCATCCGTCAGAGGGTGGGACACGGAGTTATTCTGTTTGGGGAAATAACTGCGTCTGCCTCCTTGATTCTCGGTAACGGAGAAGACGAGGAGACAGCCGGTGAGGGAGCAGCCGAGCCCCATAAAAGCAGGGGTGAGCTCCTTGCATCTTCATCCATCTTCTGCCTTCATCCCAAATCCATAACCCACCGAAATCACCGGCGGTGATGGCTAGGGCGAAGAGGGGAGCTGGGCATACTCGTTCTTCTTCGGTGGCGGAAACTGTCTCCCACTGCCGTGGGCGGGCTGCCCCCCGTGGCAGAGTGAGGCGCGGCCGTGGTGGTCGTGGGACTAGGGGCTCTCCTTCCCCTCCTCCCCGGAACACGACCCACTCTGGCTTCCCGTCATTCGAGTTCATCATAGATCTAGACTGCACGCTTCGCGGCCGGCTCCGCATACCCCTCCGGGGCCGATGCGGAGTACACCGTCGACGACTCCATGCTCCTGGGCCGGGGGTGGAAGTCGTTCTCCCGCTCCCGCCGCCTGACCCGGAGGCAATACCTGGCATTCGAGTACGACAGAGACATGACGCTCTCTGTGAATATCTATCGCGCTGACGGAGGGCGCGTGGAGTGCTGCGTGGAGAGCGACAGTAGCAGCTGCAACCGTAGCTTCGACAAGGATGAAGAAGACTCACCCAGCGTCAAGGCCGAGGAAAGCTCATCTTCCTGAGGGCGCGGAGCCTTGAGGCGGCAGCCCCGAAGGTCTCCTTGACATCCTTCTTGGCGGCCTTGTCGACGTACTTCTGGAAGTAGCACCTTCCGTTGTGCGGTGGTGCTCCTTGTTCGCCAGGAGCCATCCCTTTTGTTGTAAAAAGTAGGTCCTTTTGTAGCTCTTGAGATGACGAAGAACTTGCCTCCTTGTAATAGCTTGGCCTTCGGGTTGAAATGGTGTGAATGAGAACGGGTTTTTTGCAAAACGCGCTCCCATTACTGCAGTAGCCGTACCTCCGAGGGTTGGGTGGGGAGTGAGAGGCCTACTCCGCCCCTGCCCCCAGCCTCCTCGGCACATCTCTTCGTCTTTCCCTCCTTTGCTCCCTTCTTTGCCCCTCCGTAGATCATAGAGCAATGTCTGGGGAAGCGGAGGAATCCTTGTCTGGGACGTCGACAACGGCGTCTGTCTCCAGGGAGCGGCGGAGGCACCCAGAGGAGCTGGGGACCAAGCCGCTGAAGATGAAGAGGTGGTGTCTCGTCCCGCCGTTGTCCGGGACCTTTCGCGTTTGGAGGCCATTACTGGCCCCACGGCGCAGGCGGAAGCCTACGCGTGAGACATCCGAAGGGCGCTCCTGATGACGACCCTGAAGGACAGGACTGCTGGGATCCCAGGGTTTTCCGCACTCTGGGCCGATCTTGAGGCCTTAGAGAAGGTGAGCATTCCTGCCTTCTTGATCTCCCACGCTTTTTTGTGTGGAACTTGACCTCGGGTTGTCTTGCTTTTGCGCCGCAGGCCGAGAGCTTTTCCATGGGTGAAGTGGTGGACGGAGTCATCCACCTCTTTAGTCGTGGGGTGCATGGTCTTGCGAGGAGGCCGCCTGCTCCTTGAGACGCCTGAAAGTCCTGCACGGCTTCCTTCCCTTTCCCCGGGTGTCACCGGAATCGAGAGTTCACCCGACGGGCATGAAGAAGACAAGTCTACACAGCTAGGAGACTTAGCTCTGAGCTGGCCTTAGTGGCACAGGCTTAACATGTACTTTGTGGAAAAGAATGTAAATTCAGAACTTAAATTCGCATGAATGCAACCTAGTCCTGAACTCCCGGGGTCATTTTCCAAGTCTCCCTTTGCACTAACGCATCGTCAAGTTTTCAGAGGAGGCCTCTTAGGTGCCAAGTACTCTCCCTGCATGCATCCCAAATTCGCTGCTAAGATGCTGACATGGTACCAGTACCTCTAAGAGGACTATACCTTCCGGGAGCCCACTCCACTGTCCTCAGGTACTAGGCCAGGGGGAAACGGACCGTTCGCCGGGGTGGACGCATTACCCCGCAAAGGCTCTCATCAACTATCAAGCATGCGCAGGTTGATGGTATATTGACTCCAAGCGAGATGTTATGCCTAAGTGCAGGATGCAGATGCAAGGACTTAGCTGATTTTTTGCCGGGTCCTCGATCCGTCCAGTTCCTCCCGGGTATCCAGTTCGTTAGTCGTTTTTCGCAGCCAGCTCCTGTCCCGGGAAGGGGCTACACATAGGAAACTTTCAGTAGGAAAAGAATGGACCCTCTTTTCAAGTCATGATAGTGTGTCATCCGAAGCAATCCGCAAGCAAAGTTGCATGTGCATTTCTGTGAAGAAGTACTTCTCAACATAGTACTGTCCGATTCCTCCTTTCCACGACAGTACGGCACGACCGGGTGGTAGTGCCTAACTGTTAGGCCACTCGCGCTCGACCCGTTGGCCACCGGCACAATGTCAGCCCCCTGCTTACAGGTTGCTATGGATAACACACTTTCATGCAAGAGTTGAGGCTGAAGGAATTGAAAATACTTATCTTTTATTCCCTTGGCGACGATTCTTACTCCCTATTACAGAACACTAGCCCCTTGGGCGTGCTTAGCGGATTCGATGTTGGGCGATTCATGTTCGTAATTAGGGGTAGAATTTGCGAAGATTCTTGATGTTCCAGGCGTTGCCTTCCGGCCTGCCTTTCTCATCCTCCAGATAGACTGCTTCGGGCCTTATTGTATGAGTGATCCAGTAGGGTCCTTCCCACTTGGATGACATCTTGTTCATGCCATCTAGCTTTTGCTTCTTGCGGAGTACCAGGTCTCCGGGTTGCAGTTCCCGGGAGCGGACATGGCGACTGTGATAGCGACGGAGCCCTTGCTGGTATCGAGCGGATCGTAAGGAAGCTCGACAACTGACCTCTTCCAACAGGTTTATGTCATCAATCCTCCGCTCAGCTTGTGCGTCTTCATCATATGCGAGTACCCGGGGGGACCCGTGCCTTAACTCTGTTGGTAGGACAGCTTCAGCTCCGTAGACGAGGAAGAAGGGTGTCTCTCCCGTTGCTCTGTTGGGTGTTGTTCTGAGGGACCACAGTACGCTTGGTAGGTGATCGATCCAGTTTTTTCCTTTATCCTCCAACTTGTTAAAGGCCTTGGTCTTCAAACCCTTCAGGACCTCCGCATTTGCTCGCTCCACTTGTCTGTTTGATCTTGGATAGGATACCGAGGCGAAACACACCTTGATGCCCAATTCTTCACAGAAGTTGAGGAAGGCTCGACTTGTGAACTGAGTGTCGTTGTCTGTGATGATTCTGTTTGGTACTCCGAAGCGGTAGACGATTCCTTCGATGAATTTGATGGCGGCTTGGGACGTTTGGCGTGGTACTGGCATCACTTCTACCCACTTCGTGAACTTGTTAATTGCCACGAATAGGTACTCATGTCCTCCAACAGATTTTGGCACCTTGCCGACGATGTCCAATCCCCAGACCGCGAACGGCCAGGAGATTGGTATGGGTTGCAGTGCTTGTGCTGGCTGGTGAATGTTCTTCGCATAGTATTGACAAGTTCCGCATCATGAAGGACTGTTGGCCAGTAGAACCCTTGACGAAAAACTTTCCCCGCTAGTGATCTTGACGCCACGTGACTTGAGCATGTGCCCTCATGGATGTCCTTCAGCAGTGCTTGGCCTTGTTCTTGCGGCATGCAACGGAGCTTGACTCTGTCATCGCGCCGTCGGTAGAGCTTGCCGTCAATTAATACGTAAAGCTTGGCTTGGCGAGCCACCCGCTCAGCTTCGTGGTCATCTTCTGGAAGGGTATGCTCCGTCATGTACTTGATGATGCTCTGGGCCCAGGGCGGGTGGGCTCCTTCCACCGGTAGTACCACTTGGCCAGAAGGAAGTAGGGCTTCCTCTGCCGTGGGCACTGCCGGGTCTTGCGCTTCCGGGCTGGCTACCCGTGTTGTCGATGTAGAAGGGTCGCCAGCCCCCGGTGTTGGTGCAGACCTTGACTTGAGCCTCTCGGGAGAAATCGAAGGTTGCCTGAGCACCTCGATGTAGATCCCAGGAGGCACCGGCTCCCGCTTGGAGGCCAGTTGCGACAGCTCGTCAGCAGACATGTTTTCTTCCCGTGGGACGTACACGGGCCTGAAGCTGCCGAAGCACCGCTGGAGCTTCCATACTTCCTCGACGTATGGTGCCATATTAGGGCAAGCGTACTCCTTGTTGACTTGCTTGATGACTAGCTGATAGTTGCATTTAACGATGAGCTTGCTGATGCCGATGGCAGCACGAAGTCCCGCAAGCAGGCCTTCGTACTCCGTAGTGTTGTTCGAAATGTTCCCCTGGTAGTGCATCTGAACGACGTACTTCAGGTGGTCGCCGGTTGGCGAGGTTAGGACGACGCCAGTGCCCCCTTGTCGTTTTGTGTAGGAGCCATCGAAGTGCATGGTCCAGACGTTTGGGTCCTCCTTCCCGGGGAGACATGTCTCCTCTTCCGGGTCGCCGAACGCCGTCTCGGTCCACTCGGCTATGAAGTCTGCCAACGCCTGGCTCTTGATGTTGTCCATGTGTTCGAACTTGAGGTCGAAGCCTTGAAGTTCCATGGTCCAGCATGATATCCGTCCAGTGGCCACTGGGTTCTCCAGAGGGCTTCTCAGATTGTACTTCGAGAACACCGTGACTGGATGGCGTTCGAAGTATGGCCTCATCTTGCGGGAGGCAATGAGGATAGCCAGTAGGAGCTTCTGCATCATGGGATATCACTCCCGAGCATCGCGCAGCACCGAACTGATGAAGTAGACCGGATGTTGCACCTTGCGGGTTGCCGAGTCCTTGTCGGGCTCAGCTTCCTCCACATCCTTGGGGTCCCGGGGTGTTGGTGAGGTAACCCCCAGTATAGTCCCCTCGTAGTGAACCTCTCCATCCTCCGCGATGAGAGGCTCGATGTCAGTGGGCGAGGTCGGAGCGTTGGGATCTTCAGACCCCTGGTCGCCCGGCCGCCTCTTCTTGCCAGGCTGCCCCGGGAAATAGTTCCCGGGACGCTTGCCCTTGGCCTTGCTTGACTTTTTCGGAGGAGCGTCACGCTCTGGTACCAGTACAGGACTGATCACCTGGTTGGTCGTAGTGATGTACAATAGCAGGGGCTCCTTCTCAGTTGGGGCCACGAGGATTGGTGGCGAGGCGAGGTAGCGCTTGAGGGACTGAAGGGCTTCTTCAGCCTCGGGTGTCCATTCCACGGGGCCCGCCTTCTTGAGCAACTTGAAGAACGGCAGGGCCCGTTCCCCAAGCCTTGTGATGAAGCGTCTGAGCGTAGTGATGCACCCGTTGAGGCGTTGTACTTCCTTGACTCGCTGGGCGCCTTCATGCGCTCGATTGCCTTGATCTTGTCGAGGTTTTCCTCTATCCCCCGATGGGAGATTAGTAAACCCAGCAGCTTGCCGAACGGGACCCTGAACACGCACTTGTCGAGGTTGAGCTTGAGGTCTCGTGTAGGTCCTGGACGAGGGATTCCTCGCGCCGCGTCTTGACCATGATGTCGTCGATGTAGGCTTCAATGTTGCGGCCCAGCTGAGGCCCAAGGCATGCCTGCATGGCGCGCTAGAAGGTAGCGCCGGCATTCCGGAGGTCAAAGGGCATCCGGGTGTAGCAGTAGCAACCCTTGGGGGTAATGAAGGCCGTCTTCTCCTGGTCCTCTAACCCCATCATGATTTGGTGATACCCGGAGAAGGCGTCCAAGAAACACAGCAGCTCGCACCCGGCCATGGAGTCCACGATGAGGTCGATACGCGGCAGAGGGAAAGGGTCCTTGGGACAGGCCTTGTTCAGGTCTGTAAAGTCAATGCAGAGCGCAGCTTGAAGGTCATGGGCTTGGCCACCCAGGTTGGGTGAGGAACCGCCGTGATGACGCCGACTTCTAACAACTTGTCAACTTCAGCGACGATGAATTCCAGCTTCTCCTTGCTCTGCTTCCGCATAACTTCCTTCACGGGGCGGGCATCCGCGCTCACCGCTAGTTTGTGCTCGATCACCTCCCATGGTACGCCGGGTAAACCTGATGCTTCCCACGCGAAGACATCAGAGTTTTCCCGAAGGAAGGTGACAAGCGCGCTTTCCTATTTGTCGGCGAGACGGGCACCGATGGTGATGGTGCGGACCCCGTCGCTTGTCAGCGTCACCTTCTTGGTCATCTGTGGGTCACTGTGGAATGGCGCCTTCTTGGAGGAAGTTGATGCCGAGCCCCCGGAGTACCCTTCGTCCCCGGGGAATGCACCGGCATCAGCCTCCTGCATGCCTTGATGGGTGTTCGCCGCCACCGTCTGGTTCAGCTTCCGGACGTAGTAAATGGCGTCGTCGACGTCGGCCTTGACTTTAATCACGCCCCACACCGCCGGAATCTTCATTATGTTGTAGGCAAAGTGGGAGGCGGCCATGAATTTGGCCAGGGCAGGCCAGCCGAGTATGCCGTTGTATGGGAGCGGCGTGTCGGCGATGTCGAAGACGATCTCCTCGGTGAGGAAGTTGTTGGGATCACCGAAGGTGACCGGAAGAGTGATCTTCCCCAGCGGTCGGGTCACACTAATGTTCACACCTTGGAACACACCGGTGTCTTGCAGGCGAGAGAAAGGGATTTGTAGAGTGGGCAAGACCTTAGCCGTCAGCAAGTTGAGGCTGGAACCTCCGTCCATCAGCATCTTGGTGACCTTGTAGTTGTGGATGATGGGCGACACGATCAGAGGAAGAGTTACTACCCCGGCGACATTGTCGGCGTGATCTTCTGGGTCGAAGGTGATGACCTGGTTAGACCAGTCCAAGGGCTTTGGCGGGATATAAGCGACCACGTTCATCTCCCGGACAAGCCTCTTGCACGCCCAGTCGGAGGGACGTAGAGAGGCTCCCCTGTGGATGCACCCGACAACTCTGTTGACTTCCTGGAAGTGCCCATTATTGTCGCCCTGAGGAGCTGGAGCCTCCCCGTTATTGTCGTGGGTGACTTCTTGGTTGTTATGTCCGCGACCGCCGTGATCGTCGCGTCCTCCTCCGCGGCCCCCGCGGCCATCGCCGCGACCCAACCCACGGCTGCCCCTGCCTTGGCGACCTGTGGGTCAGTCTCGAGCGAGGTGCCAGGTGAGGCCACATTTGTAGTAGCCATCCGGGCTGACCCCGTCAGCCCGGCGTTGATCTCGGATGGCGAGATTCCTCATTTGGCGGCAGTCCTTGAGTAAGTGGTTGCCGTCAGGGTGGATCTGGCACCACGGATCTTCCTCCCCCTCAGAGGCAGAAGTAGGCTTGGCCTTCTTGGGGAGAGGCTCGGTGACGAAGACACGCTTGTCGGGTCCAGGGTCACGTTTCTTGCGTTTGGCGGGTACATCCTTGTCCTCGGGTTCATCCTCCCCGGGGAACATGATTCCTTCTTCAGTGCGGGCGCAGCGATCCGCAAGCTCCCAGAGCTCGCGGGCAGTCTCGACGTGACGGGTGCTCAACTTCTCGTGCATCCGGGTGTTCCGGACGTTGCCGTGGAAGGACTGGATCACCAGCTCCTCCTTGATGCAGGGTATCTTGTTCATCTTCTGGGTGAAGCGTTGCATAAACTTACGAAGAGTTCTACCCAAAACCTGCTTGCAGACGTGGAGGTCGCTGGGAACCCCAGGCGCTGATATACACCTTGGAAAGCCCCCAGGAACTGCTCCTTCAGCACCCGCCAGGAATGGATGGAGCACTTGGGAAGGTTGAGAAGCCACGTCTGGCTATCTCCCTTCAGGGCCAGTGGGAACCAATTGGCCATCATGACCTCATCGGCTCCGGCGACCACCGTAGTGAGAGAGTAGAGCTGCAGGAAGTCTCGAGGGTTGGTGGTGCCGTCGTAGCGAAGAACGTCGATCTTGAATTTCTTGTGCCAAGTGGTCTGGCGAAATTCGGGAGAAAGGGCGAGGCAGCCTTCGGCGATGTCGTCGTCCTGATCCTCCTGGTAATGATGTTCCCAGCGGCGTTCGATGCGGGTTTGCATGTCCTCGTACTGGCGGTTGTTGAGGTCGTCGCACAGATCTCGGTTGCGCATGGTGGATGATCCGACGGAGATGGTCTTACCGCAGTCGCGCTTCAACCGATCAGCCACCCCAATAGAGGCCGTTGACGGTGGGAGCGTGAGTGGGTTCGCACCTAGGACCGCCGTCGGCGAAGTTGAGGAGCCCCTCCACGCGGGACCTCCACTCCTGGTAGACCTTGGGATTGTTGGTGCTTGGGGGGGACTGCATCAGAGCCTTGGCGGCGTCGAGGGCATCGTGGCAGGCCTGCGTGTCCGAGGACTGGGGTGCGGTAGACTTTCTCTTGGCGCCTTGAGGACCCTCACTGGCTCAGGTGCCGTCGCTGTTCTCCCCGACAGTGGGTTCCTTGCTAGCACCGTTGCCGACGCTTTTCTCTCCTTCCGAGCGCGACAGAGGAAGCCCGGCGGAGTTCCTTTGAGCAGTCGCGCCCTCCAGATCGCCGTCTTGTGGTTGCCGCTCGCTCCGTCCGGCACCGCCTTCTCCGCAGGCGGTGGGGGCGGAGGAGCGTCCTGGTTCGCCGCCGCAGCGCGACGATCAGCGGAAGCCTGGGTGCCTGAGGGCAACACCGGCTTGGAGGCCGTAGCATTGGCCTTCTTCTTTGGCGGCATGCATGGGGAAGATGTCGTGTCTCGGATCACGAACACCGGGAGTAAAGAACACCCCCTTTTGTGGTTCCGCACAAGGCGCGAAGGAGGCTGGAAGACACCTTCCCCGGGAGTACCTCGCCAAGCTCTCCGATTGACGTACAAGCAAGCAACACAGGGACACAGAGAGTTTACCCACATTCAGGCCGCACGGAGGCTAAAATCCCTACTCCTGCATGTCTGGATTAAGTGGATCATCATGGTGCGGCTTACAAGGATGGTTACGGATGAGAACCCGGATGGTGTTGGCTAGAGGTAGACGACAAGCAGATCCTACCTGGAGGAGATCACCTCTCGCTCTACCCTCTTGGCCCAAGCTAGTCTTGGCTTTAGTTCCTTCCGATCTTGTCCTATCCTTAGCTTAGCCCAACACCCTCCTCACCATGCCTTGGTCCTCCTTTTATGGGCTAAGGGGATCCCACAGTGGCATGCAAGGAGCGTGGGGGTTTTAGGTGGAAAAAAACCCCAGCAGTCTTAGGGAGGCGACGTGGCCTTTTCTCGTCCAAGTATTCCTCCAAGGGGTTAGGTGTGGTCGTCCCCCTTTTGGAAAGCGGGGTGGACAGGGGCTGACACCCCCACCGACCATGTCCCCGCGCAGCGTATTCACCTTCTTGGTGCCCAAGTCTTCTTGGAGCTTCCGGTGTGAGCTGGCAAGTTTATTCTCTTCACCGTATGGAGGGGAAACCCAGGAGAGAGCCTGGCCTCCTGCCAGGTGTTCGGGCTCCGGGTCCTCTGTAACATCCCAAAAGTAATCCCCTTTTATTTTCTTGCTTGTTGATTTTAATTGATGCATCATCATGCCACCTTGGTTACATTTGTGGTTTTACTTTTTCAAATAAATAAAATGAGTTATTATTTTATGTCACATGTGACAACTCCTTTTAATTTAAAAACCAAAATAATAAAACTAAAATTATTTTTGGACCAGCAAATCAAAATGAGTTTTGAATTGGAAAATTAATAAAATGATTTTGAGGAAAAAAAAACCCTAGTTTTAATTTGTTTTTCTCTTTTTCTTTCTCTCTTCTAAATTCTGAAAAAAGAGAAAAACAGAAAAACAAATAAAAACCAGGAACTTGGCCGCAGCCCAGCTCCCCTCTCTTTTCTTCCCTCCTTCTTTTCTCTCCCGGGCAGCCCACCTGTGGCCCATCTCTTCCTCCGGCCCAACTTCTCCCTCCTGTTTTTCTCTTCCTCCACCTTTTCACGCCATCGCCCCCGACGCCACTTCCGCCGAAGCCACCCTGGCGCCACCCGCTCCACCTGCTCCTTTCCCCTCTATAAAGCAAGCCCCAGGGTGCCTCCTTCCCCTCCAACCCTAGCACTCCTCTCCACCTTTCCCTCCTCTCCGCCGCCGCCCCATCTCCTCTTCCTCCTCTCCGCTTCTTCACCCGAGAGCATCACCACCGAGTCAGCCGGAGGAGAAACACCGTCGCCGCCATGGGGAACGCCGCGCCGGGCTAGCTGCAGAGGAGGAGAACGTCTACGTCGCGCGGGATCTGGAGCCGGAGCCGCTCGGGATCTTCTACGACTACGTCCGACCGAGCGGAGGAGGAGCCCGCCTGCTTCGTCTACTTCCCTGTCAGCTGCACATCGTCGTCGTCTACCTCGAGCCGATCTCTGACCCCGGCTGCCCCTTGGTGAGCACACCGCCGTCGGGCTGCCCTCTCCTTCCCCCTCATGCTCTGGACGACGCCTTCGAGCGCACGTCGCCGGTAGCCATAGGACGTTGTCGATCACGCGCACGTCCGCGGGCACGAGCCCGGGGCTCCTCTGCCCGGCCACCTCCTGCACGTCGTCCCCGCACACACCAACGCACATAGGCAGGAAGTTGCAGCACCGCCCGATCTAGGTCGTCGTCGACCACCGAGATGTCGTCGATCGTTCACTGACGCCGTCGTCAGTGCAGGCCTGCACATTTCTTTAGTTAGTTCAGTTAACACACGCAGGTCCACCTCTTAGGACACCGAAGCACCCTTCTAACACCGATCCGTGCTCAGCTCAGTTGGTCTCCGTTCCTTGCGTCCCAGATCGATCCAGTGAATTAAGCCACCCCTTTTCCCCTTTTACCAGTCACTGACAAGTGGGTCCTTGGGTCCCACGTGTCATACTGATGGGTACAAATGACTCCGGTGAGAAAAGTGTCCCAGATCCAGATCTAAAACCTTTGCATGATAGCCCAGTTTTCAAAAATCTTTTACAACTAGGTCCCTAACTATATGTTTTGTCCTGTTTTTCACATATTTAATTTTTGACCTTTCTGAATTAAAAAATTGCAATAAAAATATGTTTTCAATTCAGAAAAATGTAATCTGTTCAGATATAATTTTTGTTTAATTTTCGGAATTTATTTAAATGGCTAAATAAATAAATCTTTTGCGAATTAATTAATCTTGCAAAATTCATAACTCTTGATCTATAATTCCAAAAATTATGAATTTTATATCAATTTGTAGCTAAGAATGTAATATACCTGTTTATAATTATTCATGCATTTAATAAACAATATAAATTTCGGGATAAATAGAAAATCCATTAGTTGAACTTTAAAAATGCTTTAATTGCATTAGTTATTGCAATAAGCCACTTTAGCTTTGCCTAATAGAATGTTTAGCACTTTAACTTGCTGCACAATTAACTTGCTCATGTCATCATCCTTGATTGAAGCATATGTATTGATTGTTGCCTTTGCTATGTTTGGGGTTACCCGTAGACGACGACGTTGCCGAGTACCCCGACACCTCCGAGGATCTAGCCCAGTACCAGGCTACTGAGCCAACAGGCAAGCAGCCCCTCCCCAACTTTCTCATGTGATGTCTATTCCTGTCTTGCATGCTTTAGGACTTCCGTTTTGTTGTGTCTTACGATTCCTACTAGAAGTGCATAGCCTGTTAGAAGTCCAGATATTCCTGATATGCCTGCCTATATCCTATGCTTGTTTTCCAGTTACTATCTACTAGCATGCTTAGGAGTTGATTGTGGTCTATCACATGTTTAGCTGGTATATCTTAATAATTGAAGACTTGCTATGTGGGAATCACTTTATTATATTAAAGATAAGGCACCGGCGGAAGGCCAGTTTATGGTGTTTTGTTCTGCTAGTGTCGCCTAGGAAAAACCGTTCTTTTCCGCTTATCCAAGAATGAGCGCCCTACCCACACGTGGGAAGACTTATGGAACCCCCCGCAACTCAGTACCGGATCTGCTATATTGGTTAGGGAGCCACAAAGTAGTTCGGGTGTTTACCATTTGGAGCATACGCACAAGCATGATGAAGATGAGAGGTTACAACTATGGGGGGCGCATATAGGTTTGCGGACCGTGCGTTTATCGCATGTGGACGGAGGAGCAATCGTATGAGTGTTATCCTCCCGAAGCCGTTCTCGCAACTTTTGGGCCCGCAAAGGAGTTTCGGCCGGGCTCCCGACGTGGATCAGTCTCAGATAGGTGGCTCTCTATCCAATGTAGTAGAAATGGGAAGGTCGTGTTGAGATACCTTTGCCTTTGTGGCATGTGGTTGATTGAACGTGTATGGTTACATTTGGGCACCCCTGCAGGGTTAAATCTTTTCGAAAAGCCGAGTCCGCGGTTATGGACGACTTGGGTAATGTGCTGGCTAAAAAGATCATAGACATCACCGTATATCATAAATAGCTAAATTGACTAGTAAATAGCCATATTCAAATAATAACCTGCTAAAATTTGACCAACGAGTGAGTGTCCGAACTTCTTCCTCTTGGGTATATGATACGATGGAGTTGTCTCAGGACGGGTATTGCTTGGTGGGTAGTTTAGCCCAGTAGCGCAAGCGCTCTCTTTCCTCGTTCTAATTAGACGCAAGTTGTAGCGTGTCTTCTGTAGTTGTTAGGTGCTGCTGCTGCTAGTCCACTAAACAGCCTTGCCTACCCCAATTGCATGTGCACCGTACTTCTTTTACCCCTGTGCGTAAGACTTGCTGAGTACCCCCGTACTCATACCATCGGGTGTCCGGTGCCCGTGTTTTCACCGATGCAGGAGCGATAGCAGAGTTCGACGATCCAGATGGAGGCTACTGCGTAGAGTTCGACGCTGACTACGACGAGTAGATCGAGATCCCAGGCGGCAGCCTGAGACCACCATGGGCGGGTCCCCTCTTTTATTTTACGGCCTTTGGCCTTTGATGTAGTCTGTACTCAGACGAGTGATTGCTTCCGCTGTATTCGAGACATATGATCCCCTGTGATGTAATAAAAGTATTTCGAACTATGTTTATTTATCTTTTTGTGTCGTACTTGTGCATGTGATGTAATCCAATTTCGGTTCTACTTGGCGAAATGTTATTTCCGCTAAGTGGGGCTTACATCCTCCGTGTTGTTCGCCGGGTTGGAGGTGACCCCGGAAGGTCACCTAGTCCTTCAGTCGTGGTTGTCGATGTCGCGCTTGTCAGGTACCCGTGGGGCAGGTGGTGTGGCCCACCTGCCAGTCTTGACTCCTTGCTTTGTCCATCTTCTCGATGGGTCCACGGGCGATGGACCCACTTTGGCCGCATTAGGGGAACCCCATGTTCCACTATTGCGACACTACCCATCAGTATGATAGGTGGGTCTCACTGGACCCAAATGTCAGTGACAGGAGCAAAGGGTAAAAAGGGGGTATTCTGCCAACAGAGAGGATCGAACCCGAGGTGGACAAGCAGTGCAGGGAACAAGGACCAGTGGGCCGTGCTGCCGATCCTGTCCAGAAGGGAATTTGGGGGGGGGGGGGGTTGAGAGGTGTGTCGGGACTATGGGAACGAGGGTCCCCCGTCCCAGCTGTCAGCGGCCCGAACGCTTCACGCCGTTACAAAGATCCAGCACGCACCTCGTGAGGGACCCCGCTCCCTCGTGGATCAAGATCGAAGGACCACACCAAGCTCGGCCCGCGAGGCGTTCGGACGAAGGCCCCTCCGCATCCGCCCCTCGGAGGGAAGAGGTAACGCAAAAAGTGTGCAGCAGGGCCGTGCCAGGGCGGTCTGCCCATTTTGGTGATTAAAGACTGGGATGGTGCGAGACCAGATGAAGGACGAGAGGACCCTTCCCTCTTTGGTGCTTAAAGCTCCCATTGAGGGACCCGCTCTGGTGGACGACGTCAGCGAGCCACGCACCCTCCTTTGTCTTCTCTCGGCCAATTGTGGTTGCCCTTCCTGCCAAGAGGAAGAGGCCCTGGTCACTATAAAAGGTAGCTCGCTGCCTTCATTGTAGAGAGTTGGCGATTCGGAACTCCAACAATCTACACCCGTAATATAACTAGACAAGCAGGAGTAGGATTTTACACCTCGACGGTGGCCTGAACCTGGGTAAATCTCGTGTGTGTGTTCTTGCTTCGCTCGCTTAGGCCCTCGCCGAGATCTCGTTGGTAGACTAGCTTTCAACCCCGTGGAAGAACATAGGTCCATCGGAACCCACAAATCCGACACTTGGCGCGCCAGGTAGGGGTTGAGGCTTGCTCTTCCTCGACAGATCTCCTCGCCACGACCGGCGGGCGCGCGCCTGCGGACGGGCGCACCTCGCATCACCTCCACAGGCGGAGCACGGTCGCGACACCGCCGCCACCGAGCCTGGGTCTCCAGCCTCTCCGGTAGCGCAGCCTGCCCACCTCCGTCGCCTCCTCCTCGCCGTCCGCGAACTCCCCGCAGCGGCAGGAGTCGCCTCACCACCACGCCATCTCTAGTGGTCTAACCACCGTACACCCAAGCCCGTCATGACACCCGCGGCGGCCCAGATCCTGGCAGGGACCTTCTCCAAGTGCTCGTTGGCCCGGGGGCTCGGGGGCTACTCCCGCTGCCGCACGCAGCTCGGGGGCCCGAGGCCGCCATCGTCGTCAGCAACAGATCGAAGCATCAAGCCAAGCAAGAAAACAAGTTTGTAAAGCTCGAGGCAAAGTGTCCTTTCATTAAGTTCAATCACATTACAACACGCCTTCAGCGCTAGTTTACAACAAGGAAGACCACAAGGGCGTCATGAGAAGACTCTGATTTTGGTCGCTGCCACCGACGGCGGAGATGACTCCCAGTCCTTCTTCCCGACAAGGGAGGACCCAGCAGAGGACCACGAAGATAAAGACCCACACCTCAGGCTCGCAGGTCTCGGCGCCTTGCTCCTGCGGCATGGAAGTCTCGACGAGTGCGCGCACCGCCAGGCTTGTAGGTCTCGGCTCTTCACCTCTGCGTCGTGGAGGCAGGAGCAGATCAAGACAGTAGGAAATAGCTCCGCAAGCGCAAGGTGAGCCGGCCAGAGGGAGAGCACAGTGCTCACGTCGGCAACCTCTCCTGGTGCTCCGACAAAGAAGAACGATGCCGGCATTGTGATGGAACGACGGCAACATCTCCAGCCTCTCCGCAAGCCCGCACGGGCAGCTCACCGGGGAACCCAAGGTGCTTTCCACCAGGGGCGGACCTAGGATTGAACCATGCCCCGGGCTGGCCTTTGTTACTCTACTTTGGGATGCTAACTAATCTGAGTTTTCCTCTAATTTTAAGCACTACTTAGTGGTAATTTTGGGCTGAGCACCGGGCTGTAGCACTGGTAGACCGGGGTGCAGTTCCGCCCCTGCTTTCCACCACCTCCGTGGCCGCGCCGCAGGTGCGGGAGCCGCGGCGTTACACACACATTGTTGAGCCAAGGAGAGGGGAGCGCGCTTCCCTCATATGCGGTGCCCCTCCAGCTAGACCGGAGGGGCCGGCGTCGCTGACCTTGTCCACAACTGTGGAAGACGAGGCAACGACGCCCTGCTTTGGATTGTGGGCAGCTCCGGTTACCTAGTAGTTCGCCGAGGGACCCTCAAGGCCACCGCCTTCATCAGCAATGGCGGCCTCGTGACCGCTGCCACGCCCGTCGCTCTGCGTGGTCGCTGCCATGGGCTGCGTCTTTCTACACCAACAAACTACCAAGATGAAGATGCAAGACTCAGGGGAAGGTAGAGGCGCTCTGGTGTCTCTCTTCGCCCCTACCGCCCCCTTTTCTACTGCCAGAGTGGTAGGAGGGGAGTTAATGGAGAAGTAATGCCGGCGCCCGCTCGCCTCCCAACCACCGGCGCCATAAGTGCGGTGGGCCGCCCGCCACCCAGGATTCGCCTGCACCCGCGGCACGCCGCGTCGTATCCCGTCGTCGCAAGGGAGTAAATGCTGGCCGCCAGGATTCCCGCTGACAAAGCGGAAGCCGAGCAGACGGCACATGTAGCAGCTCCAGTTTGGTACTGTAAAATTTGAACCAAATTTTAACTTTTGCATTGTCATCTTGCATCATGGCATACATTCTAAATTGCTAAGTTTAATAAAGCAACACTTGGAAATTATAAAAAGGAAAGCAAAACCCTTCCCAAATCTTCAAACCAAATGCATTGCTCAAATTGGCAAAACAAATTATTCTTGATTTTCCAATTTATCCAGGAAGTTCCAAGTATACATTTTATAAATATTTGTCAATGGCAAATACTTGCTAAGCAAAGAAATAAAATTGAGAATTCAAAATTGGTTCAAATCATTTCATAATTTGAAACCAAGTTCAACTTTTCAAAAATTCAAAAGAAAAATATGGGGAGCTTCATTATTTTATGGGGATCCTCCATGAATATTTTCATAATTTTATAAAATGTTTAAGTGCCTCTTTTAAATCCCTAAAAGCCTGCTGGTTTTAAAGGAAAACAGAAAATGAGGTTAGGGGGTTTTCTGCTAAATGACCATCTTCCCTGTCGCCACAGTGCGAGCACTGTGCCACCATGCCGCCCTGCCGCCGTGTCTTGGCCCTGCGCCATGATGCCGTGCCCCCCTCCGTGGATGAGAGCAACACGACGCCCACCTGCCCCTCACTCACCTGCTCTCTCCCATCTCTCTCGTTTTCTCCACCTTAGCCGAACCCTAGCCATGGCCGTGTCATAGCAAAGCTCGCCGCAGCATCGCCGTCACCAAGAGCCTCCCCGAGCAGATCGAATACCAAAAACCTCTCCGCCTCTTCGTCCTCTTCGTCTTCGCTGAAGGAATCGACCCGAGGCGCCGGGAATCGACCATGCCGGCCGTTTCTTCATCGCCTCCTCCGCCTACGACCGCCGCTGTTTGAGCTCGGGCTCGTCGCCGTCCGAGCTCCTCGCCCCTCTCCGGCCTGCTATTCACGCTCAGGGTGAGCTCACAGTCCCCCTGGACATCTCCTCTCCTCTCTTTCCTCCCTAGTTCGCCGAGGCGACGCAACTCACTGCCGGACACCGCTGGTCGCCGATGCTCGCGTCTCTCCGGCGACCAATAGCTGGCGGCACCGCCGTAGTTTAGGCCCCAGTAGAGCGGCGCGTCGAATGCCGCCGCCGCCGATGGTCACCACCGCGCGCGCGCCGGTCGTGGCCTCGGCCCAGTCAAAACGCTTCGTCGGTACTACCGGGCTGTTAGCCGGAAGTACCGACCATAGGTCTTTGTGGTACTGGATACCTTCTGTTAATTTCCGGAAGTAGCTCGGAAGTAGCCCCGGAAGTACCGACTTGTCCGGTACTACCGGGCCGTTTTCCGGTAGTACCGACTCAACAAATTAATACTTAGGAAAATCATAACTTAATAAATATTGATTCAAATTTTGTAAATGATATACCAAAATGCTCAGCAAATCAAAGGTTATCTAATTGTGATAATTTCACAGCATGACAACAACATTTCCTTTGATGTCATTCTCGAAATGGTTAAAAGAATTAAATTTGAATAACCGTTTAATTCACCATTTATTCATCGTTAATCGGAAAATTACAAACAAGGTACCAAAATTATCAGGAGAACAATACCTATCTAATAATGTATTTTTCATGCATATTTAAACCACATTTTAGTACTGTAATAGTTCATAAGCAATGTGGTCATTAAGTTAAACATGGAGTTGTTTCCAAATAATTGCACAAATTATTTTGGCATTACATTTAAATTGTTAGCTAACTTAAATGATGATATCAGTGCATGAACTTGACATGTCATCATGATTGTGCATTGCACCTTTTGTATTTCCTGTTATTTATTTGTTCTCATGTTATTGTTTGTGTATCGGTAGACTCAGGAGTTGAGGTTCCCCCAACATACCTCGACGATCCGTGCTTTCAGCGCCGTCAGCAAGGCAAGAGATAACCTAACCATCTGTGTATATCTCATCCTATTGTTTTACACAAGTATATTCTCCACCATAATATTGCATTCGATTCCAATGTCAATTTTGTTCCATGGTTAGGGTATCCTATTAATTGCATAGTTCCCTACACCATTACATGTTTTTCCCTCCTATTATCCATAGGTTTGATATGTTGGCCTGAGTATTCACATCTGTTGTATTTTATGCTTAGCCATGCTTAGTCGAATGCTTAGTCGTCCGGTGATTATTTCCATAATTGTGAAGTTGATGGAATGTTCGGACAAGGTGGAAACTTGTGGTACTTAATTAAAATGATTAAAGGCTTGGATGAGTTGCCATCGGGGTTGATGGTGTTTTGTCTCATTCTTGTCGCCTAGGCTGAGAGTGCTTTTAGCTAGAACCAAGAACCGAGCGTGCTTCCATCGGTGGGGGTATGGGCCCCTTACTGACCGAATAACTTGTGAGGGGCTAGCCAAGGGTGCTCTAGTTTGAGCTTTCCATTTGCGTGTGAGTTGGATGGTGGAAAAGGCTTGATGAGGACGGTGGTGTTTAGGATGTGGCCGCGGGGCAGGGTGTTGAAATAGGCACTGAATATGTCCTTCCGCACACTGATGATCCTTGGGTTAGCCTCATGCAAGGTAAAGGTTTAACCGCACCCACTCGCCGGCTTTCCCCGGAAGAGAGCTAATCAGGCGAGCCGGACGGTACCAATGGCAAAAAAAGTACACCCATGCAGTGTTTAATCTTTTCAAAAAGCCATGTCCACGGTTATGGACAAATCTTGGGAAAGGCGGATAGCTCATAGAAAACCTGAACTTAATTAAAATTTGACAACATGTGTTAAAAGGTTCATTTCCTCGAGGGTGATTCGAGGGAGTGCCTTGGTGGAGATGAGTAGTGGATTCTGGATACTGTTGGTTCAATGTGAACTAACTAATGAAAGTTTACTATCTTATCCCATTGCGAAAAACCTTCTGAGTAGTTGATGCCATGAGTTATGTCTTTAAAAAGGAAAACTAGCTTTATGCAAAACTACTACTATACAGCTTTGAAGCCAATCATCATTGGGCCTATATCGCCCTAGTAAACTTGCGAGTACGTCGTACTCAGCCTTGCTTTATTGATTATTATTTGCTTCAGAGGAGGACGTCACCGAACAGAAAGGTGGGTTCTTTGTTGACATCGATGAGTAGTCTGGGGTTCCTAGGTGGCAGCTTGGGACGTCATGGAACAGGCTGGCTGGGATTTGTTATTGTAGGCCTCTTAGGCCATAATTTGGATCTTGTTGTTTAGACAACTAAATTTGCTTCCGTTTGATGAAATGTTGGGTCGGTGACCTCTGATGTGTAATTTGCTATCTTTCTCTTTATATGAGTTTAACTATGATCTCTTTGTGTCGTAGAGTCTGTGATGTGCTAGATGTTCCGCGGTCTTGATCTCTCTATTATGCATTGATAGCTATGCCAGTGACCATGGCATTATCGAAGTGTTGCATTGCCGATGATCCATTCCGAGCAAGCCTGCCAAAGGTTTTGGCCTGGGAGTGGTAACCCCATTAACCTTCGACTGTGTAGCATGGCCTGTGGGTTACATAGTATCTCTGTATAATTCCGGGGTCGGGGCGCTACAAATTGGTATCAGAGCAGGACTGCCTATAGAAACCCTTCTATTGGTCAATGTCGAGTCTAGTGTTTGTGAAAATTATTTATAACCTAAAAATGAGTTGTGAAAACCATCTTAGGACTATGTTTACTCCTTACCCAATTCGCTCCATCTCTGAGTTATCTTATCTCTATTAGTTTTAACAGTTGTGTCACAGTTTAAGGTTCTCGGGGTTGGATTCTTACCGTCCAGTGTATGTCTCGAGTCTTTTACTTCTGTTTGCTTCCGCCGCGTTAACGTTATGTCACACATGGTTGTCTTGTTCTGTTCACTTGTGTTATTGCCATCTTGAGTCTCTATACTAGGAACGACGCTAATGCTCGATCCTAAATATTCGGAGATGGATACTAACTGTGTCCTTGTTCAAATCTCCAGAATGGCTTCTACCCGTCGTGGCAGCCAAAGCGATGCTGAGCCACCGCCGCCACCCTCTATGGCGGAGGTTCTGATGGCAATCGAAGAGAACCGCCTGCGCAACGAGCGTCTGCTCGAGCAGTTGGTGCAGCAGGGTGCACAAAGGAACAGTGACTGCAACACTCTCGGTGAGTTCTTGCGCTCCCAGCCACTGACCTTCTCTGATGCTAGAGAGCCGCTGGATGCGGACGATTGGCTGCGTGCTCTCTGATACGTCTCAAATGTATCTATAATTTTTGAGTGATCCATGCTAGTTTTGTGATATTGTCACATGTTTTTACTATCAAATATATCATTTTTATGCATTTTGTCGGACTAACCTATTGACAAGATGCCAAGTGCCAGTTCCCTGTTTTTGCTGTTTTTGTATTTCAGAAAAGTCACAACAGGAAATATCGTCGGATTGCCCTCAAAATTTACGGAGATTGTTTATGCGACGAAAGACACAGGTGGACCAAAGGGCGACCTGGGGGCCACCCAGGGGCCAGGGGTGGGTGGCAGCCGCGGCCCCACCTTGACCCGCAGGTGGGGCCCGCCCCTGCCCTCTGGGCACCGCCTCGGCCCCCTCCGACGCCTATAAAATCCCTTTTGACCTAAAACCGAGAGGGCGGCCATTATTTTCTAGAAACTCGACCCCGACGCGCCGTCACCTAAAACCCTAGTTCTTGGTCCAATCTGAAGCTGATCCCGGCACTCTACCGGAGGGGAGATCGATCCCGAAGGGCTCTTCATCGTCATGCCTTCCTCCGGGATGATTTGTGAGTAGTCTCACCTTGGACTACGGGTCCATGGCAGTAGCTAGTTGGTAGTCTCTCTCTCTTGTGCTTCATGTTTTATGATCTTGTGAGCTGCCTAACATGATCAAGATCAATTATTGTAATGCTATGTGATGTGTTTGCTGGGATCCGATGGATTATGAAGTTATGTTTAGATTGTGCATGATTCTTATATGAGTAATTTATGTTCTTGCATGCTCTCTGATGTGCATAGTTACTTTGGCCAATTGATTGTGTGTATCTCCAAGAGAGGGTATTTATGCTAGATAGTGGGTTCATGACCCCTTTTGTTCCTGGGCACGAGTGACGGAAACGTCTAAGGGCGAGGGTGTGCTGTTGCTACTAAGGGTAAAACAGTGGTGTTAATGTCTCTTTTGATATTAGTATTGCATACTTCATGCACTTTACTTAATGCAATTGTCTGTTGCTGGCAAATTAATACCGTTGGGTGACAGGCTCGATAGCGATCCCACAGTGGACTTTTTAGACAAAGACGCAGTTGGACTCAACGGTCTTTGTTCCTTGTCGCGATGCCTCCATAAATATTATCATGTCCTTTTTGTCATAGCTAAATTGGGTTTGTGTCATGATCTTGTCAATTGCCTAGCTGTAATTCGTTCACCCATCACATGCATATTTTATTTACTTGAGAGACTCCACTAGTGAACCCATGGCCCCCGGTCCATCTTTTTACATTGTTTACAACCTCATTTACTTGCTTTTAATCATCATTATTCCTCTGGTCACTTTTCATATTTCATCTATTTCATCATACAATTAACCGCTTTGTTTTCCGCGAGACCGGAAAGATTGACAACCTTTCCGCCGTTGGGGGCAAAGTATTTTGGTTGAGTGTGTGCAGGTCCGCGTCTGTTGAAGGTCAAGCGCCAGAGATCTTCAACATTCACCTCATTGTTGATTTCAAAGTCCTACTGGTTCGATAAACCTCGGTTCGTTAAACGAGGGAAAACTGCTACTAGCTGCAATTCCGCCTTCGCTGGGGGCACCACCCAACTTATTTTAATACAGCAGCAAGCTCTTTTCTGGCGCCGTTGCCGGGGACTTTGGAGCTACAGCAAGGGGAGTCTCATACTCTCAATCTCTTTACTTTGTTTTTGTCTTGCTTGCTTTATATCTCGTTTAGTTTACTTTCCTGTTTCAAAATTTTAAAACCCCAAAAAATTAGTGTAGTCTTTATTTTCGTTTTGTTAGTATGCTTAGTTATTTACTTGTTCTCAATGGTTAACTTCTTTGAAACTAGATCTTATTGGCAAGGTGGGTTCACAGAGGAACAAAAAGAATATTATAAGGAATACCGCTTGTCTCAAAAAGGGATACACTTATGGAAATAATAAATCAACTGAACAATTATGCTAGAGACTTGTGCTTTAAATATGACATATCTTATTGTTGTGATGAATCTTCATGCTGCTTGAATTTTGAACACCTTCCTTTCCAATGTGCTTGCAATGATAATGAAACCTTAGCATCCAATGCTAAGGGAAACTATGATTTTTATGATGTGGAACCTATTGAAGAATTTATTGCGTGGAAGGGTGCTTATGAAATTTCTTCTTTGATTGAAAATGGTGATGATGCTCCTTATAAATCTGAAAGTTTTGCTATACTTAAATATTGCATGGATAATTACAAAGATGAAAATTGTTATATTACTGAAAATCTTAAGGGTTTATCTCCCCCAAAAGAAGAGACTAATGCCAAACTTGTTGAAACTGGAAGCTCATTGGATGAAAACAAGGAGGAGAATGACGAACAAGAGGAGGAAGAATGGAGTAGCTACCCATCTCTACCTTCTAACGAGAGTAACTCTCTAACTCATACATTATTTGATTGTCCTCCTTCCTTACAAAGGAGAATGAATGCTATGATCCCATTGATTCATTTGAAACATCCCTTTTTGATAAAAATGATCTTGTTATTTATGATAATCCATGCTATATTGATAAATCTTATGATAATCCTTTATTTGCTACAACCAATGAGATGCATGATAATGAGGAGTTGTGTTTAGAAAGTTCATATGATAAAGCTCTTGATGATGGTCCTATATTACTTGATGATAAAAATTATAATGCTATTGAAAGTGGGTTTAATCCCACTATTTTTGAGATGGACCGAAATTATGTGCTTGTAGATCATGAAAAGCCTATTTTAAGTGATAATTATATTGTTGAGTTTGTTCATGATGCTACTAAAAATTATTATGAGAGAGAAAAATATGGGTGTCAGAGTTCTCCTGTCACTAAAACACCTCTCTTTATGCTAAAAGTTTTGAAGTTGCACTTGCTTTGTCTTCCTATGCTACTAGCTTTATGCTTCAATGAATTATTTTTGTACAAGATGCCTATGCATAGGAAGTGGGTTAGGATTAAATATGTTTGGTATTTATTTCTTGATGCTCTCTTTAGTCAACTCTTATTCTTATGTGAGCATCATTGAAATTACTGGGCCTAGCTAAAAGGCGTTAAAGAAAAGCGCTTGTTGGGGGGCAACCCATCTTTTATTTTCAGTTTGCTTTTTACTTTTCTTGAGTCATGAAGTTATTACCTCTATAGCAACTTCATTGTATCCTTTTCTTTTGGTTTTTTGTGCCAAGTTTAGCCTCTAATGCATTGAAAGTGCGAGGTATTGTGTTGCTGTCCAAAAACAGATTTTGTGCGCCTGTTGCACGAAAATCCTAAAATCGCCAGAATTTTATATTTTTCTGATAATTTTTATGGCAAGACCGATGCTTTTATCTATCTTTCGTTAGTTTTAAGTTTTTTGATTTGAGCTGCATAAATGCCTCGAAAAATTTGATCTTTACAGACTGTTCAGATTTTGACAGATTCTGCTTTTATTTTACATTTGTCTCTTTACCATCGTCATATGTGATACTCTAGGGGTAGAGTGCCACATTAAGGCTTAGTAAAACGTAGCTAATGTTTAATTGAGTTGGTTTGCAATTTGTCATGAGTTGAACACATGTGCATTTTAATTTTGTGAGCACTAATCCTCTAATCAAATTATGAGAAGTTTTGTGTGAAGTGAGTTTTTAAGTTCCAAAGGAGAGGAATATGAAGAAATCGAGGATGGATCAGAGCTCAAGCTTGGGGATGCCCCCATGGAACCCCCTCTGAATATCAAGAACTATCAAGAGTCAAAGCTTGGGGATGCCCAAGGCATCTCCTCATCTTCATCGACTATCATAAGGTCGTCTTCGTTGAACTTCGTTTTTATCACTTTACATATTATGTGCTATGCTTGGAGCGTCTTTTTACTTTCAGTTTTGTTAGTTTGTTTGTTAGTCATATCTTTGTTGGATCCTAGCTTTATTTGTGTGGGAGAGAGACACGCTCCGCTTTTTCATTTGAATACTCCTTTGCTTCGCTTATATCTTTTTGAGTATTCTTAGCTACTGTCTGTTTTCTAGTAAGCTCTCGCTTTTAGCTTTTATCTTGTTTAGAGCTGCTAGTTGTTAAGTTAAACTCTCTTGTTCTTCACTTATACTTGTTGGAGAGTTGTTGTTGAAAAATTGATTGAATTGTCAATGCGACAAAATGCTGATTGTGTGATGATAGAATAAAATGAAAAGCCTGCATAGTTTTGTAGATCGTGGTGTGGATACTTGATGCTTCTCAATTGTTTTTAGATGTTAAGTTGAATGCTTAAACTTGCTGATTATTTGAGTGGAATTGATTAGTAAAGGAATATGGTTGAAAGCTTGAAATTATGTGATTTTTCACAGTTGTTAATTCATAATGCTAATCTTTCCATCAAAAGAATTGTTTGGTCAACAAGGGAGACGGTGTAGAGTTTTTATGGTTATGACCGGTAAATGTCTTATGTTGTTCTGTTACCGGTTATTGTTAGATGTTTGCTTCAAACCCTTTTTTGCTAAGCCTAAAAATTCGTACTGAGTGTATGGTTCACTCGTGCATCCAATCCCCAAAGCCAAACTTTCTTGCCAGCTGAGTCCACCATATCTACCTATGCATGGTATTTCCTACCATTCCAAGTAAATTTGTCATGTGCTACCTTTAAAAATTCAAAATACTTCTTCTTTGTGCCTCTGTTTTTAAGCTCATGAGGGAGCAGTAGAGAGCTAGATATAACTTGTGTCAAACGAGGTCATTTCCCCCCTTTCACCCAGTGTTGATGGATTACGTCTTCACTTGAATCAACCCGAGAGCAGCTTAAGCAAAAATATAAATGTAACTCACAATTCTCCTCCGCGCAATGCAAATCTGAGAAATCAGCCCAAACATTGGACAGTGGTGAAACCAAGGAGAAAGAAGAGCGTACTCGCTCTTCTAAGAACCAGCTGCTCTCACAAGTCTAAAAACCTTGCTTGTCATGACGGACTAGATATTTTCTCTGTTGTGAAGTCATTGACGAAAGCATGCATACCTCAAAATCATTTTACCTCTATTTTAAAAACCAAAAAGCTCTAGCACATGACTAATCCCTGCTTCCCTCTGTGAAGGGCCTTTCTTTTACTTTTAATGTTGAGTCAGTTTTCTCTTTTTCCTTCTATCTCCACAAAAGCAAACATCTAGGATTGACCCTGGGTATCGTTGAGCATATTACATTATCAAGATTAAACATTAATCTTTGTATTGACTTTATCTATAAGATAAGCCGTTGGAAGTTGAAGCACTTTGCTAATGCTTACATCTTCCTTTGTGTTGATTCTCAAACACTTTTGTCATGGAATTATTATCCTTGTGAATTAGTCAAATATGTTGATCACATTGTTTTCATGTCTTTGACATACTATTTATGAAAGGTTTTGCTTGGATGATTCAACTTGTTTATTCATTGCTTTCTTGCTATCAATTATAGACAATTGTTTTGTATCTCTTCATTCACATCCTTTGATTTGCATCACTATCTTGATCAAGAATGTGTTGGTTGCATGTCTCATCAAAAATTATTTGTTATCACTTACCAATTCGAGGATGAGTAGGAGTTAAGCTTGGGGATGCTGATACGTCTCAAACGTATCTATAATTTTTGAGTGATCCGTGCTAGTTTTGTGTTATTGTCACATGTTTTTACTATCAATATATCATTTTTATGCATTTTGTCGGACTAACCTATTGACAAGATGCCAAGTGCCAGTTCCCTGTTTTTGTATTTCAGAAAAGTCACAACAGGAAATATCGTCGGATTGCCCTCAAAATTTACGGAGATTTTTTATGCGACGGAAGACACATGTGGACCAACGGGTGACCTGGGGGGCGACCCAGGGGCTAGGGGCTGGTGGCAGCTGCGGCCCCACCTTGACCCGCGGGTGGGGCCCGCCCCTGCCCTCTGGGCACCGCCTCGGCCCCCTCCGATGCCTATAAAATCCCTTTTGACCTAAAACCGAGAGGGCGGCCATTATTTTCCAGAAACTCGACCCCGACGCTCCGTCACCGAAAACCCTAGTTCGGGGTCCAATCTGAAGCTGATCCTGGCACTCTGCCGGAGGGGAGATCGATCCCGGAGGGCTCTTCATCGTCCTTCCTCCGGGATGATTTGTGAGTAGTCTCACCTTGGACTACGGGTCCATGGCAGTAGCTAGTTGGTAGTCTCTCTCTCTCTTGTGCTTCATGTCTTATGATCTTGTGAGCTGCCTAACATGATCAAGATCGATTATTGTAATGCTATGTGATGTGTTTGCTGGGATCCGATGGATTATGAAGTTATGTTCAGATTGTGCATGATTCTTATATGAGTAATTTATGTTCTTGCATGCTCTCCGATGTGCGTAGTTACTTTGGCCAAGTGATTGTGTGTATCTCCAAGAGAGGGTATTTATGCTAGATAGTGGGTTCATGCCCCCTTTTGTTCCTGGGCATGAGTGATAGAAACATCTAAGGGCGAGGTTGTGCCGTTGGTACTAAGGGTAAAACAGCGGTGTTAATGTCTCTTTTGATATTAGTATTGCTTACTTCATGCACTTTACTTAATGCAATTGTCTGTTGCTTGCAACTTAATACCGTTGGGTGACAGGCTGGATAGCGATCCCACGGTGGACTTTTTAGACAATGACATAGTTGGACTCAATGGTCTTTGTTCCTTGTCGTGATGCCTCCATAAATATTATCATGTCATTTTTGTCATAGCTAAATTGGGTTGTGTCATGATCTTGTCAATTGCCTAGCTGTAATTCGTTCACCCATCACATGCATATTTTATTTACTTGAGAGACTCCACTAGTGAACCTATGGCCCCCGGTCCATCTTTTTACATTGTTTACAACCTCATTTACTTAATTTTAATCATCATTATTCCTCTGGTCACTTTTCATATTTCATCTATTTCATCATACAATTACCGCTTTGTTTTCTGCGAGACCGGAAAGATTGACAACCTTTCCGCCGTTGGGGGCAAAGTATTTTGGTTGAGTGTGTGCAGGTCCATGTCTGTTGAAGGTCAAGCGCCAGAGATCTTAAACATTCATATCGTTGTTGATTTCAAAGTCCTGCTGGTTCGATAAACCTCGGTTCATTAAACGAGGGAAAACTGCTACTAGCTGCAATTCCGCCATCGCTTGGGGCACCGCCCAACATATTTTAATACAGCAACACTCTCGAGCGCAAGTTTGCTGCCCTACATGTTCCGGCTGCTGAACAAGTGAACTTTGCGACCTACCTTCTAAATGGAGCCGCTGGTTCTTGGTGGAAGAGTCATGTGTCGATGTTTGCTGCGGGCCATGTCTTTACCTGGGCTGAATTCCGCACTGCGTTCCGTGCTGCTTACATTCCTAAGCCCATCATGGACTTAAAGAGGAGGGAGTTCCTGGATCTGAACCAGGGACGTATGGACGTCCAAGCTCATGGGCGTGAGTTCGACCACCTGCCTCGCTAAGCCCCGCGGGACGTGATGAATGATGAGGACAAATAGGAGTTGTTCTGCAAGGGGCTTGCACCGCGGCTCCGATGTGAGTTGTTGCCCTTCAAGTTCCAGTCTTACCAGAAGCTGTACAACTAGGCTCTCACTCTGGAGCAAGGTAGGAAGGAGCTGGAAGCTTCCAAGAGGCCAGCGCAGGGAGACCATCAGAGTTCCTCGGGTTCTGAGGTCAAGAAGCGCAGGGTCTTCGTGCCATTCAGCGCGGTGCCACGTGCTCCATACCTGCCCAGGCCCTCCGGATACAGGCCACCTCCGCCTCGCCCAGCTACTTCGACCTTGGGTGCGAGCGGAAGTGGGTATCGCCCTCAGCTGCCTGTGCCACCCAGCGTCACTTGCTACAGCTGTGGCCAGGCTGGTCACTACTCAAGGGAGTGTCCTCAGAAGGCACCTGCTACCGCAACACCTGCACCAGCTCCCTCCACACCAGCAGCCAAGGCTATGACTGTCAGCCGTGGTCGTCTGAACCACGTCTCTGCTGAAGAAGCTGAAGAGGATCCCAGTGTCCTCATGGGTACCGCTTCAGTTTGTTTGATTCTGGAGCATCACATTCATTCATATCGGTAACCTTTGCGCAAAACAACCACATATCGTTTGAAGAAATGAACACCCCTCTGGTTATTAACACCCCTGGGTCTCGTTGGCAAACCAAGTGGGTTACTCCTGAGGTTCAGATTAAAATCGGCTACTGGGCTTTCCCGTTTCCTTTGGTGTCCTTGAAATCCTCCGGCTTCGATGCCATCCTAGGTATGGATTGGCTGGGAAAATACCAGGCCAAGCTTGACTGCGCAGCTAAGACCGTCACTGTGACCGATTCTGCTGGAGGAACCGTGCAGTATTGGTCTCCAACGTCCAGAACTCCATCCGTAACCAGTCCTCTCTCCCCTGAGATCAGTCTATACTTTATGGAAGGTATCACCCCACCTGAGATGCATGAGGTAGGGGTGGTGTGTGATTTCCCCGACGTCTTTCCTGAAGAATTGCCTGGCATGCCACCTGATCGAAGTGTGGAGTTTGTCATCGAATTGGTTCCGGGGACTGCTCCGATTTCCAAAAGGCCTTACCGCATGCCGGCGGAAGAGTTGGCTGAGCTGAAGAAACAAATTGATGAGCTGTTGGAGAAGGATTTCATTCGGCCTAGTAGCTCGTCCTGTCATCTTTGTCAAGAAGAGGGATTCTAATGTTCCTCGTCTGGTTGTCGATTATCGGCCTCTGAATTCGGTAACCATAAAAAACAAGTATCCTATTCCCCGGATAAATGACCTCTTCGATCAGCTAGCTGGTGCAACTGTATTCTCCAAGATGGATCTGAGGTCAGGCTACCATCAGATCAAAATCAGGAAGGAGGATATTCCAAAGACGGCATTCACTACCCGTTATGGTTTATACGAGTATACCGTCATGTCCTTTGGTCTCACCAATGCCCCGGCTACTTTCATGAGGCTTATGAACTCCATCTTCCATGAGTACCTCGACAAATTCGTCATAATATACATTGATGACATCCTTGTTTACTCCAAAACCGAAGAAGAGCATGCTGAGCATCTTCGGCTAGTTCTGACAAAGCTTCGTGATCATCGTCTCTATGCTAAGTTATCCAAGTGTGAGTTCTGGTTAAAGGAACTCATCTTCCTAGGTCATGTGGTGTCAGCTGCTGGAGTAGCTGTAATACCTGACAAGATTCAGTCAATTCTGGATTGGGCGACTCCAAAGTCGGTCAAAGACATCCGTAGCTTCCTTGGGTTGGCGGGTTATTACCGGATTCATCAAAGGCTTCTCCAAGATAGCCAAAGCTTTGACAGACCTTCTTAACAAGGATAAGAAGTTCGTATGGACGGACAAAGCTGAAGAGAGCTTCCAAACCCTAAAAGTCAAACTCACAACTACTCATGTGCTTGTCCTTCCGGACACAGACAAAGACTTTGTCGTCTACTGTGATGCCTCTTTACAAGGCTTAGGTTGTGTGCTAATGCAAGAAGGCCATGTGGTAGCATATGCTTCTCGCCAACTTAAACCGCATGAGCACAACTACCCAACTCATGATCTAGAGCTTGCTACCGTGGTTCATGCTCTGAAGCAATGGAGACCCTACCTGCTGGGCAACCGTTGCGAGATCTTCTCGGATCACCAGAGTCTGAAATATCTCTTCACCCAGCCAGATCTAAATCTCCGACAGAGAAGATGGTTGGAGTTAATCAAGGACTATGATGTGACAGTCAACTATCAGCCCGACAAGGCCAACGTCGTGGCAGATGCGCTGAGTCGCAAGTCTTATTGCAATGCCCTGATGGTTGAGAAGGCTCAACCTACTCTACATGAGGAATTCGCACGTTTGAATCTAGAAATTGTTCCCTCTGGATATCTAGCAAACTTAGAGATCAAATCCACTCTTGAGGATGAGATCAAGGCAGCCCAACTGCAAGATGCTGGCATCCTCGAAATCAAAGAGAATATCGCAAGTGGGAAAGCTAAATGTTTCTCCATTGATGACTCTGGTGTTGTCTATTTCGGGGACCGTCTTGTGGTGCCCAAGAGTGGGAATACCAAAGGGTTGATACTCTCCGAAGCTCATGAGTCACCCATCTCTATTCATCCGGGTAGTACCAAGATCTTCGCCGTCAATTCTGGTGGTCTTGCATGAAGCGAGAGATTGCCGAGTACGTTGCTGAATGCAACGTCTGTCGCCGTGTGAAGGCTGAACATCAAAGGCCAGCGGGTACTCTTCGCCCCATAGCTATTCCCGAGTGGAAATGGGATGAAGTGGGTATGGACTTCATTACCGGTTTCCCGAGATCACCAAAGGGCAACAAGGCCATTTGGGTAGTCATTGATCGTCTGTCCAAGGTCACCCATTTCCTCCCTGTTCGCGAGGATATCAACTCCAGTAAACTGGCTGATCTGTATATGGCCCGGATTGTTCCTTTGCATGGGGTTTGTAATGCCCCGGGATCGGTACTATGAAGACTTGAGCGTTCCCGCCAAATCCGCATAATAACGATCCTAGGACGCCCACCAAGCATAACGTGGACATCGCAACACACACGTTATGCAGGTGGAATTGTGATAACATTACAACAGTTCTCGATGGAACCCACAAAAGAACATAAATACAACAACGACTCACGGAGTCAAGAACAACAAAAGGATACAATACAAAGATCCAAATAACAATGGAAGCGAATAGTATCCGACTACGGACAAGATACAAATTGGACTAAGAGTCCTGAAGATAAATGAAGGTACCATATCTTTGCCCAGGCCAAGCCGGAGGGATTCCCAAGCTAACATCGTCAGACTTCAAACCTATCGGCTGCATTGGAATAGCAGCCCCGAAGGGGTCAGTACTACAAACAGTACTGGCAAGTAATACTCACAAGATATGAAAGCTAGAAATCTGAGGAAAGAGGGTTACCGATTGAGGCGGCGGCATGCAGCACTAACAACTTATAGAGAAACACTACAACTTTCGTCTACCAGAGACAAGGTAAGAGAGCGCATAAGAAACCAACTACTACTCACCACATCAAAAAACCCGCCCAAGCTCCCTCGATCAACCGCCCGCGAGGAAGCAATCAGGGCAACTCACACGGTGGACAAGTTTTATGGGTTATTATTCAAGTAATCTATTTTACTAGACAAGTTATAATTATTAGGTGCAAGTTGTCTATGATCTTTTTAGCCAGCGCATTTCACCAAGTCGTCCATAATCGCGGACACGGCTTTTCGAAAAGATTTCACCCTGCAGGGATGCACCAATGAACCCACACGCATCGAAACACTCGCTTAGAGGTGTACCGGTGGAGCGTTTGATGCAATACTTCCCTTCTCTACAAACAAGTCCAGGGAGCCACCTAGCTAGGCCTGATCCACCTTGAGAGTCTGGCCAAAGCTTCGATGTGGGCCTAACCGTTGCGTGGACAGTGTCGGGAGGAACACTCATACGATTGCCCTCCTTCCACATGCGATAAACGCCACGTGCCTGATGAGGACATCCCTAGTGTGTCTACTACTTCTCCAATTGAAGACGTTGTTGTCCAAGATAATTCCAAAGAAGTGAGACTTGGTCCAATGACAAGGTCAAGAACCAAGTTGATAGAACAACAGGTGAATTCTCTTCTAGCTGATTGTGATAATTTAATTGATGAGAATTTTATACTACCTAAGTCTATGCATTTATATGTGATTAGGTTTGTTGATAACACAAGTGCTAATGGAGGGAAACATCAAGACATGAAGGCATGTGATGACACATATGATCATGGAGACATCTGCCATAATGAAGGCACATGAAATCATGGAGACACATGAAGGCCATAATATTACAAGTGTGAAGGCTTCGTATTTTATATATACTTATGGGCCTGCGTGTCATCTAGGCCGAACCCATCATGGGTCGGTTTGTATCTTTCCTTAAGTTGAATTGGAGTCCAGTCCAAGTTGGAGAAGGAGTGCTTGCGCAAGGGACTTGTGGCCGTACCCCCTCTCCCTTAAGTAGCCGCCACCTGCGTGTGGAAGAGTTAGAACAAGTTTAACCAAAAACCTAGCCTCCAGATTGTAAGCTCAAGCTTTCATCTTGAAGTATTACCTTTGCAAATCTTACGTGCTATCTTGTTGTTCCATTGGGAATAAGGGGATACAGGACCACTTGTGATCTTTGATTGCATGTGCAAGAGTGTGTAGTTGAGAATAGCTAAGGGATTGATTGTTGTTGCATTGGCAGCAGGGATTATCCACGGTGAGATCTCAGTGTAGCACTAGTTATCAAGTTACCAAATCATCCACAAAACATCCACCTTCAAATTCGAGTTGCTCACAAGAGAAGATCGGGCCACCCCTTATCATCTTGGTATCAGATTCTCGGGTTTACTCGGTGAGCGTTTTCTTTTCCCTAGATTTGAGTGTTTTTATTACCTATACAGAAAAAGCCAAAAATATTAGGTATAGAATTTGCCATAGCCTTAGATCACACCAATTTGCTTAGTTTAATTGTTGTTTGAGTTGGTGTTTTGGTGTCCCTGTTTTTTCTTTTTCTAGTCGTCGAGTTCTTCGGTTTAGGATTTAGGTTGTTTCCGAGTCGAGTCCTTGTTCTTCTTCTGTTCGAGTCCATAAATCAAAAATCCCAAAAAGAGTAGTGTTCCGAGTTGTTTTCCTATCCGAGTTGAGATCAGGTTGCTGCCACGGCACAACAATTGCCACTTTTTCCTGCCGTGCGCCTTAATCCTACTTCTACTCGGAATCGGCTTCCTGCCACGGCACCAAAACGCGTGAAAACGCTGCCGCGCCGTGTCCTAGTTCTACTCGGATCCGATCCCTGCCGCGGCACAGCAAAGAGTTGTTTTCTCTGCCGCGATCACCACTCCCACGCTCGCCGCGCCGTTTCTCTGCCCCGGCACAAGAACGCGCTGTTTTCTCTGCCGCGCCGGCACGACTCCGAGCAATTCCTGCCGTGAGTCTTAGTGTGTTCTTTTGTGTTTTCATTGCCAATTTCACTAGGTTTCCAATCAGTTTCTTTGAGAACCATAGATACAGCCTATCTACACATACAATTAGGAGCTTACCCATAAGACTAGCTCTTTTATTGCTCACAGGCTGCTAAATACGTTCGTTGCACGATCTTGTTTTCCTGAAAAAAAATTTGCTCCGCGGTGCGACATATTGTGGCCAAGAGAGAAGTGCTACAGTGAGCAATCTTGTGAGGAATATTGCTATATCCAAAGAGAGTTTAAAAAAAAAGAGAGACAAGAGAAAATTCAAAAGAGGCCGAAAGTTTCATACAAGTTGGAGAGTGGAGCTATATTGTTATCATCTTGACACCACTTTGAGCAATCTTGTGCCTGTTTTCTCTTGAGCATAGCTAGTGTCTTTCGAGTGCATTGCAAAATTTCCATCCATATATTTGCATTGCCACATTTGTCTCCATCTTTTGTGTGAGTTCTATAGGTGTGTTTTGACATCATCACAAACAGCAAATTAGGCCTTGTTATTTTGGTGTGTTAGGATTCCCTAAGCCAAGCTCCACCAAATAGCATGTTTGCCGTGTGACACTTGATATCCTGGTTATTCTCTTCTCACACTTGGTACATCCTTCATTGATACTTGTTGGTAAGTAAATCCTTTTCACTTTGGAACAAATAAAGGTACACTATTATTTGCTGGTTTGAGTGAGTTGTGAGAGAACACCACATCCCATTATTATTTTGTTTTCACTAACATCTTAATCAATGGATGCTATGAGTGATCTTGTTGTGCAGGATAAGAAGAACCCTGAGGATATGGTCAAGTGGAATGAGTATGAAGCATTGAGAGAAACCATGTATAGAAAAATTGCTGCTGAGATAGAGAAGAGTGATGATAGTTTGCGGGAGGAGTTGAACACTTTGGACCTCAAAATTGATGCTGCTGCTACTCAAGAATCTGTGAATATTTTACAAGGGGCCGTGACCAATTTGACCCGACAAGTTGCAAATTTAACAACACTCCTGGAGAATAATAACAACCAATGGCGAGTTCCACCCAATGCTGCTGATTTGCATGGCCGTGGCAATTTGCATGGTGGCCGTGGAGGAGTTGCTGCAAGGGGGATCCAATTGGAACACAATCGAGAGGATGATGGTTTGGGTAAACCAAAATTTTCTATTCCTACTCTCACTTGTGATGCTGAAGATGTAGAAGAATACTTGATGTGGGAGCTGAAAATTGAGAAACTTTGGAGATTGCATGACTATTCTGAAGAGAGAAAAATTAAGCTTGCTTCTTCTGGTTTTGAGGGTTATGCACTTTTGTGGTGGGATAGCCTTACTGAATTGAGGGCCGAAATAGAAGAACCTGAAATTGCTACATGGGGAGAGATGAAACAATTGCTTCGGGACAGGTTTGTACCCAAAAATTATATTAGAACTCTCTATGATAAGCTCCAACAATTGAAGCAAGGTACAAAATCAGTGGATGCATATTACAAAGAGATGGAGTTGATCCTCCAAAGAGCTCGGGTTAGAGAGGCTCCTGACCAAACAATGCAAAGGTTTCTTTCTGGTTTACAATTTAAAATTAAGAGCATTGTGAGGCATACACAATATAGTGATATGACAGATTTGTTACATCAAGCAAGAGAAGCTGAAAAGAGGTTGGCTGAGGAAGAACATATGAGTACAAGGAGGAGTTTCCCACCGAAAAATTCGGTTGTATCACCATCAACACCTCCAGCTGCTCCAACCCGAAGTGCTCCTAGTTCAAAACCTGAGAGTAGTAATTCTGGAGCAAAGAAAACAACCCCACCCACGACAAACAATACTACACGAAATAGAGATATGTTTTGTCATACATGTGGAGGTAAAGGACATTTTAAGAGAGAATGTCCTAATAAAAAGGTTATGATTCTTAATGTTGATGATGAGTATGAGACAGGAGATGATGCTGATCCTAATGAGGATGATATATATGATGATGATGATGGTCCTCTTGTTGCCTTTGCTTCACATTATCCAACTATTGTTTGCACACAAGCTTTGACTGTTGTTCCAAGTGAAGAGAGTCAAAGGTGCAATTTATTCCAAACTAAAGCAATTGTAGGTCCCCAAATGGCTTGCAAGGTGATCATTTATGGAGGAAGTTGCAGAAATTTGGCTAGCAAAGAATTGTGTGCAAGGCTCAAGCTGAAGTATATTCCGCACCCACACCCTTATTATATTCAATGGTTGAGTGACAAAGAAGAAATTAAGGTGTGCCATATGGTGAGAGTGGAATTTCAGATATAAGGATACAATTGAGTGTGATGTGGTTCCCATGTCAGTTTATCACATGTTATTGGGTAGACCGTGGCAGTTTGACAGGAAGGTTATTCATGATGGGAGAGCCAACACATATACATTGAACTGGCATAACTAGGACATTATATTGAGGCCTATGACACCGCAGCAAATTGTTAATGAGTCTAGACAAAAAAATGAAGTGCATTTAGAAAAGGAGAGTGATAGGCAAGAAAAGAGTGAAAACAATTTTTCTGTGGGAGAAAACAAACCTAGACCGAGTGGTAAAAGTAAGGGAGTGAGCCTTTTAACAATGTTCTCCACCAAAGATGATTTGAGAGAGTTTCGTGAGGATCCTAGTTTAGTACCTATAGTGCTCATGCATAAGGGGGAAATTTTAGTTTCTAATGACATGACTCCTCTTTCTATTGGTGTTTCTAATGTCTTGCAGGATTTTGGTGATGTTTTTCCAAAGGAGGTGCCCTCGGGACTGCCACCATTGAGAGGGACTGAGCACCAAATTGACCTTATTCCTGGTGCAACATTACCAAACAGAGCTCCCTATAGAACAAATCCCCAAGAAACCAAGGAAATTCAGAGGGAAGTACAAGAGCTTTTGGACAAAGGTTATATTCGAATAAGCCTTTCTCCTTGTGCTGTTCCTGTTATTTTAGTTCCTAAGAAAGATGGTACATGGCGTATGCGTGTGGATTGTAGAGCAATTAACAACATCACTATAAGATATAGACATCCTATACCTAGGTTGGAGGATATGCTTGATGAATTGAGTGGTGCTGCTGTTTTCTCTAAAATTGATTTGCGTAGTGGTTATCATCAAATTAGGATGAAAGAGGGGGATGAATGGAAAACAGCCTTTAAAACAAAATTTGGTTTATATGAGTGGTTAGTAATGCCTTTTGGATTAACTAATGCACCTAGTACTTTCATGCGATTAATGAACCATGTTTTGAGAAATTTTATTGGCAAGTTTGTGGTTGTTTATTTTGATGATATTCTCATATATAGCCACAATGAACATGAACACATTGATCATATAAGACAAGTTTTGCAAGTGCTACGAGAAAATAAATTATTTGGTAATCTTGAGAAGTGCACTTTTTGCAAAGATAAGGTCATATTTCTTGGATATGTTGTCTCTAAGCATGGGATAGAAGTAGATGAGTCTAAGATTGAAGCAATTAAAAATTGGTCTATACCCATGAATGTGAGTCAAGTGAGAAGTTTTTTAGGCGTTGCTGGATTTTATAGAAGATTTGTAAAAGATTTTAGCACCATAGCTGCCCCTTTGAATGATTTGACTAAGAAAGGTGTGGAATTTGTGTGGGGGGTTGCTCAAGATATTGCTTTTGATACTCTGAAAAATATGTTGATTTCGGCTCCATTATTGATGCTTCCTAATTTTCATAAACAATTTGAAATTGAATGTGATGCTAGTGGCATAGGTATTGGAGGTGTATTAATGCAAGATAAGAAACCACTTGCGTATTTTTCTGAGAAATTGCATGGAGCTCAATTGAATTATTCTGTCTATGATAAAGAATTGTATGCTCTTGTTAGAGTTCTTCAAGTTTGGAAACATTATTTATGGCCAAAGGAATTTATAATACATTCTGATCATGAGGCATTGAAATTTTTGAAGAGTCAATCTAATCTTAATACAAGACATGCTAAATGGGTAGAATTCATTGAATCGTTTCCATACATTATCAAATACAAGAAAGGATTAGAGAATGTGGTAGCTGATGCTTTGTCAAGAAAGAATATGTTACTCACCAAATTAGATGTCCAAGTTTCGGGTTTGGAGAGTTTGAAATCTCTATATGATGATGATAATGAGTTTTCTATGCCTTACACTAAATGTTCTACTGTCAAGGCTTGGGATAAATATCACCTACATGATGGCTTTCTTTTTAGAGCTAACAAATTATGTATTCCCGAGTGTTCCTTGCGTTTGTTGTCATTGCAGGAATCTCATAATGGTGGATTGATGGGACACTTTGGACGTGAGAAAACATTGCTCATGTTAGCTAAAAATTATTATTGGGCACATATGAGGCGTGATGTGTACAGATTTGTGCAACGTTGCATCACATGCAATAAAGCAAAATCCAAGTTGAAGCCTCACGGTTTGTATACTCCTCTCCCTGCACCTACTACACCTTGGGAAGATATTAGTATGGATTTTGTGCTAGGTTTACCGAGGACTAAAAGAGGACATGATTCTATATTTGTGGTAGTGGATAGATTTTCTAAGATGTCACATTTTATTGCATGCCACAAAAGTGACGATGCATCGCATATTGCTAATATGTTTTTCAGGGACATTGTGAGATTACATGGAGTGTCAAGGACAATTGTTTCTGATCGTGATGTCAAGTTCATGAGCTACTTTTGGAAGACGCTATGGGGGAAGCTAGGAACGAAGCTGCTGTTTTCAACTACATGTCACCCCCAAACTGATGGACAAACTGAAGTGGTGAATCGCACACTATCAACATTATTGCGAACCATGATCAAGAAAAATTTGAGGGAGTGGGAAGAGTGTTTGCCACATGTTGAATTTGCATACAACAGGGCTGTTCATTCCACTACTCAACTTTGTCCTTTCGAGGTGGTCTATGGATTGAAGCCCATTACACCACTTGATTTATTGCCACTTCCCATACAAGAGAGAACAAATATGGAGGCATCCAAACGAGCTGATTTTGTGAGGAAAATTCATATGAAGACTAAGGAGGCCATAGAGAAGAAAGGGAAGTATGTGGCTGATAGAGTAAACAAAAAAAGGAAGGAGGTATTGTTTCAGCCAGGAGATATGGTTTGGGTACACTTTAGAAAGGACAGATTTCCAACATTGAGAAAATCCAAATTGATGTCTCGAGGTGTTGGTCCTTACAAGGTGCTTGCAAAAATAAATGACAATGCATACAAGATAGCCCTTCCAGTTGATGAGTTTGGTGTGAGCAATTCTTTCAATGTTGCTGATTTGTCACCGTACATTGGAGATGATCTAGCATCGAGGACGATGCCTTTTCAAGGGGGGGAGGATGATGAGGACATCCCTAGTGTGTCTACTACTTCTCCAATTGAAGACGTTGCTGTCCAAGATAATTCCAAAGAAGTGAGACTTGGTCCAATGACAAGGTCAAGAACCAAGTTGATAGAACAACAGGTGAATTCTCTTCTAGCTGATTGTGATAATTTAATTGATGAGAATTTTATACTACCTAAGTCTATGCATTTATGTGTGATTAGGTTTGTTGATAACACAAGTGCTAATGGAGGGAAACATCAAGACATGAAGGCATGTGATGACACATATGATCATGGAGACATCTGCCATAATGAAGGCACATGAAATCATGGAGACACATGAAGGCCATAATATTACAAGTGTGAAGGCTTCGTATTTTATATATACTTATGGGCCTGCGTGTCATCTAGGTCGAACCCATCATGGGTCGGTTTGTATCTTTCCTTAAGTTGAATTGGAGTCCAGTCCAAGTTGGAGAAGGAGTGCTTGCGCAAGGGACTTGTGGCCGCACCCCCTCTCCCTTAAGTAGCCGCCACCTGCGTGTGGAAGAGTTAGAACAAGTTTAACCAAAAACCCTAGCCTCCAGATTGTAAGCTCAAGCTTTCATCTTGAAGTATTACCTTTGCAAATCTTACGTGCTATCTTGTTGTTCCATTGGGAATAAGGGGATACAGGACCACTTGTGATCTTTGATTGCATGTGCAAGAGTGTGTAGTTGAGAATAGCTAAGGGATTGATTGTTGTTGCATTGGCAGCAGGGATTATCCACGGTGAGATCTCAGTGTAGCACTAGTTATCAAGTTACCAAATCATCCACAAAACATCCACCTTCAAATTCGAGTTGCTCACAAGAGAAGATCGGGCCACCCCTTATCAGTGCCGCAACCCTACCGTAAAGTAACCACGTAACCATTATCATCTTACCAGCTCATCATCATCATCGTTGTACGCATGCAAATGGAAACACCCAAACTAAGTTGTAGCTCCTAGACAGGTTTGAGGATCCGGTAATAGATTGCGGGGAGGCCCATAGAACTCCAACATGTGGTTAGTGCGCTCAGTCTTGGATCAGCGGAAAAGAACTCGGATCCTAGGCGACACTAGCAGAACAAATCACCACGATTGGCCTTCCGCCGGTGCCTTATCTTTATTAAGTTATTCCCATCGCAACAGAAAATAAAGATTACCATTTTAGTTGAGCCTAGCTATCATATTATCAACAAGACTAGATAAAGAGATAACAGGACTCAAGCAAAGCACCTAAGCATGCACTACGACTCGCAAGGCTAACAAGGTAAACAAACAACAGGTAATAGGATGTGGGGGTGTGGCTATACCATGGCTACCAGGTAAACATGCAAATAGGATCGAGACATAAGGATCGTGACATAAGGCTAGCAAGGAACAAAAGATAGGACGAGTAAGAGACAGAAAACAAGCAAAGATAGCAAGGGAGTATCACTTGCCTGCAATCCGGTAGAGGTATCAGAACCTATCGTTGCTCACATCAACTCAACGTCCTAATACCGAAGAAGCAATGAACACTGGGCAACGGAAAAGATGCATTTTACTACTACGGTAAAAGAAGCGGCATGTTGATGACATGTATGCATGACAAATTAAATGTGATCCAATTTTATTCCTAACACATGGCAAAGCATTTTAAATGAGGTCGGTGCGCAATATAGATGCACCAGACAAACCTCATAATTAAATTGATTTAATTCAACTAAATGGATAAAGGTGCGATGTTAATTATTTGTGCATGATTTTACAAGATACACATATATATGGAATAGGGTTAGGGTTGGGGTCACACATCGGATCGGGGGATCTTCGAATTCGGAGAGGAAGTAGTCGTCATAGTCGAAGTAGCCGAAGTAGTCGTTCATCCGGAGTCAGAGTAGTCGAGGTAGTCGTTCTGTAGTCGACGTCGTGGAAGTAGTCGTACTCGGGGCGTCGTCGTGGCGGACCTTGGCGTTCCGGACTTTGGGGTCGACGGGGTTCCACGGTGGTCGGGGTACTCGGGCACCGGGCTTCACGGACGCGCACGAATGCGGCCGACACAAACGAATCGGAGAACTTGGAGGGTTCCGGTGTTGGGGAAGATCTTGTCGTATCCGTCTTCGGCCATCGGGTCGAAGAACTCGGATTCACGGACTCGTGGAGGTAGTCCTCGTTGTATCCACACGGTCGGATTGCTGGCTTCATGGCGGGATCAGAAACGGGAACTTGACGGGTTGGGTCCTCGGCTTCACGACGGGAAACACACACGAAGGCGCGCACACGGGTCTTCACGATGGGAAATGGGGATCGGGAACGGGAATGCATCACGGAGGCATCCACGGGGAACACACACCGGGGGAAGCAGCACACACACGACAGGAGCAGCAGCAGCTCGGGCACGCACGGGTCGTCGGGGAAGGACTGGGGTAGCAGTAGCAGGCGACCATGGGCAAGAGGCCGGCAGGGGAGAGGCATGCGCGAGATGGGAGGACGGCGTCGGGGCGGACTCACGACCGGGGAAGGGAGGAGAAGGGGGTGCTCACTGGCGGCGGCCACAGAGGGGCGGCGGGAGCTCGGGGGCATGGCGGTGTCGGGGACGCGCGGATGCGAGAGGAGGCAACGCAGAGGGGGGCCGCGGTGGAGGAGGGCTGGTCGGTCTTGGGCGCCGAGGTCGGGAGAAGCAGGGGACGGCGGGGTCAGCGGTCGACGGCGGCGAAGGAGAAGCCGACCGGGGCGGAGGCTGGCGCGAGCAAGGAGGCGTGGGGATGGAGGAGGACGAGCCGGGTAGGGGAGGAGCCGGCGCGGGTCGAGGACGTCGACCAGACGAGGGGCTCGAGCGGCGGCTTTAGAGAGCCGAGGGAGGAGACGAGCGGCCGAGGAAGGAGATGAGCTCGGGAGAGAGAAGGTGGCCGCGGGGAGAGAGAAAGGCGCGGGGTCGGGTGAGAGAGGAGGAAGACGATGGGAGGAATAGGAGGAGAGGAAGGTGGAGGCACACCGGGAAGAGGAGGTGCGGGGCTCGGGAGGAAGAAGAGGAAGAGAAGAGAAAAGGGGAAGAAGAGAAAAAGAAAAAGGAAAAAGAAAGAGGAGGAGAGAGGGAAAAGTGGTCCAGGGACCTGAAAAGAAAAGAAAAGAAAAGGGCTTGTCTGCGAGGTGGAGGGATCTGTTCGCGAAAAACAGAAAAGAGGAGAGGGCGGCTGCAAGATGCAGGGGGTGGGAAAGGAAAACTTCCAGGGGAAACCCTAGGGTTTGGATGTTAGGTGGGCTTTGGGCCGGTTTGGCTACTCTCTCGCATCTTAACCTTTTATTTTCTTTTGCAAATTAATTTGGCAATTAATTTTGGAAAACGGAGACGAATGTCTCGGTAAAACTTTTGTGATAATTTTAGCAAAATAAAATAGGATTTAAGAAAATAGTTTTTGCGAACAAAAACATGCGATGTGATGATGCTGATGTCATGATGATGCAAAAAGAAAACAAACAAATCTAATTTGGGGAAAACCCCCGGGACATTACAACCAACACGACTAACAAGGGATCTCGCCCCGAGATCCACGCTACCGCCGGGGGGAGAAGAGCGGGGTTATACTATCGAATCTTCTCGCACCATGTTGTTCTTCTCGACACCACTAACAAGAGGTTCTTGCTCACATCGATGGTGATGTTCGTCTGTCAAGATCCTTCCGAAGATTGAACGTATTATGTAAAAGGCAAGAGAACGTCCAACCACGAAGATGCTATAACCGGAAGATAGATAAGAGAGAACATTTAAATCATATAAGGTAAGAGGAGGAATAGAATAGAGGTAAGGAGTAAACGAGAATTCTTATTGAGATCTTTTCAAACTACTTTTAGTAAAATAGTTTGGACACTCTACAACAACGACCATTAGCTAGGGTATCCTACAGGCAGACTGGACCCGCGGGGTATCGAAGAACCAGAGCTCTGATACCACTTTGTAATGCCCCGAGATCGGTACTATGTAGACTTGAGCGTTCCCGCCAAATCCACATAATAACGATCCTAGGACGCCCACTAAGCATAACGTGCACGTCGCAACACACACGTTATGCGGGTGGAATTGTGATAACATTACAACAGTTCTCGATGGAACCCACAAAAGAACATATATACAACAACGACTCACCGAGTCAAGAACAACAAAAGGATACAATACAAAGATCCAAATAACAACGGAAGCGAATAGTATCCGACTACGGACAAGATACAAATTGGACTAAGAGTCCTGAAGATAAACGAAGGCACCATATCCCTGCCCAGGCCAAGCCGGAGGGATTCCCAAGCTAACGTCGTCAGACTTCAAACCTGTCGGCTGCATTGGAATAGCAGCCCCGAAGGGGTCAGTACTATAAACAGTACTGGCAAGTAATACTCACAAGATATCAAAGCTGGAAATCCGAGGAAAGAGGGTTAGCGATTGAGGCGGTGGCAAGCAGCACTAACAACTTATAGAGACTCACTACAACTTTCGTCTACCACAGACAAGGTAAGAGAGCGCATAAGAAACCAACTATACTACTCACCACATAAAAAACCCGCCCAAGTATTACTCCCTCGATCAACCGCCCGCGAGGAAGCAATCAGGGCAACTCACACGGTGGAAAAGTTTTATGGGTTATTATTCAAGTAATCTATCTTACTAGACAAGTTATAATTATTAGGTGCAAGTTGTCTATGATCTTTTTAGATAGCGCATTTCACCAAGTCATCCATAACCGCGGACATGGCTTTTCGAAAAGATTTCACCCTGCAGGGATGTACCAATGAACCCACACGCATCGAAACACTCGCTTAGAGGTGTACTGGTGGAGCGTTCGACGCAATACTTCCCTTCTCGACAAACAAGTCCAGGGAGCCACCTAGCTAGGTCTGATCCACCTTAAGAGTCCGGCCGAAGCTTTGAGGTGGGCCAAACCGTTGCATGGACAGTGTCCGGAGGAACACTCATATGATTGCCCTCCTTCCACATGCGATAAACGCCACGTGACGCAACCCTACCGTAAAGTAACCACGTAACCATCATCATCTTACCTGCTCATCATCATCATTGTTGTACGCGCGCAAATGGAAACACCCGAACTAAGTTGTGGCTCCTGGACAGGTTTGAGGATCCGGTAATAGATTGCGGGGAGGCCCATAGAACTCACACATGTGGTTAGTGCGCTCAGTCTTGGATCAGCAGAAAAGAACTCGGGTCCTAGGCGACACTAGCAGAACAAATCACCACGATTGGCCTTCCGCCGATGCCTTATCTTTATTAAGTTATTCCCATCGCAAAAGAAAATAAAGATTACCATCTTAGTTGAGCCTAGCTATCATATTATCAACAAGACTAGATAAAGAGATAACAGGACTCAAGCAAAGCACCTAAGCATGCACTACGACTCGCAAGGCTAACACGGTAAACAAACAATAGGTAATATGATGTGGGGTGTGGATATATCATGGCTGCCAGGTAAACATGCAAATAGGATCGAGACACAAGGATCGTGACATAAGGCTTGCAAGGAACAAAAGATAAGACGAGTAAGAGACAAAAAACAAGCAATGATAGCAAGGGAGTATCACTTGCCTGCAATCCGGTAGACGTAGCAGAACATGTCGTTGCTCACATCAACTCAACGTCCTAATACCGAAGAAGCAACGGACACTGGGCAACGGAAAAGATGCATTTTACTACTACGGTAAAAGAAGCGGCATGTTGATGACATGTATGCATGACAGATTAAATGTGATCCAATTTTATTCCTAACACATGGCAAAGCATTTTAAATGGGGTCGGTGCGCAATATAGATGCACCGGACAAACCTCATAATTAAATTGATTTAATTCGACTAAATGGATAAAGGTGCGATGTTAATTATTTATGTATGATTTTATAAGATACGCATATATATAGCATAGGGTTAGGCTTGGGGTCACACATCGGATCGGGGGATCTTCGGATTCGGAGAGGAAGTAGTCGAAGTAGTCGTCGTAGTTGAAGTAGCCGAAGTAGTCGTTCATCCAGAGTCGGAGTAGTCGAGGTAGTCGTTCTGTAGTCGACATCGTGGAAGTAGTCATGCTCGAGGCGTTGTCGTGGCGGACCTTAGCGTTCCGGGCTTTGGGGTCGACGGGGTTCCACGGTGGTCGGGGTACTCGGGCACCGGGCTTCACGGACGCACACGAATGCGGCCGACACAAACGAATCGGATAACTTGGTGGGTTCCGGTGTCGGGGAAGATCTTGTTGTATCCGTCTTCGGTCATCAGGTCGAAGAACTCGGATTCACGGAGTCGTGGAGGTAGTCCTTGTCGTATCCACACGGTCGGGTTGCCGGCTTCACAGTGGGATCGGAAACGGGAACTTGACGGGTTGGGTCCTCGGCTTCATGATGGGAAACACACACGGAGGCGCGGTACACGGGTCTTCACGATGGGAAACGGGGCTCGGGAACGGGAATGCATCACGGAGGCATCCACGGGGAACACACACCTGGGACAGCAGCACACACACGACAGGAGCAGCAGCAGCTCGGGCATGCACGGGTCATCGGGAAGGACTGGGGTAGCAGTAGCAGGCGACCATGGGCAAGAGGCCAGTAGGGGAGAGGCGTGCGCGACATGGGAGGACGGTGTCGGGGCGAACTCACGACCGGGGAAGGGAGGAGAAGGGGGTGCTCGCGGGCGGCGGCCACAGAGACGAGGACATTGGCGACGGAGGGGCGGCGGGAGCTTGGGAGCACGGCGGTGTCGGGGATGCACGGATGCGGGAGGAGGCGACACAAAGGGGAGCCGCGGCGGAGGCGGGCTGGTCGGGCTCGGGCGGCAAGGTCGGGAGAAGCAGGGGACGGCGGGGTCGGCGGTTGATGGCGGCGAAGGAGAAGCCGACCGGGGCAGAGGCTGGCGCGAGCAAGGAGGCGTGGGAATGGAGGACGACGAGCCGGGTAGGGGAGGAGCCGGCGCGGGTTGAGGACGTCGGCCAAACAAGGGGCTCGAGCGGCGGCTTTAGAGAGCCAACGGAGGGGAGGAGCGGCCGAGGAAGGAGAGGAGCTCGGGAGAGAGAAGGTGGCCGCGGGGAGAGAGAAAGGCGCGGGGTCGGGTGAGAGAGGAGGAAGACGACGGGAGGAAGAGGAGGAGAGGAAGGTGGAGGCGCACCGGGAAGAGGAGGTGCGGGGCTCGGGAGGAAGAAGAGGAAGAGAAGAGAAAAGGGGAAGAAGAGAAAAAGAAAAAGGAAAAAGAAAGAGGAGGAGAGAGGGAAAAGTGGTCCAGGGACCTGAAAAGAAAAGAAAAGGGCTTGTCTGCGAGGTGGAGGGATCTGTTCACGAAAAACAGAAAAGGGGAGAGGGCGGCTGCAAGATGCAGGGGGTGGGAAAGGAAAACTCCCAGGGAAACCCTAGGGTTTGGAGGTTAGGTGGGCTTTGGGTCGGTTTGGCTATTCTCCCGCATCTCAAACTTTTATTTTCTTTTGCAAATTAATTTGGCAATTAATTTTAGAAAACGAAGACGAACGTCTCGGTAAAACTTTTGCGATAATTTTAGCAAAATAAAATAGGATTTAAGAAAATAGTTTTTGCGGACAAAAACATGCGATGCGATGATGTTGATGTCATGATGATGCAAAAACAAAAACAAAAAAATCTAATTTGGGGAAAAAACCCGGGACATTACAGGGTTCCACTAAGGATTATCTCAGACCGTGGAAGTCTATTTGTGTCCAAATTCTGGTAGAGTTTCCAAACTGTTATGGGAACTCGTCTCAGTTTCAGTACAGCTTACCATCCCCAGACTGATGGAAAACTGAAAGGGTAAACCAAGTTCTAGAAGACATACTCCGGGCATGTGTATCTCTTTCGGTAAAGGTTGGGAAAAGTATCTCCCGTTCGCGGAGTTCTCCTACAACAATAGCTATCAAGCTAGCCTGCAGATGGCTCCATTTGAGGTTCTCTATGGAAGAAAATGTCGGACTCCTCTAAACTGCTCCGAAACCGGAGAAAGGCCACTCTTCGGTCCTGATGTGATCAATGAGGCTGAAGAGAAAGTCCGTATCATTCGAGAGAATCTCAAGATTGCTCAGTCCAGGCAGAAGAGCTACTATGATAAGCATCATCAGGAGGTTCACTATGAAATCGGTGACAAAGCCTATCTTCGAGTCTCTCCCCTCCGAGGCGTTCATCGTTTCGGGATCAAGGGAAAATTGGCACCTCGCTTTGTTGGTCCTTTCACCATCCTAGCCAAGCAAGGAGATCTCTCCTACCAGTTGGAGCTCCTAGAGAAATTCTCGGATGTGCATGATGTGCTCCATGTCTCTCAACTCCGTCGTTGCTTCAAAGATCCTATTCGTGGGGTTGATCATGAAGTGGGCATCCAGCAGGATCTGACTTACCGTGAGCATCCTGTCCGCATCTTGGATGAAGCGGAAAGGAAGACTTGTAACCAGACCATCAAGTTCCTCAAGATCCAGTGGTCTAACCGTTATGAAGAAGAAGCAACCTGGGAACGTGAAACTAGTCTTCGTCAGGAATACCCCACCTTCTTCACTCAAGCCTAGAATCTCAGCACGAGATTCCTGTAAGGGGGGAGATTTGTAACAGCCCTAGTTTGGTACTGTAAAATTTGGACCAAATTTTCACTTTTGCATTGTCATCTCGCATCATGGCAAACATTCTAAATTAGTTTAATAAAGCAACACTTGGAAATCATAAAAAGGGAAGCAAAACCCTTCCCAAATCTCCAAACCAAATGCATTGCTCAAATTGGCAAAACAAATTATTCTTGAGTTACCAATTTGTCCAGGAAGTTCCAAGTATACATTTTATAAATATTTGTCAAAGGCAAATACTTGCTAAGCAAAGAAATAAAATTGAGAATTCAAAATTGGTTCAAATAATTTCCTAATTTGAAACCAAGTTCAACTTTTAAAAAATTCAAAATAAAAATATGGGGAGCTTCATTATTTTATGGGGATCCTCCATGAATATTTTCATAATTTTATAAAATGTTTAAGTGCCTCTTTGAAATCCCTAAAAGCCTACTGGTTTTAAAGGAAAACAGAAAATGAGGTCAGGGGGTTTTCTTCTAAATGACCATCTTCCATGTCGCCACAGTGTGAGCACTGTGCCGCCATGCCGCCCTGCCACTGTGTCCTGGCCCTGCGCCGCGATGCCATGCCCCCCTCCATGGATGAGACCAACACGACGCCCACCTGCCCCTCACAAACCTGCTCTCTTCCCTCTCTCCCGTTTTCTGCACCTTAGCCGAACCCTAGCCATGGTCGTGTCGTACCAGAGCTCGCCGCAGTATCGCCACCGCCTGGAGCCTCCCCGAGCAGATCGAAGACCACAAACCTCTCCGCCTCTTCGTCCTCTTCGTCCTCGCCGAAGGAATCGACCCGAGGCGCCGGTAATCGACCGTGTCGACCGTTTCTTCGTCGCCTCCTCCGCCTCCGACCGCCGCCGTTCGAGCTCGGGTTCATCGCCGTCCGAGCTCCTCGCCCCTCTCTAGCCTGCTATTCACGCTCAGGGTGAGCTCACAGTCCTCCTGGACATCTCCTCTCCTCTCTTCCCTCCCTAGTTCGCCGAGACACCGCAGCTCGCTGCCAGTCGCCGATGCTCGCGTCTCTCCGGAGACCAATAGCTGGCGGCGCTGTTTAGGCCCCCATAGAGTGGTGCATCGAATGCGCCTGTTAGCACGCCCTCTAACGTCGTACATCACCGTGTCCGTGTGTGCCGCCGCCGATGGTCACCACCGCGCGCGCGCCGGTCGTGGCCTCGGCCCAGTCAAAACGCTTCGTCGGAACTACCGGGCTGTTAGCCGGAAGTACCGACCGTAGGTCTTTTCGGTACTGGACACCTTCTGTTAATTTCCGGAAGTGGCTCGGAAGTAGCCCCGGAAGTACCGAATTGTCCGGTACTACCGGGCCGTTTTCCGGTAGTACCGACTCAACAAATTAATACTTGGGAAAATCATAACTTAATAAATATTGATTCAAATTTTGTAAATGATATACCAAAATGCTCAGCAAATCAAAGGCTATCTAGTTATGATAATTTCACAGCATGACAACAACTTTTCCTTTGATGTCATTCTCAAAATGGTTAAAAGAATTAAATTTGAATAACCGTTTAATTCACCTTTTATTCATCATTAATTGGAAAATTGCAAACAAGGTACCAAAATTATCAGGAGAACAATACCTATCTAATAATGACTTTTTCATGCGTACTTAAACCACATTTTAGTACTGTAATAGTTCATAAGCAATGTGGTCATTAAGTTAAACATGGGGTTGTTTCCAAATAATTGCACAAATTATTTTGGCATTCCATTTAAATTGTTAGCTAACTTAAATGATGATATCAGTGCATGAACTTGACATGTCATCATCATTGTGCATTGCACCTTTTGTATTTCCTGTTATTTATTTGTTCTCATGTTATTGTTTGTGTATTGGTAGACTCAGGAGTTGAGGTTCCCCCAACATACCTCGACGATCCGTGCTTTCAGCCCCGTCAGCAAGGCAAGAGATAACCTAACCTTCTGTGCATATCTCATCCTATTTTTTACACAAGTATTTTCTCCACCATAATATTGCATTCGATTCCAATGTCAATTTTGTTCGATGGTTAGGGTATCCTATTAATTGCATAGTTCCCTACACCATTACATGTTTTTCCCTCCTATTATCCATAGGTTTGATATGTTGGCCTGAGTATTCACATCTGTTGTATTTTATGCTTAGCCATGCTTAGTCGAATGCTTAGTCGTCCGGTGATTATTTCCATAATTGTGAAGTTGATGGAATGTTCGGACAAGGTGGAAACTTGTGGTACTTAATTAAAATGCTTAAAGGCTTGGATGAGTTGCCATCGGGGTTGATGGTGTTTTGTCTCATTCTTGTCGCCTAGGCTGAGAGTGCTTTTAGCTAGAACCAAGAACCGAGCGTGCTTCCATCGGTGGGGGTATGGGCCCTTACTGACCGAATAACTTGTGAGGGGCTAGCCAAGGGTCCTCTAGTTTGAGCTTTCCATTTGCGTGTGAGTTGGATGGTGGAAAAGGCTTGATGAGGACGGTGGTGTTTAGGATGTGGCCGCGGGGCAGGGTGTTGAAATAGGCACTGAACCTATCCTTCCGCACACTGATGATCCTTGGGTTAGCCTCATGCAAGGTAAAGGTTTAACCGCGCCCACTCGCCGGCTTTCCCCGGAAGAGAGCTAATCAGGCGAGCCGGACGGTACCAATGGCAAAAACAGTACACCCCTGCAGGGTTTAATCTTTTCGAAAAGCCATGTCCACGGTTATGGACAAATCTTGGGAAAGGCGGATTAGCTCATAGAAAACCTGAACTTAATTAAAATTTGGCAACATGTGTTAAAAAGGTTCATTTCCTCGAGGGTGATTCGAGGGAGTGCCTTGGTGGAGATGAGTGGTGGATTCTGGATACTGTTGGTTCAATGTGAACTAACGAATGAAAGTTTACTATCTTATCCCCTTGTGAAAAACCTTCTGAGTAGTCGATGCCATGAGTCATGTCTTTAAAAAGGAAAACTAGCTTTATGCAAAACAACTACTATACAACTTTGAAGCCATTCATCATTGGGCCTATATCGCGGTAGTAACCTTGCGAGTATGTCGTACTCAGCCTTGCTTTGTTGATTATTATTTGTTTCAGAGGAGGACGTCACCGAACAGGAAGGTGGGTTCTTTGTTGACATCGACGAGTAGTCTGGGGTTCCCAGGTGGCAGCTTGGGACGTCACGGAACAGGCTGGCTGGGATTTGTTATTGTAGGCCTCTTAGGCCATAATTTGGATCTTGTTGTTTAGACAACTAAATTTGCTTCCGCTTGATGTAATGTTGGGTCGGTGACCTCTGATGTGTAATTTGCTATCTTTCTCTTTATATGAGTTGAACTATGATCTCTTTGTGTCGTAGAGTCTGTGATGTGCCAGATGTTCTGCAGTCTTGATCTCTCTATTATGCATTGATAGCTATGCCAGTGATCATGGCATGATCGAAGTGTTGCGTTGCCGATGATCCATTCCGAGCACGCCTGCCAAAGGTTTTGGCCTGGGAGTGGTAACTCCAGTAACCTTTGATTGTGTAGCATGGCTTGTGGGTTACATAGTATCTCTGTATAATTCCGGGGTCGGGGCGCTACAGCACACCAGGCCTTGCACATCTTTCTATGCGACTGTGCTTCACAAGTTTTCTTGCTAATGCATCACCGCTGGCTTCACGTCCTCTATAGTTTTTCCTGCGTACCACGCGAGCGGGGGCTAGGACATGCTGCCTATGTCGGGCCTGACCCACAAGCATAAGCCCAAGTACGACAATGAGCTCTACCTCGCGGGCCAGTCCCCGTGCACGGCACCTCCCCGTGAAACTTGGCACTTGTCTCTCCTCGCGCAGCACCCAGGCTCAAACTAACGAGTCGTGCGTGCCCAGCCGGTGTGCAAAGTTTTTTCCCTATGCCTCGTCGCAATGCAGGATCACCAGGGAAAGCCAAGCCTCCGGGATAGCACCTCGCAAGGCCTCATGCGGACAGGCCTCCCGAGGGAGCATCGGAAAAGCCCGCCGCACGGCCTCGGGAAGCCCTCAGTCGTGAAGAAACAGCTAAGTCAAAACGACTTCTCGTTACCTCGCTACCCACCGTCCTCCGTTCAGATTCTGGAACGCCGCGGGGACCTTTTCTTGAAAATCCCATGAACCACGTTTGCGCGTCAAAGGGAAGCAACCAAGTATCGCACTTGGGGATCTTACTAACCTATTGTCACAAACACCCGCCGTATTTTTTGCCGGCCACGAGCATTGACTGGTGTCTGTGGACTACGGGTTGGGACCTAAGACACAGAACGATCGCACGACATATGGAGAAAGAAGGAAAAGGCCCTCGCGGGGAACTGGAAGATCACAAAATACCACAATAAGCAAACATGCACATATACTTGCAAGTGACCAAAGTATTTCATTACAACGAAATGATCATGCAGATACAAGAGTATGGCCTTAGGGGCCTACTCCTCCGCAGCATCGCGAGCCTCATCCTCTGCGTCCCCTCCCGAGGGTCCGGCACCCCCGTCAGCGCCAGGACCGCGCTGGAAACGGTCGCAGAGGACGCCCACAAGCTCATCCACCTCCTCCTTCAAGGCCTTCATGCACTCCTCGTTGTCGGCCTGTGTCGGCTCCAGGACCGCGTTGAAGCAAAGGCCCGCCTGGTTGAGCGCACCAGAGTTGCGGAGCAGGCAGAGGTTGGTGAAGATCAGCTTGCCTGCCTAGGCGAGTAGGTCGCGGCACTCGCTCTCCACGACCGCGTCCACCTCGCCGACCACCTTCTCCAAGTGCTCCACCAGGCTGAGGTAGAAGAAGACGTGGCTTGCGGCCGCCTCGGGCTGGAACGCGCCATGGAGACCAAGTTTCTCCCCGTTAAGGCGCGAATAAACCAGCTGGGCGCGCTTGACGAGCTCTAGCATCATAGCCCGCTGCTCCCTGCCTAGTGTGGCGGAGGTCTCCCTCTCCAGCTTGAGCTCCTCCACCTGCTTCAGGAGGGGCTCGATCTGCTGAAGCGTGTCGTCACGCTCCTTGCGCACCTGCTCCAGCTCCACCAGCGCCAGGTTGCGCTCCTCCCGCAGGGCGCCGGCCTCCTCGCGGGCGGAGTTGCGCTCCCCGCGAAGCCGCTGGGCCTCCTGCTTCGTAAGGTCCAGCTCCTTCTTCAGCCTACGGACCTTGTCCGCATGGCGCGCCTCCTACGCTCGAATCTTCTGGTTGTAGGCGTCGCGCTCCTGGGCGTGGATGTCCTTGGCCTTCAGGGTAAATTCCTCATACATGGCGTCCCGTTTCTTGACGAGGCGCGCGTCCGCCTCGACATGAAGGTTACTCTCCCTCCGATCAAGAGCCTCCTGACGAGAGACCAGGACTTCCTCGAGTTGCTCCAGATGAGCCCTCTCCGTCTGCTGCTCTACAGCGGTGCGTGTAAGCTCGCGCTCGAGCTGCGCGAGCTCCTTCTCCACATCCGCAGCAGCCTGGAGGCGTGCCTCCGCCTCCACCTCCTTTGTCGCCGCGGCCATCAGGGCGGCCTCCGTCGCCGCGTGCTACCACCCCTCCTCGCCTGCCGTGCGCGCCTCCTGGACCTCGCGCCGCGACGCCGCAAGGCGCCGACACTCTGCCTCATGCGTGGCACGCTCCGCTGCGAGGCGTCGGCGCTCGGCCTCAAGCTTGGCAAGCCCGGCTGCAAGACTCCCACCGAGCCTGTCGATGGCATGGTGGGCGCGCGCCAGCAAGCAACTATTCAGATGACTTGCTGCCAGTGCGCTCCCAGAAACTACGATGTCCCAGCCCGTCACCACGGGCTGGTCGGGAAGCTCCCCCGTTGCTGGGAGCTCCCCCCGGACCAGGGGCGAGCTGTCCGCTCCTGTGACGCCTCCTCCAGGCGCTGTCCCTGGCGCGCCTTCCTGAGGCGCTGCCTCAGGAGGGACGATGACCTGGGCCTCAGCAGACAGCCCTAGGTCTGTCCCCTCCTCAGCCATGCCTGTCGTGCTCGCCACGGGGGTCTCCTCCATGGCAGTGTCCATTGCCGCCGCCGCCACAGTTGTGGCTCCCGCCAACTCTATCACCGCGCCCCTGTCCGCGGCCGCCCGGGCCTCCGGCACCGGTCTCCTGGCAGTGGACGGCGCGGTGGCGACCGCGTCGCTCCGCGGCACCTTCGCTGGCGTAGCCCTACAAGCGACTTTGGGCGTCAAGACAAGGATCGATGTGAAGAAAATAAAGGAAAGTCGTGGGTTTCTTCGTGCGGAGCTTACGGGCTGACGAACAGCCACGGCCTCTTCATCGCCCCGATCCGCGGGGTTGTACCACCTGGGGCGGAGGACCCCGCCTCCACAGCCTCCTCCGAGTGGTGCCTTCGCGAGGACGTCTCCTCGTTGTCATTGCCACTGTCGGCCCCTCCATGTACCTCGTCAGAGTACACGGCGTGCCTCCTCAGCCGTGCCTCCAGAGGCACCATCTCCTCCTCGGCGTCGGAATCCTCGAGCGGGCCGTAGGCGACGAGCGGCCCGGGGAAGGTGCCCTCCCATCTTCGTCACCATCAAGAACGACCACCTCACGGGCGACCCCCGCTTGGGACGTCTCATCTTCGGCACCGTCGTCCCCGGCCGTCGCGTCCGCCTCGGCCTCCTCTTGAGGCAGCACGACGCCCACCAGGCCCCGCGCATTGAAGGTCGACATCTCTTGTCGGAGCTGGTCCCGCAAGCCCTGCTTCCTCTTGTACAGTGGGCGGACTTCCCCGGCGGGCTTCCCAACGCCCCCCGCTCCGAAGAGCGCGCGAGTAGCGGCGTCGACTGCCGCGGCGTTAAGCCCGCAATTCGACAGCCGGATGTCGTCCAGCGAGCTGGTCAGCGTCCACATCGGCCTCGAGTGCTCCTGCAGCGGCGCCACGCTCTGCCGCAGGAACTCCGCCACCACCATCTGCCCCGTGAGGCCCTTCTTCTTCAGGAGGGCGACTCGCTCCATGAGGGGCCGCATCGCCTCGCCCCCGCATAGGCGGGAGCTGCACCACGCCACCAGAATTTTCTTCGGCCGCTCGGTGGGGAGCTCAAGCAGCGCCTCATCGCCCCGACCGACGTCCACGTACACCTAGTCGCGGCGGAAGTCCTCCAGCCTCCTGGTCACCGCCATGGAGATTAGGTCTCCCGACACCTTGGGCTCCAGGCGGAAGGAGATGCAGCCTGTGATGTCTGGCGCGCTCAGCCGTAGACTGTAGAAGTGGCGGAAGAAGGCCACGGACGGCTCTACACCAAGGAACGCCTCGCAAAGATACGCCAAGGTGGAGAGAATGGTGATCGAGCCCGGATGGAGGTGAAGGAGGTGAATCCGGTAATGTCGCAGGATCTCCAGAAGGAAGGCGGAGAAAGGCGGGACCAGACCTGCCATTAGCTCGTGGGTGAAGACGGGCTGCAGCGCCCCGCCTCGCCGCTGCGCCTCATCAGACCCGACCTTAATCTCAGTCGCGCCTTGTTCATTGAAGGCATCAGCAACCAAGCCGCGGACTTTAGCGAGGGCATCCTCGCTACGGATGTGAGACCCCGAGCGCCACGGGCATGTACGCCTCCATCTCCTCCACCACGTTCTTGCCCCGGCTTGCGGAGGACCTGGTGGGAGACATGGCGTCGGGAAGAAGCTTTGAAAGAAGAACTTGTTGCTAGGAAGAAGAGAGGTGGTTGGCGCGCAGGTGAAGACTCGAAGGTGTGGAAGATGAGGACCGACGCGGTTCTCCCCTCTTTATAAGCAAGGATGGGACGGTTACAGTGATACGGCACCTCCTATGCGTGTTGCATATATTCTTTTCCCTGCTATTGATGCTGCCAAGAGACGGTTGTTGTTCATATTCCTGCCACGCAAGGAGAAGGTCGAAGATGTAACATGCAAGTTGCTTGGTACATGGTGTGTCATGTGTTTGAAGGAGTGTGGCTGGGGTCCACCTGTAGGCGTGGAGATGGCGGCACACCAACAAGTCCTCTTATTTTTAGTTCTGTTGTTTTATTTTTTGTTTAGGAAAAGTGGGTCTGAGTCAAATTGTTTTTATTTTACTTTTTCGTTTTGCTTGAGAGTCAAGTTTGGAGAGTCGGCTATAACATTATAAATAGCCAGGGGTGTGCACCATTGTAAGGGGAGTTGAATTTTCGAGTTGAGAATAAACAGGAAAAGGTCCCATGTCGGGGGACACCAATATCATGCGTTTCGTGGAGTAGATCAAATTTGCTCAACGATCGAGGTTATCACTGTCTGTTCTTGGTTTGCTATGAAAGATCGGGCCTAAAAACCCTTTGGCTCACGTTGATCCTTATCATACAGTGCCACGACGAAGAGATCGTGGGAGCATGCAGCAGAGGGATTGGACGCGTGGCGCGGCCGTGCCTGACAGCCTTTAGGTCCCCCGCCTCTTCGCCTCCGTCGCCTCATCTTCATCACTCGGAAATCGCCCCCTCGACTCCTGTGACGGACATGTCGAGCTATGGGCCCGGGGGCTACTGTCGGGACTATGGGAACTAGGGTCCCCCGTCCCAACTGTCAGCGGCCCGAACGCTTCGCGCCGTCACAAAGATCCAGCACGCACCTCGTGAGGGACCCCGCTCCCTCGCGGATCAAGACCGAAGGACCATGCCCAGCTCGCCCCGCGAGGCATCCAGACGAAGGCCCCTCCGCATCTGCCCCTCAGAGGGAACAGGTGACGCAAAAAGTGTGCAGCAGGGCCGTGCCAGGGCGGTCTGCCCATTTTGGTGATTAAAGACTGGGACGGTGCGAGACCAGATGAAGGACGAGAGGACCCTTCCCTCTTTGGTGCTTAAAGCTCCCGTTGAGGGACCCGCTCTAGAGGAGGACGTCAGCGAGCCACGCACCCTCCTTTGTCTTCTCTTGGCCAATTGTGGTTGCCCTTCCCGCCTAGAGGAAGAGGCTCAGGTCACTATAAAAGGCAGCTTGCTGCCTCCATTGTAGAGGGTTGGGGTTCGGAACTCCAACAATCTACACCCGTAATATAACCAGACAAGCAGGAGTAGGGTTTTACACCTCAACGGTGGCCTGAACCTGGGTAAATCTCGTGTGTGTGTGTTCTAGCTTCGCTCGCTTATGCCCTCGTCGAGATCTCGTTGGTAGACGAGCTTTCAACCCCATGGAACAACATAGGTCCATCTGAACCCGCAAATCCGACAAGGTGGATCTGGGCTGTTAACTGAACCTTGACTGAACCCAAGTTCAGACTTTGGCCGACGGTGACATGCAGGCGGCCGGCGGTGACTTGGATCAGACGGCACTACTACTTGGCGGCTACGGGTGCGTGCGGTGCAAGGTGGACTTGCAGGAGGTGGCCGGGGCAGAGGAGCCGTGTGCATGCTCGTGGACGTGCTCGCCATGGCAAGTATGGCCACCGGTGGTGCCGCACGACGGCAGGCACCCAAAGCAAGAGGAGGAGGAGAGGGGCTGCCCGGCTACGGCTACCGGTGGTGCTCACCGAGACGTTGACGGCGTCGAAGATCTACCCGCGAAGACATCGGCGACGTGCAGATGACGGTGAAGGAGAGGAGGTAAACGTCGGTGATCATAGACGTGGAAGATCCCGTGCACGTCCGGCTCTAGCTCCCGCGTGTAGTCGACGTAGGCGTAGAAGACGAGCTCTGCTATCCTGGTGCGGCCTCTGTGGCGACGGCGGCGTTGATCTCCTCCGGCTAAGTGGGTGTGGCTCTTGTGAAGAAGAGGAAACAGAGGGGAAGAAGAGAGGAGGAAGGAGGCGGCGGTGCAAGGGAAAAGGGAGGCTAGGGTTTGGGTAAAAGAAGGGGGCGGCCGCTGGCTTGCTTTATAGGAGGGGAGCGGGGGCAGGCGTGGCATGGCGATGGCGCGGGCAGGGGCAGGCGCGCCTATCCGTACGCGAGGACGACAGTAGCGAAAGGGTACCGGGCTAGGCTTGGGCCGGTTCGGGAGAGAAGATGGGCCAGGAAGAGAGAGAGGCTGCGGCCCCTTCTCTTATTTTTTTCTTCTTCTGCTTTTTCTTTTTCCAAAGGATTTTTCAGAAAAGGAGAGTTTAAGAAAATAAAATAAAAGAAGGCCAAAATTATTTTTATCGAAGATAATATATTATCAAGATATATTTTGTAAGCTTATTTATTTGCTTGACAAGAATTTGAAGTTGGTTTTATTTTTTATTCCAAAATTAATTAGGAACACATGTGATAATGACATGAAATAATAAACCCATTTTATTAGTTTTGAATTTTGCAAAACCACAAATGCAACAAAGGTATGATGTCGCAACAGTGGAACCTGGGGTTCCCCTAATGCGGCCAAAGTGGGTCCGCCGCCCGTGGGCCCACCAAGAAGACGGACATGGCAAGGAGTCAAGACCGGTAGGTGGGCCGCCCCACCTGCCCCACGGGTACCTGACAAGCACGGCATCGGTATCCACGACTGAAGGACTGGGTGATCTTCCGGGGTCACCTCCAACCCGGCGAACGACGCGAAGGACCTAGAGCCCGAATGCCCGGCAGGAGGCCAGGCTCGTTCCCGGGTTCACCCTCCGTACAGCTATGAGGATAAGCTTGCCAGCTCAGGTACGAAGCTCCTAGAAGACTTGGGCACCAAGAAGGTGAAGGCGCCGCACGGGGACATGGTCGGTGGGGTTGTCATCCCCTGTCCACCCTACTTTCCAAAAGGTGAACGACCGCACCTAACCCCTTGAAAGAATACTTGGACGAGAGGAGGCCACGTCGCCTCCTAAAGGCCACCGGGGGGTTTTCCCGCCTAAAAACCCCCCACGCTCCTCGCATGCTCCTGTTGGATCCCCTTAGCCTATAAAAGGAGGACCAAGGCATGGTTGAGGAAGGAGGGTGGGACTAAGCAGAAAACAAGACAGAATAGCTAGGGCGAAGAGGGTAGAGTGAGAGGTGATCTCCTCCAGGTAAGGATCTGCTCATCGTCTACCTCCAGCCACCACCTTCCGGGTTCTCACCCGAGATCCACCTTGTAAGCCACACCATGATGAACCACTCAATCCAGACATGCAGGAGTAGGGCTTTTAGCCTCCGGGCGGCCTGAACCTGGGTAAACTCTATGTGTCTCTGTGTTGCTTGTTTGCACGTCGATCGGAAAGGACTTGGCGTGGTACTCCCGGGAAAGGTGTCTTCCGACCTCCTTCACGCCCCGTGCCGAACCTAAAAATGGGGGTATCCTTTACTCCCGGTGTCCGTGGTCCGAGACACGACATCTGGCACGCCAGGTAGGGGGCTTAAGCGCTGGATTCATCTTTTTCAACCTCAAGCTCTTCGTCTAGATCTACACCGAGCTCGTCGTCAAGGTCTGCTCCAAGCTCGTCATCAAGATCTACACCAAGCTCGTCGTCAAGGTCTGCTCTGAGCTCGTAATCAAGGTCTGCATCAAGTTGGTCGTCATGGTCTACGTCAAAGTTCATCGTCAAGGCCCACGTTAGGCTCTTCGTCCGTGACAAGATCTACTTCCGGCTCCTCCCCATCAGCAAGATCTTGCTCGAGGGCCTTGCTCCAACGAGATCTACGATGACGACACCCATAATCAAGATGGCACGGAAGAAAAAGACCAAGGCCACCATGGAGTATTTGCGGTACCCCCGGGCTTGGCTTCGTCCTGGAGGAATCTGCATCAGTGTCATCTGCGAAAGATCAAGCCCCCGGGATACAGTTCGTCCCCCCGGCAGCACACATCAACCCCGTGACCCGCGACGAGAGACCTCAGGAATATGCGACGAGCATTGACGGACCTCTCTCCCCATGGACGCATGGAGTGAGGGAGGAACTCTGCTACGAAGCACCACCTACAGTGCCTCCTTCGAAGGAGGAGGATCCGAGCCCGAGCTTGGGTGACGAGCCCCCGGGCGAAGATCCCCTCAAATACATACCGCAAGAGATCGGGATCCCACTGGGCAAGGACGGACAACCTGGGTCGTGGTGCATGTATCATAAGTCTGGTGGACACAGCATTGACGACTTCCGACAATTAAGTAACCCCAAAAGACACCAGAAAAGTGACGAGTGTTACGCCTGTGGAGAGCCCGGTCATATTAGTAGGGACTGCCCTCTCACCAAAAAGCCGAAGAATGCCAAGAGGAGATCCTTGAGAACTTTCGCCAGCAATTCCACCCAAACTGAAGATTTTGATGATTCTTATTCCTCGCTGACGATACGTTGGACACGTGTAACAGCCCCAGCTTTGTAATGAAAAATATGAAGATTTTTTCCACTTTTGCATTCTTGTTTTGCATCATAGCATCCATATGAAATTCCTACTTCTAACAATTCACTTTGAAACCATTTAAAATGGGAAGCAAACTTCTCAAACCTCTAAACCAATGCAAGTGCTTAACTTGGACAAACAAATCATTCTTGGACTTCCAAATTGTTTAGGAAGTTTCAAGATTACATTTTCTAAACCATTTCTCAAAATCTAAATATTGCCAAATAAGAAATGAAAGTGAGAATCCAAAATGGGTTTAATTCAATTCTATTTTTGGAACCAAGTTAAGTTTCCAAAAATTCAAACTAAAATCATGGGGAGCTTCAATATTATTGTGAGAGCCTCCATGAATATTTTTTTCCTATTTTTGGAATTGCTTAAGTGCTCCAATTAATTACATTTTGTAAATTGTCAAAAATACTTAAAATTAAAATCTGTGAACAAATGTTGTCCAAAACATTTTGGTTTGGACCACCAAATTTTGTGGAGGTTCTAAAGGTCAAAGGAAGCCTATATGAATTTTTGCACATTTTATAAAAATGTCCTGGTGTCTTAATTAAATCACTAAAGTCTGCTGCTAGACCACTTTGCAATTAAACTAAAAGTTGCCAGGGGGTTTTCTGGGAAATGTCTTCTCCTCCACAGTGGCCGGTCGGCACTGGCGCCATGCCGGGCGCCCATGCTGCCCAGCCGCCGTGGCCTCCCATGCACGCGCGACGCCGTGCCCCCCCCCCCCCCCCCCCCCGTGGTCAAGGACGCCATCCACCTGCTCCCGGATCCATTCTCCCCACCGGTTCTTCTTATCTCTCCCTCTCTTGCTCCTTCGAGCTCCTCCGTTGCCGCAGAGGGTGCCGAGCTCGTACGCGCCGCATAGGTCCTCCCCGAGCGGATCGGCGCCGATAGGAAGCACGGCCGTGACTTTCTCCCCCTCCACGCCCAAGGAATCGGACCGGGGAGCTCAGAGCCGACGCCTTCGTCCTCGTCTTCGTCCTACGCGGCCGCCGCGCGCCGGAGTCGATTTCCGCCGATTCCGCCCGCCCTCTCGCCGCGCCGACCACACCTCCGAGCTCAGGGTGAGGCCTGCAACTTTTCTATCCCTCCGTTTCCCTCTCCCTCCCTCTCGCCGTCGAACTTGTCACGGTCATCGCCGGCGTCGCTGACGCCCGTGTGCCCGGCCGAAGGCCGGACGCCTCGGGCGGGTGCCCGGCCTGGGTTCGGTTTGGGCTTTGGCCGGATCCCTCGGCCACCCTCCCGGCCTGCATGCCCGGACTGGGCCGGCCAAAGGCCGGTGGCTTCGGGAGCCCACCCGGCCTGCAGCCCGGCCTGGCCGGCATTAGGCCGGCCTGTCTGCAATTTTGGGAATTCTTTTAAGAAATAAAATGAGCTAAAACACTTAATAACTAATTGAATATTGGTTCAAATTTGACAAATCAAATACCAAAATGATCAGAAAAACAAACTCTACATGTTAGAATCATTGAAATGATCTTTTGAGTTTATATTTTTGTTGTTTGTTAAGAATTCCTAAAATGGTATAAATAATACCTAATTTGGGAAAATTCCTAATTCGATAAACATTTAACCAAATTTGTGAATAAAATATCAATGTGTTCAACAATTCAAATGCTATCAAACCATGCCATTATCACATCATGATCACAAATATTTATTTGATGTTATTCTTTAATTGATTAAAAGAATTAAATTCAATTACTTATTTAATTCACTATTTAATCATCGATACTCGGAAAATTACAAATAAGGTACCAAAATGATCGGAAGAACAAAACCTACTTAATCATGTCATGTTCATGCATATTTGAGCACATTCTTAGTAATTTAATAATTTATAAGCAATGTGGTCACAAAGTTAAATATGGGGTTGTTTCCAAATAATTGCGCTAAATATTTGGCACTCCATTTAATATTGCTATCTAAATTATATGATGATATCAACGCATCAACTTGTCATGTCATCATGTGATTGTGCATTGCACCTCTCCTTCGTGTGATTTATTTTGTTCCTTTGTTATTATTTTGGGTATCGATAGATTCCGGAGTTAAGGTCACCCCTACCTACCTCGACGAGCCATACTACACGCCCAGGCAGCAAGGCAAGAGATAACCTAACCTTCTTGGCATTTTAGCATCCTAATGATTTTATCAACTTATTTTATCCACCATAATATTGCATGCGATTCAAATGTCTCTTTTGATCAAGATCTAGAAGATCCTATGAATGCATGTTTATTCCCCGAACTAATACATGTATCCCTACCTATGAACCCTAGGTTTGATGTGTTGGCCGGAAACGAGAATATAATTGTTGTAATTATATGCTTAGCTATGCTTAGCCATGCTTAGTCGTATGCTAATTATGTCCGTTGATTAAATTCCATATTGTTGATGTTGATGGAATGATTCGGACATGGTGGTTACTTTGATGCTTAATTAAAATGCTAAGAAGGCTTGGATGAGTTGCCATCGGGGATGGTGTTTTGTATCATTCTTGCCCCTAGGTGCGAGTTCTTTACCACTTGAACCAAGACGAGCGTGCTGCCATTGGTGGGTGTATGCTCGCTGGCCTTCCCCAGAAGACGGCCAATCAGGTGAGCCGGACGGTACCAATGGGTAAATTAGTACACCCCTGCAGGGTTTAATCTTTTCAAAAAGTCGTGTCCGCGGTTATGGACGACTTGGGAATAGACGATAAGATCATAGAGAACCTTAACTTAATTGATATGGCAGCTAAAGGTTGCATAATCAACGTGTGTTAAAGGTTCATTTCCTCGAGGGTGATTCGAGGGGGTGCCTTGGTGGAGATGAGTTGTGGTTGGTTACAAAAGGGTTCGATGAGAACCAAGATGAAAGTTTACTCTCTTACCCCTTTTATGAAAACTATTCTGAGTAGACGATGCCATGGGTCAATCATGTTTTTAGTAATGAAAACTAACTTTATGCAAAACAACAACTTATACAACTTTAGAGCCTCCGTCAGCATTGGGCCTATATCGCCCTACTAAACTTGCGAGTACGTCGTACTCAGTCTCTCTTTGCTGCCTTTATGAATTTGTTTCAGAGGAGGACGACACCGAGCAGCTAGGTGGTTTCTTCGTGGACGTCGACTAGTAGTCCGGGGTTCCCAGGTGGCAGCTTGGGACCGTGGAACAAGCTGGCTTGGGTTATGTTTATTGTAGGCCTCTTAGGCCATATATTTGGATCTTGTTGTATTAGACAACGCTACTTCACTTCTGCCTGTCGTACTGATGGATCTGTGATCCCTTTTGTGTGTAATATTTGTATCTTTCTCATATATGAGTTGCTATATGAATCTTTGTGTCGTAGAGTCTGTGATGTGCCAGTTGTTCCACAAGTCTTGATCTCTTAACTATACATGATAGCTATGTCTGAGCTTATGGCATGATCGAAGTGTTGTGTGCCGATGATCCATTCCGAGCACACCTGCCAAAGGTTTTGGCCTGGGATTGGTGCATGACCGGTTGCACAAAGCTTCACTATATAGTTCTGGGGTCGGGGCGCTACAAGTTGGTATCAGAGCAGGACTGCCTGTAGGAAACCCTTTCTATTGGTCGATGTCGAGTCTAGTTGAAAATTATTTATAACCTAAAAATGAGTTGTGAAAACCTTCTTAGGATTCTTTTTACTCCTCATCCAAATCGCTCTACTCTGATTCTTATCTCTATTTGTTTTAAGCTTGGTGTCAAAGTTTAGGTTCTCGGGGGTTGGGTTCTTACCGTCCAGTTATGTCTCGAGTCCGTTGTATCCGTTTGCTATCGCCGCGATGACGTGATGTCATCCGTGGTTGCCTAAATCTGTTTCTGTGTTATTGCCATCTTCAATATCTATATCTGGAAGCACTCTGATGATCCATCCTAACCGTTGAAGATGTTTACTAACTATGTCATTGTTCCAAACCTTCAGAATGGCTCCTACCCATCGTGGGGAACAAGGCAATCCTGATGCACCGCCGCCACCCTCAATGGCGGAGGTCCTGATGGCCATCGAGCAAAACCGCCTGCGCAACGAGCATTTGCTCGAGCAGCTGGTACAGCAAGGGGCCAAGAGGAATAACGACTGCAACACTCTCACCGAGTTCTTGCGGTCCCAACCTCCCACGTTCACTGAAGCCAAGGAGCCCCTGGATGCTCATGATTGGCTCCAGGCTCTCGAGCGCAAGTTTGCCGCTCTGCACGTTCCGGTGGCGGAACAAGTCAATTTCGCCACCTACCTGCTGAATGGGGCCGCCGGCTCCTGGTGGGAGAGCCACGTGTCAATGTTTGACGCGGGCCACGTCTTCACTTGGGCGGATTTCCATGCCTCTTTCCGTGCGGCGTACTTCCCCAAGCCCGTCATGGACCTCAAGAGGAGGGAGTTCCTGGACTTGACCCAGGGACGCATGGACGTCCAAGCATATGGGCGAGAATTCAACCACCTCTCCCGTTACGCCCCTCGGGACGTGACGAATGATGAGGACAATCAGTACCTCTTCCGCAAGGGGCTCGCTCCTCGGCTCCGCTACGAGCTCCTGCCCTTCAAATTTCCGTCCTACCAGGAGCTCTACAACCAGGCTCTTACTATGGAGCAGGGTAGGAAGGAGATGGAGGCTTCCAAGAGGCCAGCTCCAGCTGACCACCAGAGCTCCTCTTCCTCCGAGGGCAAGAAGCGCCGGGTCTTTGTGCCTTTCAGCGATGTGCCACGCGCTCCTTTTACGCCAAGGCCCACCGGGTACTTGCCACCTCCGCCTCGCCCAGGTACCTCGACCTTGGGTGCGGATGGAGGAGGTTTTCGACCTCGGCTGCCTGCACCACTGGGGCTCACCTGCTACAACTGTGGCCAGCCGGGTCACTTCTCCAAGGATTGTCCTGAGAAGGCACCCGCTCCCTCCACACCAGCAGCCAAGGCTACGAGTGTCAGCCGTGGACGCCTGAACCACGTCTCGGCTGAAGGAGTTGAAGAGGACCCCAGTGTTCTCATGGGTACGCTTCGAATCAATGCATATCCAGCTTTAGTTTTATTTGATTCTGGAGCATCTCATTCATTCATATCCATATCATTTGCACACAACCATCAAATACCGTTTGAGAATATGGATTCCCCGCTAGTGGTTAAAACACCAGGGTCTCGTTGGCAAACCAAGTGGGTTACTTCTGAGGTGCAGATTTCAATAGGTTCAATACCTTTTCCGTTCCAGTTGATAGCCCTGAAGTCAGAGGGTCTGGATGTCATTCTGGGCATGACTGGTTAGTCAAGTATCAGGCCAACCTGGACTGTGCTGGCAAGACTGTCACAGTGATCCACCCAAGCTATGGGGAAGTGCGTTACTGGTCCCCTTCATCCGTAGCTCCATCCGCTGCCACTCCTCTCTCTCCGGAGATCAGTCTGTACTTCATGGAAGGTATCACCCCACCTGAAATTCATGAGGTGAATGTGGTGTGTGAATTCCCGGACGTCTTTCCTGAAGAATTGCCTGGCATGCCACCTGATCGAAGTGTGGAGTTTGTCATTGACTTGGTTCCGAGAACCGCCCCAATTTCCAAAAGGCCCTACCGCATGCCCGCAGAAGAGCTAACTGAATTGAAGAAGCAACTTGATGAGCTGCTGGAAAGAGAATTCATCCGGCCGTAGCTCACCTTGGGGCTGCCCGGTCATCTTTGTTAAGAAGAGGGATACAAATGTTCCTCGGCTGGTTGTTGCTTACCGCCCTCTGAATGCAGTGACCATCAAGAACGAATATCCCATTCCTCGAATAACTGACCTGTTCGATCAACTAGCTGGTGCCACGGTATTCTCCAAGATGGATCTGAGGTCAGGCTACCATCAGATAAAAATCCGAAAAGAGGATATTCCAAAGACAGCTTTCACTACCCACTATGGGTTATATGAGTACATCGTCATGTCCTTCGGCCTCACAAATGCTCCGGCTACATTCATGAGGCTGATGAACTCCATCTTCCACGAGTACCTCGACAAGTTTGTCATCATTTACATCGATGACATCCTTGTCTACTCCAAAACCGAAGAAGAGCATGCTGAGCATCTTCGACTTGTCTTGACCAAGCTTCGAGATCACCGCCTCTATGCCAAGCTCTCCAAGTGTGAGTTTTGGCTAAAGGAGCTCATTTTTCTCGGTCATGTGGTGTCAGCTGCTGGAGTGGCGGTGATACCAGACAAGATTCAGGCAATCCTGGATTGGCCAACTCCCAAGTCCGTCAAAGATATCCGAAGCTTCCTTGGATTGGCGGGTTATTACCGCCGATTCATCGAGGGCTTTTCCAAAATAGCCAAGGCACTGACTGACCTCCTCAAGAAAAACAAACAGTTTGTGTGGTCAGACAAAGCTGAAGAGAGCTTCCAAACTCTCAAGGTCAAGCTCACTACCACCCCGGTGCTTGTCCTTCCTGACACCGACAAGGACTTTGTCGTCTATTGTGATGCATCACTCCAAGGCTTGGGCTGTGTTTTGATGCAAGAAGGCCATGTTGTCGCTTATGCTTCCCGTCAACTCAAACCACATGAGCAAAATTATCCAACTCATGATCTAGAGCTTGCTGCCGTGGTACATGCTCTGAAGCAATGCAGGCCCTATCTGTTGGGCAACCGTTGCGAGATATATTCTGATCATCAAAGTCTGAAGTATCTCTTCACCCAGCCGGATCTGAACCTAAGAAAGAGAAGATGGTTGGAATTAATCAAAGACTATGATGTGACCCTCAATTATCACCCCGACAAGGCCAATGTCATGGTTGATGCTTTGAGTCGCAAGGCCTATTGTAACACCGTGATGGTTGAAAAGGCACAACCGGCTCTCCACGAGGAATTTGCTCGGTTAAATCTACAGATTGTTCCCTCCGGATACCTAGCTAACCTCGAGATCAAATCCACTCTCGAGGATGATATCAAGGCCGCCCAGCAAAATGATGCTCAAATCCTCGAGATCAAAGAGAAGATAGCTAATGGGAAGGCCAATTGTATCTCGGTTGATGACATTGGTGTTGTCTATTTCGGTGACCGACTAGTGGTGCCCAAGAGTGGGAACACAAAAGAGTTGATCCTCTCAAAAGCTCACGAGTCACCCATCTCTATTCATCCGGGTAGCACCAAAATGTATCAAGACCTTCGCCGGCAGTTCTGGTGGTCTTGTATGAAGCGCGGGATCACCGAGTATGTTGCTGAATGCGACGTCTGTCGCCGTGTGAAGGATGAACATCAAAGGCCTACTGGAACTCTTCGTCCCATAGCCATTCCCGAGTGGAAATGGGATGAAGTTGGCATAGATTTCATCACGGGCTTCCCAAAATCACAAAAAGGAAATAATGCAATCTGGGTCATCATCCACCGTTTGTCCAAGGTCGCTCACTTCCTTCCGGTCCGTGACGACATTCGAGCAAGCCAACTTGCTAATTTGTATATGGCCCGGATTGTTCCTTTGCATGGGGTTCCTTTGCGGATCATCTCAGACCGTGGTAGTCTGTTCGTGTCCAAATTCTGGCAAAGCTTCCAAGAGGCTCTCGGAACCCGCCTCAATTTTAGCACCGCCTATCATCCTCAAACCGACGGTCAAACTGAAAGGGTGAACCAAGTTCTTGAGTACATGCTTCGTGATAAGGGATCAAGGGGATGATCCTATGATTGTTGTCCCGATCTTTCACAGCGAATCCACCGATAAGAATCTTCCAATAACGATGATGATCGTCACCTGAAGGTGAGGAACGAATCCAGCGAGCAACGTGATGAAGATCACCACGCCTCTAGCCTGAGCACGATAACACTTGATTAACACAAGCACCCTCGCAGCAATCTTTATTACAAACTGATAAATGGCATCGCCGCCCCCGGAGGGATGCTTCACCAATGGAGCTCAAAGTCTATGGACTGTTTTAATCTAAACTCAAAGCTAACCCTAAAACGATGCCTAGCAGCTCCTTATATGATGGGTGCTACAGTACCGCGCTACAATACCGCGCTACAGTACCGCCCCACTAATGGGCCCAACGTTGACTTGGTTGGACAGGCCCAAACCAAGCCCAAACTCATAATTATTAAAAACTCTAATTATTTAAAATAGCAACACACGACGAATACATCTAACTTGGTGGAGTCCTGAAATTGGGCTGCACCTCCCCCGTCGTGCCCATATCATCCTCCCCCCCTTCAAGAAGCGTTGTCCTCAACGCTTGAGGGTCGGCTCGAAAGGGTGGCGTGATAGCAGCAACAACATCACGCGTCTTCGCCATCTTCAAGTCTTGCTTGCCTTCCACTCCACATCCTCCCTCTCGGCTTGCTTGACTTGATTTTCTTCTCCATATGAACCGTAGCGCCACCATCTTCTCCTGTCCTCTCTTAAGAACCCTTGCTGGAGCCTTGTGTCCCTGAACATGAACCTTCGCTGGAGGACTTTGCAAAGTGGTAATGCTCGGGCCACACAACTGACGAACATGTCCATCTTTCCCTTTGTGCATCCGCACTGCTGCTCCAACAAAACGCCTCACGGGTGTGCTGCCATAGCGACGACCTCCTACTCGCGGTACCACACGCACCGGAACACGATCAGCACCAACTTCATCGGTCTGAACACCCATGTCAACACGAACTGGAACACATGCTGCAACATCCTTCCTCTCATCAGTAAGAGGCTGCACTTCAACTGGCTTATCACTAACAAGAACAACTGGCTCGTCATCTACATGCACGGCTGAATCAGTTTCAGTACCAACGCTCCTTGCATCATGCTCCTCTTGCTGCAATTTAACTAGCCTTGGCTTTGGCGTAGCTTTGTGCAACTTCTCCTTGCGAACCACCAGCACCACATCGGACTTGATTTGATCATCTCTCATAGGCTTCAAAGTCCGCTGTTTGCCATCATGCACAAAAGAATATGTATTTGCTCTCCCAGCATGAGTAACATTGCGATCATATTGCCATGGTCGACCAAGTAACAGCCCACACACCTCCAATGGCAACACATCACACTCTACCTCATCAACATAGTCACCAACTGTAAATGGCACACGCACCTTATGAGTAACCTTCAGCATACCACAATTATTTAACCACTCCAAATGCTTAGGTTCAGGAATACGCCAAGTAGACAACCCTAATACTGCCACCATTGCCTTGCTTATGCCATTAGTACAGCTACCACCATCAATCATCATCTTGCACTCTTTACCTTTTATAATGCACTGAGTCTGAAATAAACTCCATCGCTGACCCTTGTCAACTGTCTTGCAAGCAACATCATGTACCCTCTTGAGTTGCAAATTCAGCCCACTCAAAGGTTCAACCTCTTCAGGTATAATCACCTTGTCCAGCTCCGTGGACTGCTGCATAAATCTAGTACGCAGAAATTGTTTGAAGTCTCCCCAACTAGATGTTCCACTGGTGATATCCTTCGCGGACCTCTCATCATTCCACCAGCCAGCCACAGTCTCATCCACACGACGATAGGCAATAGCATGTTCAAGACGTCCACCAAAAGTGCTATTCAGTTCACGACATCTTGCAAAACCTTGGTCCATAACCGATTCCCAAATCTGAAATTCTGAATATGTAGCTGAATTCTCTAACCTCCATTCTATGGGTGCGGAATCAAGTGCCGAACCTATCACAATAGTAGTGTAATCATGATATACATCCTCATATTTTGGAGCCTTCACACGAACAGGTCTGGATGAAGCCATATCAACTCGGCCAAACCGATGGCAAGGAAAACGTGTAGCTGTAGGACTCCAATAGAACTCGGACAAACTGTTGCAGGGAAAACGTAGAATAGAAGGACTCCCACACCACGAGAACGCCGCTGCAGCAAACCAGAAATCAAGCAATACAACCCCACCTCGGAGCTCTCCCTCAACTCGGACAGAACACCAATTCGCCCAATTCTGGTGCAGGGAAAAATCGGATCTCTGCCAACTCGGACAGACAGGAGTCCTGAATTTTAAAACGGATGCAACACCTTCATACGAGATCCAAACGTGGCAAATAAGGACTCTTTGGAAAGATAATTTCGTGACCTTTCCAATGGGTATGCGCACAGCCCCCGGTTCGTCTCCTACAGGCCGTGGTGCCTAAGACAAATCAACGATCGTTTCTGGATTGCATGCAGCGATCGAACCAAGCTGCCTTGTTTTTTTTTCTTTGTTTCGCGGTACTGTAGCTACAGTAGATCGCGAATTTTCCAATCTGCACGTATCTTCCTTGTCTCTTGCGTTGAATCCCCTAGCAGCCTCCACACAAATCGATCTAACCAGAAACCAATCTGCACAAACACAACAGCAGTCTGCAGCAAGAGCCTCAATGCACGATCTCCTCCCAGTCAACCGATCTAGATGAGATCGATCAACACAACCTCACTGTGAGCAACCCAGAAATCTGATACCACATGATAAAGGGGTCAAGGGGATGATCCTATGATTGTTGTCCCGATCTTTCACAGCGAGTAAACCGGATAGATAAATCCTTCCAACAACGTCGATGAACGTCACCTGAAGGTGGGGAATAAATCCAGCGAGCAACGTGATGAAGATCACCACGCCTCTAGCCTGAGCACGATAACACTTGATGAACACAAGCACCCTCGCAGCAACCTTTATTACAAACTGATAAACGGCATCGCCGTCCCCGGAGGGATGCTTCACCAACGAGCTCAAAGTCTATGGACTGTTTTTAATCTAAACTCAAGCTAACCCTAAAACGATGCCTAGCAGCTCCTTATATGATGGGTGCTACAGTACCGTGCTACAATACCGCGCTACAGTACCGCCCCACTAATGGGACCAACGTTGACTTGGTTGGACAGGCCCAAACCAAGCCCAAACTCATAATTATTAAAAACTCTAATTATTTAAAATAGCAACACACGACGAATACATCTAACTTGGTGGAGTCCTGAAATTGGGCTGCACCTCCCCCGTCGTGCCCATATCACTTCGGGCATGTGTCATCTCCTTCGGCAAGGGTTGCGAAAAATACCTCCCTCTCGTTGAGTTCTCCTACAACAACAGCTACCAATACAGTTTGCAAATGGCCCCCTTTGAGGTTCTATATGGGAGAAAATGCCGAACTTCTCTAAATTGGTCTGAAACCGGAGAGAGGCCACTCTTCGGTCCTGATGTGATCAATGAGGCCGAGGAGAAAGTCCGTATCATTCGGGAAAATCTCAAGGCTGCTCAATCCCGGCAGAAAAGCTACTATGACAAGCACCATCAAGAGGTTCATTATGAAATTGGTGATAAAGCTTATCTTGGAGTCTCTCCACCCCGAGGCGTTCGTCGCTTCGGAATCAAGGGCAAGTTGGCACCTCACTATGTTGGCCCTTTCACCATCCTAGCCAAGCGAGGAGATCTCTCCTATCAACTTGAGCTACCCTCCAACTTCCCGGATGTACATGATGTGTTCCATGTCTCCCAACTCCGGCGTTGCTTCAAAGATCCAATCTGTGGGGTTGATCATGAGGTGTTGGACATCCAAGAGGATTTGACCTATCGCGAGCATCCTATCCGCATCTTGGATGAAGCGGAAAGGAAAACCCGCAACAAGACCATCAAGTTCCTCAAAATCCAATGGTCTAACCATTCCGAGGAAGAAGCCACATGGGAGCAAGAAACTGGCCTTCGTCAGGGATACCCCACCTTATTCACTCAAGCCTAGAATCTCGGGACGAGATTCCTGTAAGGGGGGTAGAATTGTAATAGCCCCAGCTTTGTAATAAAAAATACGAAGAATTTTTCCACTTTTGCATTCTTGTTTTGCATCATAGCATCCATATGAAATTCCTACTTCTAACAATTCACTTTGAAACCATTTAAAATGGGAAGCAAACTTCTCAAACCTCCAAACCAATGCAAGTGCTTAACTTGGACAAACAAATCATTCTTGGACTTCCAAATTGTTTAGGAAGTTTCAAGATTACATTTTCTAAAGCATTTCTCAAAATCTAAATCTTGCCAAATAAGAAATGAAAGTGAGAACCCAAAATTGGTTTAATTCAATTCTATTTTGGAACCAAGTTAAGTTTTCCAAAAATTCAAACTAAAATAATGGTGAGCTTCAATATTATTGTGAGAGCCTCAATGAATATTTTCACTATTTTTGGAATTGTTTAAGTGCTCCAATTAATTACATTTTTTTAATTGTAAAAAATACTTAAAATTAAAATCTGTGAACAAATGTTGTCCAAAACATTTTGTTTTGGACCACCAAATTTTGTGGAGGTTCTAAAGGTCAAAGGGAGACTATATGAATTTTTTCACATTTTATAAAAATGTCCTGGTGTCTCAATTAAATCGCTAAAGTCTGCTGCTGGACCATTTTGCAATTAAACTAAAAGTTGCCAGGGGGTTTTCTAGGAAATGTCTTCTCCTCCACAGTGGCCGGCCGGCACTGGCGCCATGCCGGGCGCCCATGTCGTCCTGCCGCCGTGGCCTCCCATGCACGCGCGACGCCGTGGTCCCCCCGTGGTCAAGGACGCCATCCACTTGCCCCCGGATCCATTCTCCCCACCGGTTCTTCTTTTCTCTCCCTCTCTTGCTCCTTCGAGCTCCTCCGTTGCTGCAGAGGGTGCCGAGCTCATACGCGCCGCATAGGTCCTCCTCGAGCGGATCGGCGCCGATAGGAAGCACGGCCGTGACTTTCTCCCCCTCCACGCCCAAGGAATCGGACCAGGGAGCTCAGAGCCGACGCCTTCGTCCTCCGCGGCCGCCGCGCGCCGGAGTCGATTTCCGCCGATTCCACCCGCCCCTCGCCGCGCCGACCACACCTCCGAGCTCAGGGTGAGGCCCGCAACATTTCTAGCCTTCCGTTTCCCTCTCCCTCCCTCTCGCCGTCGAATTCGTCACGGTCATCGCCGGTGTCGCTAACGCCCGTCTGCCCGGCCTGGGCACCAGCCGGGTCGGCCGAAGGCCGGACGCCTCGGGCGGGTGCCCGGCCTGGACACCCGGCCTGGACACCGGCCTGGGTTCGTTTTAGGCCGGCCAAAGGCCGGATCCCTCGGCCACCCTCCTGGCCTGCACGCCCGGACTGGGCCGGCCAAAGGCCGGTGGCTTCGGGAGCCCACCCGGCCTGCAGCCCGGCCTGGCCGGCATTAGGACGGCTTGTCTGCAATTTTAGGAATTCTTTTAAGAAATAAAATGAGCTAAAACAATTAATAACTAATTGAATATTGGTTCAAATTTGACAAATCAAATACCAAAATGATCAGAAAAACAAACTCTACATGTTAGAATCATTGAAATGATCTTTTGAGTTTATATTTTTGCTGTTTGTTAAGAATTCCTAAAATGGTATAAATAATACCTAATTTGGGAAAATTCCTAATTCGATAAACATTTAACCAAAATTTGTGAATAAAATATCAATGTGTTCAACAATTCAAATGCTATCAAACCATGCCATTATCACATCATGATCACAAATATTTATTTGATGTTATTCTTTAATTGATTAAAAGAATTAAATTCAATTACTTATTTAATTCACTATTTAATCATCGATACTCGGAAAATTACAAATAAGGTACCAAAATGATCGAAAGAACAAAACCTACTTAATCATGTCATGTTCATGCATATTTGAGCACATTCTTAGTAATTTAATAATTTATAAGCAATGTGGTCACAAAGTTAAATATGGGGTTGTTTCCAAATAATTGCGCTAAATATTTGGCACTCCATTTAATATTGCTATCTAAATTATATGATGATATCAACGCATCAACTTGTCATGTCATCATGTGATTGTGCATTGCACCTCTCCTTCGTGTGATTTATTTTGTTCCTTTGTTATTATTTTGGGTATCGATAGATTCCGGAGTTAAGGTCACCCCTACCTACCTCGACGAGCCATACTACACGCCCAGGCAGCAAGGCAAGAGATAACCTAACCTTCTTGGCATTTTAGCATCCTAATGATTTTATCAACTTATTTTATCCACCATAATATCGCATGCGATTCAAATGTCTCTTTTGATCAAGATCTAGAAGATCCTATGAATGCATGTTTATTCCCCGAACCAATACATGTATCCCTACCTATGAACCCTAGGTTTGATGTGTTGGACGGAAACGAGAATATAATTGTTGTAATTATATGCTTAGCTATGCTTAGCCATGCTTAGTCATATGCTAATTATGTCCGTTGATTAAATTCCATATTGTTGATGTTGATGGAATGATTCGGACATGGTGGTTATTGGTGATGCTTAATGTGACACCCCGATCCGAAGACCGAGACATCTCATATATCAGTCCCAGGAGCACTGAATATATGGCAACTTGATAACAGAACATAACCACTTTATTCAAGGGGGTCGGGAACCGACGATATTTTACAAGGGTCTCGTTACACGGCTGCGCCCTAGCGCACACAACAGTTTGTACATTATTTATTGAACATGACTTCATCAGAGGGCGTCAGCGGGATGACGGAAGCGTGTGGTGATGAGGGCCTAACTCCACGGGGCTCTACCTGGAAACCGGATCTAGTTCTCGTACAAGGGGTACCCGGCGACGGGGGTAGGAGGATCTGGCCACATGAAAAGCCAGGTGAGTACATGGAATGTACTCGCAAGACATCAATCCTCAATCAACCGTAACCAACGATCCTATATGGCATGGCATGGGTGCAGTGCGAGTCCAAGCTTAACGGTTGGACTTAACTTACCTACTTACCTGTGACGAAAACCGTGGCTTGTGAGAACGAGTCTCATTTCCACACGATAATATTCTCAACACTTAGGTTCTCAAGTTTGACCAACTCTGGTCCCACCCGAGCTCAGCTACTGACCAACTATGGTCCACGTTTCTGCTCATTCAGCTTTGGCCAACTCTGACCGCTTGGTGAATTCATTTCTCCGTGTTCGACTGGACTGACTCTAGTGTGACTGGACCCAACACCGTTCCTTAAGTAGGAACAATACTAGATTCTAGATTTGACACTCTCGAGAGGTTGCAACTTTTATCCACACGTTGGGGTCTAAGCTTGTACCGCCGGTACCGAAGTACTACACCCATCATGGCGACAACACAAACCTATTCCCCCGTAGCCGTCCGCTCTACCAAGACACTCCTTGTATAGCTACCGACTTACCACTCGGGCTAAGTCTTATGACGAAGTGAATCCGGCACGTCCCCAACTCATGAGCAACGCCTAGCTCCGGAACCTTCACAAGACTAGCCCCGACCACAACTATGTAGTAACCGACTAGACTTGCCAAGTGGGTAGCATCAAAAGAGGCTCGATAGGCTACTAAGCTACGGTCTTCCCATTTCAACGACGCATGGTTGTGCGGGTGTGTTTGGCGAGTGGCACTATAAGACTCAATCTGGTCGACGGAGGTGGTTATCTTTTTAGTCAATTTTATTCTCAACCACAAGACAGCAACAAACGTTAGTCCACAAGATACACATGAGCATAAAATAACCACATAGCAGTTCAGTAAGGTAAAGTAAAGTCAACCGGGCGAGGACGGAGATGTCTCCGGCCAGTAGAAGCCACGGGTCGAGTAAGAAATGAAAATGACAAAATCAACCGGGCGAGGATGGAGATATCCCCAGCCAGTTGCAGCCACGGGTCGAGTAAGAAAATAACAAAATCAACCGGGCGAGGACGGAGATGTCTCCGGCCAGTTGCAGCCACGGGTTGAGTAAATAAATACGCACACCCCACTCTACGGAAAGTAGACGAGATTCAATCCATGTGGGCGGAGCCCGACATGTATTTAGTCGCCGGCCGGAACTCAACCCACACTTGATGGGTTTATCGTATTGCAGGAAAGTAAAGTTACTTGAAATAATAGTACTGAAAGTAGGCGAGATTCAATCCACGCGGGCGGTGCCCAACATGTATTTAGTCGCCGGCCGGAACTCAACCCACACTTGATGGGTTTATCGTATTGCAGGAAAGTAAAGTTACTTGGAATAATAGTACTAAAAGTAGGCGAGATTCAATCCACGCGGGCGGTGCCCAACATGTATTTAGTCGCCGGCCGGAACTCAACTCACGGAACATGAGTTTATCGTATTGTAGAAAGTAAAAGTAGCATTAGGTCACATGAAATAATAGGCATGAAATAAGACATGTGGGATGCAACTATCGCGCAAACAAGTAACAAACAAGTCAAATAAGGCATCGATGACTTGGGAACGGATGGTTGGGGGCTGATGGCTTGCCTTCTGTTGTGGGATCAACTTCCACGTCAAAAGTGGGGTTTGGATCTCCTAAAGAAATTTAAAACTAGGGTTAAAACCTTCGATAAGACATTCAAAAGTTCAGTAGGCAAATGAATTTCAAATCCATTGAAACCAGTGTCATTGGATAGAGAACTTCAAAACAAAGCCAGTGGAAAAAAGCTCATATTTTTCTGATCATTTTTGAGAGAGATATGAATGTCCAAAGTTTGACCTAAAATCTGCCATTTCAAAAAAACAGAGAAAATAGAAAAAGAAAACGCTTGGAAATGTTTAAAGGTCTGACGGCCTGGGCCCACTGGCCAGCGGCCCATTAGCCGAACCGGTACGCTCCAGGGAAAAAAAGAAAAGGAACAGAGGGGAGGGAGTCGCCGTCGCCGGCGTGCTCACCGTCGAGGACGAGGGCGTCGATTCCGGCGATCCTAGGGCAAGGTGAGGGTGGCTACGGGCTCCGGGGAACTTGGATTGGGGAAGGGGTGAGGTGCTGGTGGCGGGGGGGCTCTAGAGGTGGGGAATTGCTCGGAGACCGAGCGGCGGAGACGTGCTCGTCGCCGGCGTTCCGGAGCTCCCGTGGGGCTGATTCGGTGTGGGGAGGAGGCTCAGAGGGAGGGCGTGGCGGTGTGGTGGTCGAAGGGAGCCGGGGTCTCCTTTTATAGCCCACCGCGGTGGGGGTCCGGACACGGGCCGCGGCGAGGTGGCGGGCGAGGAGGCCGTGGCAGGGGGAGACGACGGAGATGGCGTCGTCGGTGTGGCTCCCAGGCCGTGCTATCGACGGAAATCTCGGGCTTGTGGATAGGGACGGGGTGGCGAGGCACTGGTGCGGGAGAGCGACGTGTCCGACCGGCGGGCTTTGCGTTGAGGGTGTAGCGGGCGGCGCAGAGGGGGACGGCGGACGGCGCGGTGATGGTGTGGCGGCAGTGCGACGCTGTGCGGTTGCTAGTCGACGGGATTCGCGGGTGAGGGCCTGTGGAGGGGCACAGTGAGGTGGGGGGTCCCGGGCGGCGCTGTGGGTGCGGCGCGTCGGCTTGCGGCCGACGGCGCACAGGGGAGGTGGCGGCGACGCGTGGCTCGGGGGGGTGGTCGAGGGAGAGGAGGAGAAGCAGGAGGCGCAAGAGGAGCTCAGGGGGAGGCCAACGGCGACGACCAGAAACTGGCGGCGCCGCCGGGCATGGATGTGCCAGTGGTGGCCACGCCACTGGCCATGCCGAAATCGGCATCACCAAGTTTCTCTCATCCTAGGGTCCCAAAAGGAAAACTAATCGTGTCACTTGGCGCCAAATCAAATTTCCCACAACTTTGCAGAACAAAATTTTCCCAAAATCCAAACTTTCCCTATACAAAAATTTCATCGAACACCTTCTGCTGAAAAGGGGAAAAGGGTTTTGGGCATTTGAAATAAAAGATATTTGGCCAGGAAAATTCACAGAGGTAGATATTGGTTAGGAGCATCTACCCTGGGGTTTTTGGAATTTTTGAAAAAGGTTTAGTAGGGTTTCCAAAAATAACAAGGTTTAGGCCAGAAAGTAAATCATGGAAAAACTCAAATGTTTCCTAAACAAGGTATGGAATATTTTTACATATTTGGGTTATACACTGGTTAGAGATCCTCCCTGAATTTTTGTAGAATTTTTGAAGATGGTTTTAACCTGCTTCCTTTGGAAAGCTAGGGTTTTGGGGTTTTCGGCAGAAAATAAATCAGGGGAAAAGTCAAATCTTTTCCTAACAAGTCACCCAATATTTTTGCATAAATAGGTTCTACTCTAGCTGGGGATCGCTCTGGAATTTTTGGGGAATTTTTGAAGTCACCCTTGATATAGCTCCTTTGGACGGCTAGGGTTTAGGCCCCTTTTTGTATTAAGGAAAAGACAAATATTTTGTGATCCTTGAGGGTTTTGGAAATGTGGAATAAAATAGAGGGCCAAGATCAGAAGATCCAAAATCAAATCCAAGTTTTGTTTTTGACAAGGAAAATTTTATAGGTCCAAAATCCGGGATGTGACACTTAATTAAAATGCTAAGAAGGCTTGGATGAGTTGCCATCGGGGATGGTGTTTTGTCTCATTCTTGCCCCTAGGTGCGAGTTCTTTACCTCTTGAACCAAGACGAGCGTGCTGCCATTGGTGGGTGTATGGGCGCCTTACTGACTGAATAATTTGTGAGGGTGATAAAGATCAAAGGGGATGATCCTAAAGTTTTGCCCGATCTTTCACAGCGAGTAACCCGGATAGTAATTCTCCCAATTTAACGATGAACGCAAACCTGGAGAAGAGGAACGAATCCAGCAAGCAACGTGATGAAGATCACCACGCCTCCAACCAAAGTACGACAATCCTTGATGAACACAAGAACCTCCGCAGCAATCTTTATTACAAACTGATAAACGGCATCGCCGTCCCCGGAGGGAAGCTTCACCAATGGAGCTCAAAGTCTATGGACTGTTTTTAATCTAAACTCAAAGCTAACCTCACCCTAGCCGCCGGCCCTAGCCTTTTATAGGAGTCCTAGGGCTGGGGAAACACTCAAACCGACTCAAACAGGGTTTGGTTCGACCCAAAAAGTGAATACAAACCGACCAAAACTGGTTCGGTCCAAATCTGGCGCGCAGGTCGGGTCCAGGCCGGGCTTAGGCCGGGGCTAGGCCGGGTCCAGGCCGGGCTTAGGCCGGGGCTAGGCCGGGCTGGGATTTGCATGACATGCAAACCGGCCTGGCCGGGCGGAGGCCGGGCTGAGGCCGGCCGCTTCGGGCACATGGCCGGCCTAGGCCGGGCTGAGGCCGGCCTCAGGCCGGGCTGCCTGGATTTCTTCGTCTCCCTTCTTTGCGCATTCCTCCCGCTCCTCCTCGCGCCATAGGTGACGTTGTACTCCAATTCTTGCCGCTCCTCTGGTCCTCCTCCAATGTGTGTGTTATCAACAACCTCCTCCGTCGTGCCCATATCATCCTCCCCCCCTTCAAGAAGCGTTGTCCCCAACGCGTGTGGGTCTACTCGAAAAGGTGGAGGTATATAAACAAGAGCATCACGCTTGTTTGCCGTCTTCAAGTCTTGCTTGCCTTCCACGCCACATCCTCCCTCTCGGCCTACTCGACTTGATACAACACTTGGCGCTTCTTTTCTTCTCCACATGAGCTTGGAATTTGGCGCCACTACCTTCTTCTTCTCAAATCTGGATGGAGCCCTTTGTGGAACATGAATCTTCGTTGCACGACTCTGCAAAATAGTAATGCCCGGGCCACACAACTGACGAACATGTCCATCTTTCCCTTTGTGCATCCGCACTGCTGCTCCAACAAAACGCCTCACGGGTGTGCTGCCATAAGCGACGACCTCCTACTCGCGGTACCACACGCACCGGAACACGATCAGCACCAACGTCATCGGTCTGAACACCCATGTCAACACGAACTGGAACACATGCTGCAATATCCCTCTTTTCTTCAACCGGCTTGTCACCAACAAGAACAACTGGCTCGTCATCTACATGCACGGCTGAATCAGTTTCAGTACCAACGCTCCTTGCATCATGCTCCTCTTGCTGCAACTTAGCTAGCCTTGGCTTTGGCTTAGCCTTGCGCAACTTCTCCTTGCGCACCACCAGCACCACATCGGACTTGATTTGATCATCTTGCATAGGCTTCAAAGTCCGCTGTTTGCCATCATGCACAAACGAATATGTATTTGCTCTTCCAGCATGCATAGCATTGTGATCATACTGCCATGGACGTCCAAGTAACAGCCCACATACCTCCAATGGCAATACATCACACTCAACCTCATCAATATAGTCACCAATTGTAAATGGCACACGTACCTTATGTGTAACCTTCAGCATACCGCAGCTATTCAACCACTCAAGATGCTTAGGTTCAGGAATACGCCATGTGGACAACCCCAACGCTGCCACCATTGCCTTGCTTATGCCATTAGTACAGCTACCACCATCAATCATGAGCTTGCACTCTTTGCCTTTTATCATGCACTGAGTCTGAAATAAACTCCATCGCTGACCCTTGTCAACTATTTTGCAAGCATCATCATGAACCCTCTTGAGTTGCATATTCAGCCCACTCAAAGGTTCAACATCCTCAGAAATAACCACCTTGTCCATCTCCGTGGACTTCTCCAAAAATCTAGCACGTAGAAATTGTTTGAAATCTTTCCAGCTAGAAGTTATGCCCGTCGCGGACCTCGCTTCACGCCATAAACTAGCCAAAGTCTCATCCACACGCCGGTAGGCAAGGACATATTCCGTATGGCCACCAAACGTGCTATCAAGTGTGCGACATCTTGCGAAACCAAGGTCCATGTCAGATTCCCAAGACTGAAACTCTATATATGTGGCAGAACTCTCCAATCTCCACTTTATTTTTGTGGGATCTAATTTGAGTCCTACCATGACAGTAGTGTAGTCATGATATACATCCTCTGACTTATCAACCACACGAGCAGAACTCAAAGAAACCATCTCGGCAAACAAAAACTCCTTTCCAACTTGATTCTGCGGCGGCAGAGACAACAACAGATTTTTGTGCCGCGGCAGGAGATCTGGTCGCGGAACTTCAACCTCTAGCAGCCTCCTCGCAAATCAATTCGACAGAACCAATCTGCACAAACAAAGCAATCTCCTCCCACAGCAGCCGCCCAACAGATCAGCCTTGATGCAAAGGGATCACCACCAACAGCAGCCGCAAACCCCTCCAAGTCAACCGATCTAGATTAGATCGATCAACACAACCTCGCCGTGATCAACCTGGTTGCTCTGATACCACATGATAAAGATCAAAGGGGATGATCCTAAAGTTTTGCCCGATCTTTCACAGCGAGTAACCCGGATAGTAATTCTCCCAATTTAACGATGAACGCAAACCTGGAGAAGAGGAACGAATCCAGCAAGCAACGTGATGAAGATCACCACGCCTCCAACCAAAGTACGACAATCCTTGATGAACACAAGAACCTCCGCAGCAATCTTTATTACAAACTGATAAACGGCATCGCCGTCCCCGGAGGGAAGCTTCACCAATGGAGCTCAAAGTCTATGGACTGTTTTTAATCTAAACTCAAAGCTAACCTCACCCTAGCCGCCGGCCCTAGCCTTTTATAGGAGTCCTAGGGCTGGGGAAACACTCAAACCGACTCAAACAGGGTTTGGTTCGACCCAAAAAGTGAATACAAACCGACCAAAACTGGTTCGGTCCAAATCTGGCGCGCAGGTCGGGTCCAGGCCGGGCTTAGGCCGGGGCTAGGCCGGGTCCAGGCCGGGCTTAGGCCGGGGCTAGGCCGGGCTGGGATTTGCATGACATGCAAACCGGCCTGGCCGGGCGGAGGCCGGGCTGAGGCCGGCCGCTTCGGGCACATGGCCGGCCTAGGCCGGGCTGAGGCCGGCCTCAGGCCGGGCTGCCTGGATTTCTTCGTCTCCCTTCTTTGCGCATTCCTCCCGCTCCTCCTCGCGCCATAGGTGACGTTGTACTCCAATTCTTGCCGCTCCTCTGGTCCTCCTCCAATGTGTGTGTTATCAACAACCTCCTCCGTCGTGCCCATATCAGAGGGGCTTGTCAAGGGTCCTCTAGTTTGCTATTTCCATTTACGTGTGAGTGTGTGGGTGGAAAAGAAACGAGGATGATGGTGGTGTTTAGGATGTGGCCGCGGGGCAGGGCGTTGGAGGCGCTGAACCTGTCCTTCCGCACACTGATGGTCCTTGAGTAAGCCTCATGCAATGTAAAGGTCTAACCGCGCCCGCTCGCCGGCCTTCCCCGGAAGAGGGCCAATCAGGTGAGCCGGACGGTACCAATGGGTAAATTAGTACACCCCTGCAGGGTTTAATCTTTTCGAAAAGCCGTGTCCGCGGTTATGGACGACTTGGGAATAGATGATAAGATCATAAAGAACCTTAACTTAATTGATATGGCAGCTAAAGGTTGCATAATCAACGTGTGTTAAAGGTTCATTTCCTCGAGGGTGATTCAAGGGGGTGGCTTGGTGGAGATGAGTTGTGGTTGGTTACAAAAGAGTACGATGAGAACCAAGATGAAAGTTTACTCTCTTACCCCTTTTATGAAAACTATTCTGAGTAGACGATGCCATGGGTCAATCATGTTTTTAGTAATGAAAACTAGCTTTATGCAAAACAACTACTTATACAGCTTTAGAGCCTCCGTCAGCATTGGGCCTATATCGCCCTACTAAACTTGCGAGTACGTCGTACTCAGTCTCTCTTTGCTGCCTTTATGAATTTGTTTCAGAGGAGGACGACACCGAGCAGCTAGGTGGTTTCTTCGTGGACGTCGACTAGTAGTCCGGGGTTCCCAGGTGGCAGCTTGGGACCGTGGAACAAGCTGGCTTGGGTTATGTTTATTGTAGGCCTCTTAGGCCATATATTTGGATCTTGTTGTATTAGACAACGCTACTTCGCTTCCGCCTGTTGTACTGATGGATCTGTGATCCCTTTTGTGTGTAATATTTGTATCTTTCTCATATATGAGTTGCTATATGAATCTTTGTGTCGTAGAGTCTGTAATGTGCCAGTTGTTCCACAAGTCTTGATCTCTTAACTATACATGATAGCTATGTCTGAGCTTATGGCATGATCGAAGTGTTGTGTGCCGATGATCCATTCCGAGCACACCTGCCAAAGGTTTTGGCCTGGGATTGGTAAACCCAGTAACCTTCGATTGTGTAGCATGACCGGTTGCACAAAGCTTCACTGTATAGTTCTGGGGTCGGGGCGCTACAACACGAGAGAGCCAGAGGATGACCGCAATCAGCTGGGACCAGACTTTCGTTTGTGAGGATCTCCCCGGAGAAGAATGGGATCTCCCGGGTCGCATTGTAGCAATACACTCGGGGCCAAGTGGACCCCCTCAGAAATATTGGATCGCTAAGTGGATGGCCTCTGAGTCATGTGGGTAAATAGCAAGAAGGTCTCCGCACCGGCGCCTCCAAAGCACCAGCCAGACGGACACGCCCTCCAGTGGCACCATAGCAACACTACTCAAAATCCGGAGATCAGCGACGATTCAATTCCGTCGAGGACGAGCTCCAAACGTTGCTCGGCTTCATCCGCGACGGTTTACGCGATGGAAAAAAGTCACTGATCGACTGTCACAGACGATTCTGTGATGGATTTGTTGCCACCAAAACGTCATGGGATATGCGCGACGTTTAGTCAATCGTCGCAGGCAAGTGGATGACCCGGTATAAGGCCCAATAAGGCATGACGTTTTTTTGCCGTCGCGACCTTTGACATGTGGCAGAAAGCGTTTCCGACGACCGTTACCGCCGTTTGCTGACGTCACTTATTCACGACGAATTTTGTTCGTCGCACCCATGTGATGACATCATGGATGTCCTCGACGTTTTTATTTTTTTCGTCACACGGGCGCGATTCAGGGGACGCCACGGGGGATGTCCACAATGCTCCACGTGGCAGTGCAGTTGTGTCGAATTTCATTTCGTCGCGGTGCAAATGATGACGTCATCAGAAAGCGCAACGTTTCTTTCTCCATCGCGGTTTCTATACAATCAGACGGCGACATCTGGACCAACCATATGGTTCCATGTGTCTTTTCCCAACGATGAAATGTTCTTGTCACGCGTAGTTTGGTGATGTCACCGATTCGGTTTCATCGTGGTTCAAATGGCCATTTCGGCGGTCGAGAGTCGAGACAAATGTAAAATTGTAGCCCTACTAGTTGTCACAGCACAACACATGCAGCAAATACATAAATCCGGAACATAAATAGGCTATCTTCTACAGTTCACCAGACAACAAGTGGTTGACCAGCAGAGGCAGCAAAATACAGTTTGAGACTCACGAAGGCCACCAAGAAGCCTCACGAAGACATACCAAGGGCTACTCAGCTCCACCTCTGGAAGGACCTTTAGCCAACGTCTGCTCAACAATGGTAATGTAGGATAGTTGACGCTTCTTCATATCTTCTTGTTCATTCATCATGCGGTGCAATTCTTGTTGACATTGGATCCTTTCTACATCGGCTTGTTCCTTCGCCTGCTTCAACTCATCAACTACAGACTGCAGTTCCTGCCTCCCTTTTCTCTCAGAATCAAGTTGAAGCTCAAGTTGAGGCTTTGTTGCTCTTGTACGGCTTGTTATCACACCTATGGTCTTCAGGAAATTAGGCTTTCGATTGCCCATACACAACACGTCTGCGACAGCTTCAGCAGCAGAAAGAGGTTCCTTGACAGCGCCGACACCATCCACTGAAGTGGGTGGTGCCATCCTCTTTTCCATTTCAGCCTATAAAGCATGTAAAAGCATAAGATGAAATAGCAGCTGAACTAGCTTGTAAGGAACATTGATATGAAATAGCAGATGACAAGCATGCATGTAAGGAACATGGATGAAAAATAGCAGACAACAAGCTTCTACAGAACATAGATTTTCAGCACGTATGTACATGACTAGCAGATGACAAGCATGTACAAAACATAGTTGGAAACCATGCTGAAATGACAAGGGATGAAGTGCAGATTTTAACAGACATATCTGGTGATGCTGAAATGACAAGGGATCTGCATGTACAAGCATAGATGCAACAGCAGCTAAACTAGCTTGTAAGGAACAGAGATGAAAAGAAAACAGATGACAGGCATGTGAGGAAACATAGCTGAAAATAGCACAGGCATGTGAGGAACATAGCTGAAAATAGCAGACGATAAGCATGTAGAGAACATAGACGAAGATAGCAGATCACAAGGATAGATGAACTAGCAGATGACAAATTCTATTGAGATAAATTGATCAGAAATAGAGATGTACATAATTCTGGGGGACTTACAATTGCTCTTTTAACACGCGAACTGAATCCATGCATATTGCTTTTGTGTGTAGCTTTGAACAATTGGAAGGCGTCTTCCCCCATGTCGCAGCAAACCTCGTAGCTATGAGAACCTGTGGCAGAAGGGAACTGGATGACATGTCTGCTTCTAGTGGCTTTCAGACAAGCCACCTACAGGAACAGAGAGCATGAACAGATTAACAACAGTCTAGATTATAGAATTGATGGCAAGGCTGAGTGAAAAAAAAACACGACCTGTTTCTGGGGTGTGGACCAGTTATCGATTAACTTGCACCAATCTGCTTCGCTCATGTGTCCCACTTCACGAGGAGGTGTACGTACAACCATAGACTTGTCTTGAACAGCGTAAAAAAAATTGCTCTTCAGGAAATGGCGTCTTTCTCTTGTACGGTTCTTGAGATTCATTATAAGAGATCCATGAATCCAGGGGTCTTTGAGGTTCAAAACAAATCTTCCAGACACATGGCTGGCGTAGGCAGAAAATATGTCGCCCCTTTCTTTGTAATCTTTCCAATGGGGGAAGATAGGGACAACGTCCCTCACAGCTACCGAACACGCTGAAGCATACCTGGAAGCAATCTTTGGGTCCACTGGCCTTGTCTTTCTAGCAGGAATAACAATTCTGATCCTCTCTCGTTTGCACAACGTGTCCGGTGGGACACCTCGGTCATCTACAAAAAAAGGGGCCTTGCTAGAGTTAGTGTTCTGCATTTTGGATTTCCTTCTATAAATACACCCTACCAATTCAATCAACATGTTACCTTCATGGCCCCAGTGATGCCGATCTTCAGTCCATTGATCAGAAACTGATCCCTCGCAGCGGGCACCTTGCTCCTCGACTTGGGAACCTTTCCCTTCGGCTTGGGAACCTGTCAGCTCGCCATGGGGAGGTGCCTGCTCACATGGGGGGCTGCCTCCTTGTGTTGGGCAGCTTCCAGCTGGCCATGGGCAACTGCTTGCTCGCGTTGGGGGGCTGCCTCCTCGCGGTGGTCAGCTGCCTCCTTGTGTTGGGCAGCTTCCAGCTGGCCATGGGCAACTGCTTGCTCGCCTTGGGCAGCTTCCTGCTCGACTTGAGGAGCTGCCTCCTCGGCTTGGACCACTGGCCGCTTGAGTTTGGCATCTACCTTCTTGGCTTGGTGGGCTGGTAGCTTCCCGGGATATCAGAAGCTGCAGGATTAGTCTCGCGATGTGCAGCCCTTGTTGCTCGTGGCGATGCGACTGCAGGTACTGCTGGTGGAGTCCGTTTGGTCTTTTTCTTTACTTCCGGAGTCTCAGGTGTTGTGCAGTCAACTATAACCGCATTGACGCGCTTGCGGTTGCAAACTGCACTAGGTTTTGTTTGTTTTTCTAACATGAATAAAGAGCTCAAAGTTAGCTACAGACATAACACTTGCTAATAACCTATTACAGTTACAGCTACAAAAGTAAGCTACTCACTTCGGGGGTTCTTCAATGGGGTGTATTTTATGTTCTGAAATATATGAATGGTATTGATTGTTCAGTAGTACTGATGATGTAACATACATATATGAGTAATCTAATATGCGGACCTAAGACTGATAGGATTGCAAAACTGATCTTAAGCCTAATACTAGCTGGAAAATAAGCAAACTTTGACCATAGGAACTCATCGAGCAGAAGCGCAGAAAGAGACAATTAAACAAACATGTACAACCCTTTTTCTTACTACTTTCAATGGAGGGAACCATTTCTCGTGGCCTGGACAACGAGGTGGAAGATCTTGGCGGCGACCTGGACGGCGAGGTGGAAGATCTTGACGGGTACCTGGAAGTCGAGGTGGCAGATCTTGGCGGCGACCTGGACGGCGAGGAGGAAGAACTTGACGGCTACCTGGACGGCGAGGAGGAAGATCTTCACGGCGACCTGGACGGCGAGGAGGAAGAACTTGACGGCTAACTAGACAGTGAGGTGGCAGATCTTGACGGCGACCTAGACGGCGAGGAGGAAGATCTTGGCGGCGACCTGGACGGCGAGGTGGCAGATCTTGGCGGCGACCTGGACGGCGAGGTGGAAGATTTTGGCGGCGACCTGGACGGCGAGGTGGCAGATCTTGGCGGCGACCAGGACGGCGAGGTGGCAGATCTTGACGACGACCTGGACGACGAGGTGGAAGATCTTGACGGCGACCTGGATGACGAGGTGGAAGACCGGGAAGGGTAGCTACACTTCGGGTTGTTAGACCGCGAAGGCGAGCTACAGGACGAGGTGGAAGACCGGGACGGCAGGCTACACCGCGAGGTGAAGATAGGGTCGACGGTGAGCTATAGGGTTTGGGAGGAAAGGAAATGAAATGTGGGGCGAGAGAAGAGGGGAAAAGTCGATACGGAGGGTTTTGAGGGAAGGGAAATTTCGGCGAGGGGGTTCGAAAATTTGTTCGCGTGGGACTCACGCTAAAGTTGGATCGAAAATTTGGGTGGGCGGCGCGAAATTTGGTGGGTGGGCGGGAAACATTGCTGGCCGTCCGATGGATGATGGATGGCTTAAACAAATTGACTATTTATGAAATTAGTTATTAAGGGACCATGTGAATCAATCTATAAATTATAGACCAATTTCTAAAAAAATCAATTGAGAAAAATTGAGAAAAACCAAAATTGCGACCTGGATGGCTTAATGGTTGGATTCCGACGCTCTGAAGCCCCCGCTTCGGGCGAAACCCTATAACCAGTTGATCGGAAGTCAATCGTATCGTCTACCCATTTGATCGGCATCGAGAGGGGGTAGACCAATGGGATTGTATCCTTGGTTGTGTTAGTGTAGGACATAGGAACATATGAATCCAAGTTTTCCTCCGGTTTGCCGAAAGTGGGAGTTTTGAGTTGTGAGTGCAAAACCTTCTCCTCCGGAGTAGGTGTCGTCTGTGAAGCGTGTCACACTTTGCAGTTTGATACTTCATATTTAAACCTCCCACCACTATAACAGCCCCAACTTGGTAATGAAAAATACGAAGAATTTTTCCACTTTTTGCATCCTTGTTTGCATCATGGCATGCATATGAAAATTGCTATCTCTAAACTAACCAAATATGCAAACAACTTAATGGGGAAGCAAAACTTCCCAAACATCCAAACAAATACAATTGCTCAACTTGTCAACCAACTCACTCTTGGACTTCCAAATTGTTTAGGAAGTTCCAATTTGCTTTCTATCACCAATTCTCAACTTCCAAATAATTGTCAAATAAGAAATAAATTGAGGATTCAAATTGGCGTAATTCAACTTCCTGCTTTTGAAACCAAGTTAGACACTCCAAAAATTCAAACTAAAATCATGGGGAGCTTCAATGTTATTGTTAGAGCCTCCATGAATTTTTTTCAGTATTTTTGGAAATGTTTAAGTGCTTCAATTAAATACAATTTGAAAATTGTCAAAAATACTTTTAATTACAAGCTGTGAACAAATGTTGGCCAAAACATTTTATTTTGCCTCGCCAATTTTTGTGGAGCACCTAAAGGTTAGGTGGAGCCCACATGAATTTTTGTAGAATTTCTTACAATGTTTAATTGCCCTAATTAAATCCCTAAAAAGTGCCTCTGGACCTTTTTGCAATTTATTTAAAAGTGGCCAGGGGTTTTTCGCGAATTTTTCCCTCTCTCCTCCACAGTGGCCGGCGGCACTGGCGCCATGCCGCCCTGCCCCGCGCTCCACCTGCTCCCCCTGGAGGGCAAGAAGGCGCCCACGACGCCCTGGACGCCACCTGCCCCTTTTTCCCCTTTCCCCTGCTCCCGTTCCTCCCTCCGCTTTAGCTCGCGACGCCGCCGAGCTCGAGCTCGCTTCCTGATGAGGGCATCGTGCTGGGCATTGTGATGGTCGGTTGACACTCTAGGACAGGCTATTAAAACGCATGTAATTTGTCTAAGGTTGTGTTAAATTGGGCCTGCGTGCCACTTGTGTTTGGGCTGAACCTATAACAGGTCGGTTTTGTATTGAGTCCAAGTCCAACTAGGTCGGTACTGTAGCTACAGTACCGCGCTACAGTACGCCCCACCTCATTCATATAAGGGGCTGAGCGCATTAGGGTTGGGGAGTTTTTAGCTTAAGTTGAATTTTTGAGATAAAAGTTACACCAGAAAAGTCCCAATGTTTGGGGGCGCATATGCTTGTGTTTGCTTGCTGATCTTCAAGATCTGATTTGGTACCATGCGTGGGAGTTGATCCTGATCAGTTCCAACGTGGGGAATCGAAGAGGGTTCATTTTAATCTATCTCGGAACCTCTTTGTTTGTTATCTTGTTGCTGTTGTTGATCGCCGTGAAAGATCGGGCCTAAAAACCCTTTGGATCACGTTGATCCGTATCATCTTGGTATCAGATTCGTCGGGTTTCTCACGGCGAAATTTGGTGTTGAGATCAGTTTGTTTTGCTTGTGAAGTTTGGCTGCCGGAGGTGTGAAGCCAAAACACCGGTGTTGATTGTTTTGTTGAGTTTGAGAAAGAAGAGGAGGTCAGATCGGCGCAACGCAGTCCAGTTTCCTGCCGCGACACGGTTTCGGTCGTTTTTCTCTGCCGCGACACCGAGTTGAGTTCAGTTTCCTGCCGTGAGTCGGATTCCTGCCGCGACACGGTTTCGGCGAGTTTTTCCTGCCGCGACACGGCTTCGGACAGATTTAGACAGTTTTGGTAAAACGGGCATAACTTTTGCATCCGAAGTCCATTTTCGACGTTCAACCTATGAAACTGCTCAGGGGAAAAATTTCTATCCATCCAAGTTCGTTTCGGTGAAAAAAAAAAGAGGCGGAAAGACACGCTGGATTCGATCAACTATTTCGGAATACTGCAAGTTTTTTCTGCTGTTTGCACAAGATGGTGAATTCAATTGATGGAGAGAATTCAGAGGTTCATGGGGAACAACAAGAGGAGCTGGTCGCACCTGAGTTTGCTGAAGATTTGGCCCCTAATGTCCGAGCTGGATTTGATAACACGTGCGACTATATCCGTCGGAGTCATGCTGCGTTGTCGGCGCAAATTACAAGGTTAGATGTCCGGATTGATGCGTTGGGTGATGCTCCTGCCCGTGCAGTTGTGCAGCCACCTCCTGCTGCACCACTTGGCGACGTGATACCTCGCCGCCCTGCTGCCAATTATGTTCATCGACAAGGCAATGATGTGGGAGAACTTGAGGATGATGCTGATTATGCACCACAACACCGCCCGTTTGATGCTCGTCCTGCAGGTGCTGGTCATGATCAGCCACATGCTCGTGATCGTGTTGGTCATGTTGTTCGTGTTCCCGTTGATGATGGTGGTCTTGGACATATCAAATTGTCCATCCCTCCGTTTTCCGGTGACCGCGGACGTGAGGATTATTTGGAGTGGGAGATGCGTATGGATCAAATATTTGCTACCCACCGTTACACTGAGGAGAAGAGGCTCCAACTTGCTGCAGTTGAATTCACTGGTTATGTACTAATTTGGTGGACTCAAATTCTGCGTATGCGTACACGGCCAACAACGTGGATAGGTATGAAAGAACTCATGCATCGTCGTTTTGTTCCTGAGCACTATAAGAGAGATATGCACAATAAATTGCAGCGGCTCACTCAAGGTAATAAATCGGTAGATGAATATTATAAGGAGATGGAGTTGCTCATGATACGTACAGGAACACATGAGGACCCGGAGGCCACTATGTCTCGGTTCTTTTATGGGCTGAATATTGAGGTGCAAGATCGTGTGGAGATGGTTCTTTATTATGATATTCATGATCTTGTGCACCAAGCTGAGCGTGCAGAGCAACAACTCAAACGTCGCCAAGCTACAGCCCCTGCAAATTCATGGCGCCGTTCACATACCGAGGCTGCTGGTTATAGTGCTAAGCCGACACCCTCTACACGCTCCAATAATATTCCTCTTGATTCGTCCAAATCTGGTGTGTCTAAGGCTGCGTCTTCTCAGTCCACCGCTCATATTGAGTGTTTTACTTGTGGAGGCCGAGGACACATGAGGCGTGAATGCCCTAATGCTAAGAGGGTGATGCTCACACAAGATGGCTATATTTCTGCTAGCGATGAGGAGAAAGCTGATGAGCCGTCTAGTGAGAAATCTGATGACAACGAAGTTTCTGTAGATGGGTATGAACTTGCTGCGAATTGTACAAATCTAATGGTGCAGCGTGTACCAGCTGATCGCATAGAAGGACAAGGGCAGCGATGGAATATTTTTCAGACCCAATGTACAGTCAAAGGCACCACTTGCAAGCTCATTATTGATGGTGGCAGCTACACCAATATTGTTAGCAAGAGTTTGGTGGATTCTCTCTCATTACCTACATGGAAACACCCGCAGCCACATTGCGTTGACTGGTTGTATAATTCAGGGAAGCTCAAGGTAACACATAAGGTGCGCCTGAAATTTTCTGTAGGTAATTATGAGGACACGGTGGTCTGCGACGTTTTGCCTATGGATGCATGTCATGTGCTGCTAGGCCGACCGTGGCAATTTGATAGGCGCTCCACTCATGAAGGCAGAACCAATGTTTATTCATTGTGGCATAATGGCAAGCGTCATGTGCTGCAGCCTATGCTGGACAAGGATATTAAAGTGGATGTGTTTGCTGGGAAGAAGAAGGTCCAAAGCATCAAGGGAAAACCGAGGACGGTTTCCATTCAAGTTGGGGGGGGATGATGAGGGGAGGATATCTGCTATTCCTACCATTGCGCCACCACCTCCACTTACTATCAAGTTTGGACTCTTTTCTGTTGAGATACCTCCAGAAGATGAGGTGAAGCCCAATTTCAGAACCCCACCAGTTTGATGATGCAGATTTTGAAGTCACAAGGCGCTAGAGAAGACCTTCCGGCGTTGAGGACACGCCTTTCCAAGAAGGGGAGGATGATGAGGGCATCGTGCTGGGCATTGTGATGGTCGGTTGACACTCTAGGACAGGCTATTAAAACGCATGTAATTTGTCTAAGGTTGTGTTAAATTGGGCCTGTGTGCCACTTGTGTTTGGGCCGAACCTATAACAGGTCGGTTTTGTATTGAGTCCAAGTCCAACTAGGTCGGTACTGTAGCTACAGTACCGCGCTAAAGTACGCCCCACCTCATTCATATAAGGGGTTGAGCGCATTAGGGTTGGGGAGTTTTTAGCTTGAGTTGAATTTTTGAGATAAAAGTTACACCAGAAAAGTCCCAATGTTTGGGGGCGCATATGCTTGTGTTTGCTTGCTGATCTTCAAGATCTGATTTGGTACCATGCGTGGGAGTTGATCCTGATCAATTCCAACGTGGGGAATCGAAGAGGGTTCGTTTTAATCTATCTCGGAACCTCTTTGTTTGTTATCTTGTTGCTGTTGTTGATCGCTGTGAAAGATCGGGCCTAAAAACCCTTTGGATCACGTTGATCCGTATCACTTCCGCCGCCGAAGTGTCGTTGCCTGAGGCCGCCCCACACGGATCGAAGACCACGGCGAGGTCCGTCGCATTCTCCTCTCTCTCCTGGTGCAGGGAATCGAGCCGGGGACGCTCGCGTGGACGCCGGCGTCCGCGACGCCGTATGCTCCTTGCCGCCACTCGCCGGGCCCGAATCCGGCGATTCCGTCCACCCCCGCCGCCGACGAGCACCCACGAGCACCAGGGTGAGCTTCTCGTCCAGTTTAGCTCCTTACCGGGACCCCTCTTCCTCTCCCGCCGCCGGTGCCGTTCGTCGCCGCCGTTTCCCGCCGGCACTGCGCGCCCGGCCTCAGCTCCGGCCTGTCCGGCCAGGAGGCCGGCTGGCTCGGGCTGCTGCCCGGCCTCACCCCGGCCTGGGCCGGCCCAAAGGCCAGCTGGCTCGGGAGGGTGCCCGTCCTAGCCCCAGCCTGGGCTGGCCAAAGGCTAGCCAAATGTGAGGCCGGCCTGTCTGCAGTTTGCTTTTCCCTTTTTGGAAACTAAATGGTTTTAAATAATTGATATATTTTCAATTAGTGATCCAAATTTGACAAATCAAATATCAAATTGATCAGGAAAACAAACCCTATAAGATGGAATCTTTGTAACATTCTTTTGAAGTTATATTCTTGCTGTTCATATATGAATTCCTAAAATGGTTTAATTAATACCTAATTTGGGAAAATCATAACTTATCAATTATTGATCCAAAAATTATGAATAAAATATCAATGTGATCAACACTTCAAATGCAATCAAACCATGCCTTTATCACATCATAATCACAAATATTTATTTAATGTTATTCATAATTTGATTTAAAAGAGTTAAATCCAAATAATTATTTAAATCACTATTTATTCATCGGGGCTCCGAAAATTACAAATGAGGTACCAAAAGGATCGGAAGAACAAACCCTATCCTTTCATGTCATGTTCATGCATATTGAGCCACTTCTCTAATAATGTAATGATTTATAAGTATTGTGGTCACTAAGATAAATATGGAGTTGCGTCCAAATAATTGCACTAATTATTTGGAACTCCATTTAATTTGTTAAATAATCTAAATGTTAATATCAATGCATCAACTTGTCATGTCATCATGTGATTGAGCATTGCACCTTGTGTTCGTGTGATTTATTTGTTCTTTGTATTTCTTTTGGGTATCGATAGATTCCGGAGTCGAGGGTCTCTCTACCTACCCCGACGAACCGTACTACGCGCCCCGGCAGCAAGGCAAGAGATAACCTAACCTTCTTGGCATCAGCATCCTATGATTTTATCAACTTATTTTATCCACCATAATATTGCATGCGATTCAAATGTCTCTTTTGATCACTATGTAGAAGATCCTATGAATGCATGTTTATCCCCTGAACCATCACATGCTTCCCCTCCTATGAACTCCAGGGTTGATGTGTTGGCCGGATACAAAATATATTTGTTGTATTATATGATTAGCTATTCTTAGCCATGCTTAGTCAAATGCTAGTAATGTCCGTTGTTTAATTCCATAATTGTTGATGTTGATGGAATGTTTCGGACATGGTGGATATGTGGGGGTGCTTAATTAAAATGCTAAAAAGGCTTGGGTGAGTTGCCATCGGGGATGGTGTTTTGCCTCACTCTTGCCCCTAGGTGCGAGTTCTTTACCTCTTGAACCAAGACGATCGTGCTTCTAACGGTGGGGACATATGGAATCCCCTTTAACTAAATAACTTGTGCGGGGCGTATCCAAGGGTCCTCTAGTTTGCTTTTCCATTTGCCGTGTGTGTGAGCGGAAAAAGAAATGATGAGGATGGTGGTGTTTAGGACATGGCGATGGGGCAGGGGCTGAAATAGGCTGGGTAAACTTGCCCTGTGGCTACAGATGACTCTTGGATAGTCTCACGCGAGGTAAAGGTTTAACCGCGCCCACTCGCCGGTCTTCCCCGGAAGAGGACCAATCAGGTGAGCCGGACGGTACCGGTGGGTAAATTAGTACACCCCTGCAGGGTAAATCTTTTTGAAAAGTCGTGTCCGCAGTTATGGACGACTTGGGAATAGACGATAAGACTATAGAGAACCTTAACCTAATTGATATGGCAGCTAAAGGTTGCATTAATCAACGTGTGATAAAGGTTCACTTCCTCGAGGGTGATTCGAGGGGGTGCCTTGGTGGAGATGAGTGGGTTTTGGCTACAAGTAGGTTCGCCGAGAACCGAAGATGAAATGTTACTCTCTTATCCCCTTTATGAAAATATTCTGAATAGATAATGCCTTGTGTCTTTTTGTATCTTTAAATGAAAATTAGCTTTATGCAAAAATAACTACATATACAGCTTTAGAGCCTCCGTCAGTCATTGGGCCTATATCGCCCTACTAAACTTGCGAGTACATCGTACTCAGTCTCTCTTTGCTGCCTTTATATTTGTATTTCAGAGGAGGACGACACCGAGCAGCTAGGTGGGTTCTTCGTGTACGTCGACTAGTAGTCCGGGGTTCCCAGGTGGCAGCTTGGGACCGTGGAACAAGCTGGCTGAGATCTTTTATCTGTAGGCCTCTTAGGCCATATATTTGCATCTTGTTGTTAGACAACACTACCTCGCTTCCGCTTGATGAATTGTTGGATCTGTGATCCTTTTGTGTGTAATATTTGTATCTTCTCTTATATGAGTTGCTATATGCTTTGTGTCGTAGAGTCTGCAATATGCCAGTTGTTCCACAAGTCTCGGTCTCTTTACTATACGTGATAGCGATGTCTGAGCTTATGGCATGATCGAGGTGTTGTNCGCGTATTCGCTGTCGCCACAGAGCACACAAGACCCGTTCTGGTGCTCTAGGCACTTAACCAATTGCATGCTCGAAGGAAGGCGGTCCAATGCCAGTTGCCAGAGAAAAATCTTGATCTTGAGCGGCAGTCTCGCCGACAACAAGGCTTTACAGTGGGCCACCGTCACCCCCTGCGTCAACTTTCGGTACATCGAGGCGACTGAGAACCTACCCGACGGTTCCAGTGCGCACTTATTCTCATCTTGGCCCTCCCGCAGTCCAACCGACCCAAGGTCTTCCGTGAGCTCAACCCACTAAGCAGCATAGACATGATCGAGGTTACGTCTACAGTTGATTCCCTCCCCCTCGAATGCATCCGCCACCAGAATGTTGGGGTTAGAGGCGATAGAAAAGAGGCGAGGAAACCTAACCCTGAGGGGGACATCACCCACCCACCAATCTGTCCAGAAGCAGGTCCTGGTGCTGTCGTGAACCACATATCGCATCCCTAACTTGAGGAGATTTTTGATCTTGTGCGTACTTCCCCAAAACTGCGAGCCCCCATGGCTCGCAGTAGCGAAGATATTGTTGGCTTTCGGGTATTTGGCTTTAACTATCGCGGCCCAGAGAGAATCGTCATCATGGAACAACCTCCACACCCATTTCAGCATCAATGCCTAATTCATAAGCTTGGTGTTGGTAAGCCCTAGACCCCCACAGTCTTTAGGGCGACACACCGTCGGCCAATTAACCATGTGGAATTTGCGCTTCGGGCCAGAGCCTTCCCAGTAGAATCTGGCCCGAATGGCATCGAATTTTTCATGCACACTATCTTGAAGCAGGAACAACCCTGTGGCATAAGTAGGCAGGGCCTCAAGGCAAGCGTTGGACAGGACAAGTCTCCCACCCGAGGAAAGTAATCATCCCATTCAAACCTCCACTTTAGCAGCACACTTGTGGACTAAGAAATTCCATTGTTCAACCGTTAACTTGTGGTCAGAGATAGGCAAACCTAGATACGTGAAGGGGAAGGCCCCCAGCTTGCAGTTAAACATATTTGCAATTCTGCTCTGCTCAAGAGGAGGTTGCTCTAGCACAAAGGCTTCACTCTTGTGGAAGTTGATTTTCAGACCGTACATATCCTCGAAGCACGGCAACAGAAACTTGAGGTTTGCAATGGCTTGGTCATTGTTTTGGATGAGAATGAAGGTATCTTCAGCGTATTGGAGATGAGAGATTCCCCCCGGAACCAAGTGGCGAACAACCCCCTGAATATGACCAGCTGCTCAATCTGAGGAGAGCATCGCAGATAGGGCCTCAACCATGAAATTAAACAAGATCGGAGAAAGCGGGTCCCCTTGCCACACTCCCCGTCTGTTTCTAAAGAACGGACCAATCTGACCGTTGATAGAGATAGCCATCTGATCGCCAGAGATAAGCTGCTCAATTTTGTGAATGTACCCCGGATCGAACCATTTCCGGTGAAGAACCTCTATTAGGAAGGACCAGTTGACATGATCGTATGCTTTTTCAAAGTCCAGCTTGAGGATAATGCCCCCTAGCCTTTTCACTCGAAGCTCATGGACGATTTCTAACAGTGCGAGGGCGCCATCCACGATGTGTCGCCCCTTTATGAAGGCAGTTTGGGTCTGGCTGATAATTCGGTTGGCAATAGGATCAAGTCTGGAAGCAAAGGCTTTAGAGATTATTTTGAAAATAACGTTGATCAGAGCGATGGGTCTGAATTGGGTGATCCGGTCCGCCCCTGGGACCTTTGGAATCAGCGAAAGCACACCAAAATTTAGACGAGGGACATCAATTCTACCCAAGATGAAGTCGTTCAGAATGTGGAGCACCCCAAGCTTACATTCCGGCCAAAACTTCTTGAAGAATGAAACAGGGAAGCCATCAGGGCCAGGCGCCGTGTTGGACTTCATACCCTTGACAACTAGTTCCAATTCGGCTTTGGAGAAGGTGAGGATCAGCGCAGCATTCTCAGAGACTGACACACAGCGGTTAGGAGGCCAAGTCCGCGGTGCCAAACCCAGGTGCCAGTTGGCCTCCGAGCTTAGCAGGTCCCTATAAAAGTCATAAATGTGTTCTTGAATCTGGAGCCCTCCCTGGGTTTGGAGCGAGGAAATTAAGCATTTTCGATGCCTCCCATTGGCAACGGCATGGAAGTAGGCCGTGTTGGCGCCCCCCTAGAGCGCCCAACGGACTCTTCCCCTCTGCCGCCAAAATTCTTCCTCCATCTTGAAGATATGGAGCAGTTGGTCTTCTAAGTGATATCGAAAAACCCATTCGTCTTCATCTAGACCTTGCGCGTCAGCTTGGCTATCAAGGTCAGTAATCTGCGACACTAGCGCCAACTTACTAGCCTTGGCCTCCTTGCCCATGTTACAACTCCATCGCCGGAGAAAATGTCGGAGGCCAACGCTCATGTGATGCCACCAATCGACAATATCGCAGCCCCCCGCTGATGCCATCGGCTGGAGCCAACGGGCTTGCACCAGCGCAGAAAAACCCTCCACCTGAAACCACCCTAGCTCAAATAAGAAACGATTACTTCTGGTTGGAGTCTCAAAACCAGCGTCAAAGACCAACGGGGTGTGGTCCGATCCCAGGCTCGTCTCCGCCACCAAGGTGGCCAGGGGAAAGAGCGCATCGAGCGCCGGATCAAGCAACACCCTGTCTAGAACATATCGCACAGGGTTACGCTGCTTATTAGACCACGTATACCTTGCACCCGTGGGCGGTATCTCAATCAGTGCCCAAGCCGTGATGTTGATGTTAAACATGTCCACCTGAGGCCAGTTTATACAGTCATTACTCCTATCTTGCACGCCACGCACCAGGTTAAAATCCCCGCCCATGAGGATCGGGTGTCTACATGCATTCACTTTATCCGACAATTCAGACAGAAAGGCCGTGGAGGCCGAGTGGTTAGCCGGTCCACAAACCCAAATAATCGTGAGCAGTTTGTTGATGGGTCTGTAAAGACAGTTGGCGCTAAGGAAATATCGACCCCTGTCAATAGATTCTACATCGAACATGCTATCGTGGAGGCCGAGGAGCATTCCCCCCGAATGGCCTTCCGTCGGAGCCAACCAAAAAAAATTTATCTGCTATTTCAATGCTCTGCAGGTCAAGGTCAGAGAATTCTTGTTTTATTGTTTCCTGCAAGCATATGACATCAATGCGATGTTTAAGGAGCAGCTCTCTTAGTAGGATTCGGCGCCCCTTGCAGCCGAACCCGTGGATGTTCCAAAAAGGATCCGCATTAAAGATCGCCCGCTTTGGCCCGTCCTTGGCGGGTCACTGGGCGCCGCCCCTGCGGCGCCGCAGATTTAGCTCTCCTTCTTGTACTAGCAGTGCGTCTTGAAGCTGGTTCGCCGGTCTCTTTGCTTCCCTTCTCGATCGTGACCCCCGTCACATCCACCTCTGGCCGTCGCCACCCCCTGGGGAGGCAGACGTCAATGCACACTCAGGGGCTTGTTGTTTGGCCTTGTCTTCCTCGATCGCCTTTTGCTTGGCCACCGCCACTTTCTGCTCAATCTTGTTTCGCGTTGCTGCCAGGGCCGCTTGGGCATACTCATTGGCACGGATAATCAATATGATTTCAGCTGGCGGGCAAGCCGTGGAAGGAAAGGAAATGCAACTATCCGAGGCGACAGATAACAAATGCGAGTCTGGAAGATCTTGCAAAATAGCGAAAATGGGGTCAAGATTAGTACCTAAAACTGTCTTTTTGGCTGAGGGAGCATTCTTCTAAGCAGTCAAACGCACCACCCGCTCCATTACCCAGCCCTCCGATTCCTCTACACCCCGCGCGCTCTTCCTGATGGTTTCCACCGTGGTAGCCTTTGAGCGAAGACCCCTTACCACCGGGGCATTCGACTCAGGAAATGCCGCGGCCGTCCACAGACCCCCCAAGGTCATGTCCGACATCGGTGCCAGACTCTACACCATCGGTGGTGCCACCACCACACCCTCAGTGGCCCCCAAACTCCGAGCCCTGGCTAGCGTCCGGGCCGGCATGTCATGGTTCGATTTGCTCCTGCGTTCACAAGCGCGGCAGTCCTCCGACCACTCGAGATCCTCACGACGGGCGAGGCGAGCATAGGAAGGGGTTGGCGCATCCGATCTTCCCGAAGTAATGTCAGCAGTGGCCGCTGGGGAACCCAGGAGCTCACTGATGACAGAGGTCGCCGGCGCGTCCACAGACACGTCCACCTGCACCGCAACAACTATAGCCCACAGCGTCTTGAACACATCACCGTCCTCAGTCAAGTTGGTACCATACTGCGAGAACATCGTCGGAGGCAAGGATATGGTGCTACCCGTTGACGTCCCAGACGCAGCCGGGGCCGACAGCAACGTAGCCTTGAGTGTCCCCACCGGTCCGGAGGCCTCCGAGCCTTTGGGGTGCGAACCGTCGCCACTAGTCTTGCCCGGGGTCACCTTTGTCTTAGCCTTCTCCTTCTCCCTATCCCTAGCCTTCCGGCTATCCCAGTCTAGGTCCTCGTCAGAGCTCTGGGAGTGGTCCCCTGGCTCGTCTTCCTTGTCATTCTGTGGTGGAGGTGGAGGCGGGGGGAAGCGATGGCTCATCGTCCTTCCGCGTCGATTCCTGCACCACACCGATCGTGTAACCCTGGAGGTTCACGAAGATGAGGATATGGCTCTTGAGCTGCACCGAACACGGCAGGAAAACTTCATGCGGATTGGGGCATCGTCATCCTCCAGGCATGAGGTGTCCACTTCCAGCGGGCACCCCAGTTCCAGAGTAGTGGACATCAGAACTTTCTCCTCACGTAGTGGGGCAGGAACATCTAGAAGCCTCACCCACACCACCTCTAGTGTCTCTGCCGCCCGGGGTCCCCCGAGACCTCCGAGATGACCGCACGGTACTCTATGATCGGCAGCACGAGCCCGCCCCCATGTCCTTTGAAGGGAACACCATAGAAAACTCACTCCGGCTAACTTGCTTGACTTGCCAATCCCACTTGTCGTCAGCCAACTCCCTGAACTCATCTTCCACCTCCTGTACCGAAAAGTTACCTTGATCAATCACCACCAAGACAGCATTGGATGTCGGTCTGGTCATCTTCTCCTCCGGTACCGCAACATGGAAGAAACCCCTTCCTTCCACTCCGAAGCCAGACCAGGCCACCTTCATCGCCATCTTCCCGGAGGGGCACATCGCCGTGAAGTGCCCCTTCTGCTCGCACTTGAGACAGAATGGGTCATCAGTGCAAGCTTCCTGAAAGTGCACCGGCTTGCCACACTTAAAGCAGGTGAGGGAGGAGTTGTCCACCACCGCCGATGCCCCCCCATCGATGCGGCACTGGGGTTTGACGGTCCTGGCGCGTTAGGGGGACACCTCCCCCTCCCTGCCTTGGTCGCGCCCCGCCCGCACGACCGGAGGAATCCGGATCTGCGATCGGAGCGGCTCTTCTTCCCGTCTGTCTTCCTCTCTGTGCCGAGCTTGCGCCTCTTCACGCTCCCACTGAGCACGACGCACCTCCCCGTGCTACCGATCCAACCGGTGGCACAAATCACCACCCCGGTACCTATCATCCCCGCGGCCCATCTCATCGTAGTTGCACTTCCCACGCCTCGGCCGGTCTCCCCAGACCTGATCCATGGCAACCAAGCATGGAGGGGGAGCGGGCGAGGAGAGGGAAGCCAGAGCGAAAAGGACTTTGGCTCTCAAACGGTGGCGGCAAACGTCGCGAGCGGAGGCCAGAAACCCTAACCCTCAATCTAGGGTTCCCCGAGGGAGCCACCACCACTTATAAAGGCGCGGGGCTGTGCAGACAGGCCATCCCCGCCCTCGTGGGCCAGCCCCGACATGGAACCCAGCCCTGGCCCAGCATCTTGCTCCACCTCATCGGCCCAACAACCAATCTGACGCCCAACTGCAGTGTCAGACTCCGTGGGCCGGACACTACGGCCCAGCAGCCTCCCGCAGGCCCAGCACCGTAGAAAGCCAGGGGGACGCAAACCCTAGGTTCTCCCCCCCCCCCTCCGGCCGCCACGTTGAGCGGAGGTAGGATTGACGATTCCGACCACCCCAGCTCGAACCAGTGCCATGTTGAACTCCACCTGGTCGTCCTCTTCCTCCACGATGAAGGGCGCAAGCCGGGATGGGCTGAAACGTCGAGATCGATGCCATCTTCCTCGCATCTGGCCGAATTCGGTCATCTCGGTTTGGTTCCGGCCGACCTCCCCCGACCTTGTCGTCCACTCTATAATGCTTACTATGAGCCTCTGGTCCTCCCCGACCTCTTCCCCCTCTTTCTTTTGGTCTAATCCTCACCGTGCAGATCACAGTGTTGTTGTCGTGCGGCGACCTCGTGCTTTTCGGCCTACGGGAGCATTGGTTCATCCCCAGCAAGCCTTAGTCTCTCTACGTGGTGCGGAAACTTGTGGGGATGCTACACGGCAAGGTGTGACGCGCGAGGGTGCGCTGCTCCGAAGACCACGAGCGGGCGGCGCGATCGGACTTCTGTCGAACACCGTGAGGGCGCGCTCTGGACATGTCGATGTCGGCATCGGCACGTTCCGGTTGATTCCCATCGAATTTGGAGGCCATATTTATATGGTTGTGCGCCAAATTGGATTTTATACAACTTTCTAGATATACGGTATTGCTAGTTTTGAACTTGCTCTATTGAGTTTTTGTGAAAAACAGTTATGTTTCAAATGGCATTGCCAAGTTGGTGTTAGCAAATGATTTTTTCAGATGGTGAAACCTTGTAAACTAGGTAGAGGCTTGTAAAAGATGTCATTTCTTGAAGGTTTCCCAATTTGTTTTGATTTTTTTTGAATTAGTTATGCCTAACCCTACCCCAAACCCGTGACCATAAACCCTAAACCTAAACCTAACCATAACTTTGATCGAGCAAAAACCACCAAAGATCTCTAAAGAAAGTACATATTGTGGATCTAAAAGTGATTTTTCCAAAAAATCACGAGCAAAATTTGTGACACTTGTAGGTCAAATCGGACCCACTTCCAACGAAATCGGCAGGAACTTGTATGAAATGTTTGAAATAACTAAGTATGTTTTTATATTCAAACCCAGAGTTATATGTACTTATATGGTGGTCTATTATTTTCTATCTCTTTGGATGTTCCTCTTTTGGTGAGCCGTTTTGGTAGCTGCTTCACAAAAAAGCCTGTTTTGACACTAAATAAATGAAAAATGGTTTTTTATTCAACGAAAACCCTAAACCCCATAGTACACACTATTCTATAACCAATATACACCCGTTTGTCAAATATAGCCTCATTCCGATAATTTTTGCTATGTTAAAGGTCATACCCTAGATCATTTGAGTCGAAAGCCATACATCTTTGTACCTCGTAGCTCATTTCTGAGAAGGTTTCTTGAGTAAAACTTCCATAACCCATATTTATTATTTTTCCTAGGTGGTAGGTCACATAAAAGGAGGCCATGTGAAGGTTTCCCATTTTTTTGATGTTTTTTGAATTAGTTATGCCTAACCCTACCCCGAAACCGTGACCGTAAACCCCAACCCTAAACCTAAACCTAACCATAACTTCGATTGAGCAAAAACTGCCAAATATCTCTAAAGAAAGTACATATTCTGGATCTAAAAGTGATTTTTCGAAAAAAAATCATGACCAAACTATGCGGCACTCGTAGATCAAATCAGACCCACTTCCAGCGAAATCGGCAGGAACTTGTATGAAATGTTTGAAATACCTAAGTATGTTTCTATATTTAAACCCAGGGTTATATGTACTTATATGGTGGTCTATTATTTTCTATCTCTTTGGATGTTCCTATTTTGGTGAGCCGTTTTGCTAGCTGCTTCACACAAAAAAAGCCTGTTTTGACACTAAATAGATGAAAAATGGTTTTTGTATTCAACGAAAACCCTAAACCCCATAGTCAACACTATTCTACAACCAATATACACCCATGTGTCAAATATGGCCTCATTCCGACAATTTTTGCTATGTTAAAGGGCATACCCTAGCTCATTTGAGTCGAAAGCCATACATCTTTGTACCTCATAGCTCATTTCTGAGAAGGGTTTTTGAGTAAAACTTTCATAACCCATGTTTATAATTTTTTATAGGTGGTAGGTCACATAAAAGGAGGCTACGTGAAGGTTTCTCGTTTTTTTGATTTTTTTGAATTAGTTATGCCTAACCCTATCCTGAAACCGTGACAGTAAAACCTAACCCTAAACCTAACCATAACTTCGATCGAGAAAAAACCGCCAAATATCTCTAAATAAAGTACATATTGTGGACCTAAAAGTGATTTTTGCAAAAAATCATGACCAAACTATGTGGCACTCGTAGTTCAAATCAGACCCACTTCCAGCGAAATCGGCAGGAACTTGTATGAAATGTTTGAAATACCTAAGTATGTTTTTATATTCAAACCCAGGGTTATATGTACTTATAGGATGGTATATTATTTTCTATCTCTTTGGATGTTCCTCTTTTGGTGAGCCGTTTTGGTAGCTGCTTCATAAACAAAACCTGTTTTGACACTTAATAAATGAAAAATTGTTTTTTATTCAACGAAAACACTAAACCCAGTAGTCAACACTATTCTACAACCAAGATACACCCGTGTGTCAAATATGGCCTCATTACGATAATTTTTGCTATGTTAAAGGTCATACCCTAGCTCATTTGCTATGTATGGCTTTCGACTCAAATGAGCTAGGGTATGCCTTTTAACATACCATAGTTTGTCGAAATGAGGCAATACTTCACACACTCGTGTATCTTGAATGTAGAACAGTGTTGAATCAGGGGTTTAGGGTTTTCTTTTTATAAAAAAATCCATTTTCCATTTTTTTAGTGTCGAAAATTGCTTTTTTATATACCTAAATCATGCACCACTGTTTTACATTGGTTAAAAATAAGTAAAAATAATAAATGACATCTTTTAGAAGCTCTCTACCTATTTGACAAGGTTTCACCTTCTGAAAAATTCATTAACCAACTCCAACTTGGCAATGCCGTTTTGACCAGAACAGTTTTTCACAAAAACTCAATAGAGAAAGTTCAAAACTAGAAAAACCGTATAACTAAAGAGTTGTAGGCAATCCAAATTGCCGCACAAAAATATAAAGATTTATTCTAAATTCCTTTTAAATCGGCCAGAACATGCTGATGCCCACATTGACATGTCCAGAGCGCGCCCTCAAGGTGTTCGACAGCAGTCCGACGACGTCGCTCGCTCGTGGTCATCGGAGCAGCGCTCCCTCGCGCATCACACTTTGCCTGTTAGCATCCCACAATTTTGCGCACCATGTAGAGCTACCTGCGCCGTCGGCGACCACCAGGGATGCTATCCAGGGAGACACAGACGCTCTCGTGGCGCGCATCGACGTCTGTGTCTTCATGTTCTACGCTGTCGTCGTGTCAGCGGACGCGCAGATGTGCTGCTCCGAGCCTCCGACTCAGGGCGCGAGGTCTGCTCGGCGCATGCGGCAACGCGGGAAGAGGGAGCTCCGGAAGGAGGCTCTCCACGGCACGGCGGCGAGGTCAACGACACGGGCCTGGATGGGGACGGCGGCCGCGCGGAAGGTGGGCGAGCTCGACGGAGTCCGAGGCGAGGTCGACGGCACGGAGCTGTGGCAGCCATGGAGGAGGAGATGCTCTGGATGTCGGCGGGGCGAGGTCAACGGCGCGGGGATGTCGGCGGCGCGGGGCTGTGGCCGGGGCGAGGTCGACAGCGCGGGACTGTGGCCAGCGCGAGATCGACGACGCGGGGCTGTGGCGCGGGGATGTCGGCAGCGCGGGAGTAGACGATGAGTTCGGTGAGGACGGTGACAACCGTGGAGGAGGAGATGCTCTGGATGGATCCTATTCTCTGAACCCACCAATATCCAGTTTTATTGGACCTTAGTTCAACAGATGGTGCAAATCCAATAAAGTCCAGTCCAACATGATCCAAGGTAAATTAGGTCCAAAGCCCATTGGAGGGTGCAGATCCAGCTAGGTGTTTATTTTTTACTCACCGGGTAAAAGGGGGGAAATGACCTTGCTTGTCACAGGATATATTTAGCTTCCTTACTGCTTCCTCGTGAGCTTAAAAACAGAGACACAAAAAGGAACATTTTGAAAGTTTTAAAGGTAGCACATGACAAATTACTTGGAGTGGCAAGGAAATACCACATGTAGGTAGGTATGGTGGACACAAATGGCAAAGACATTTGGCTCAGGGATATGGATGCACGAGAAGTATTTCCTCTCAGTACGTAATTTTTAGGCTTAGCAAGATATCAAGAAAACACATAACACCAACTTGGTTCAATGAATGACTACAGATATAAATTATGCATAACCATTAGACTTCACACCGTCTACCTTGTTAGCTAAACCATCTGTTGCGCAATAAATGCGTCACACAAACACGTCCTCGTGTACCTTCAACGTCGGGGCGATACGCCGCAACTCACGTCGAAGGGGGCCGGGTCACAGCGCAATACGCAAGACAGTGACTCGGCGCGTTCGAAAATCAGACGCCCCAGTTCCTCGGGAGGGACCCCGTCGGAGGTTTCAGCGATGATTGGCTGAACTTGGCCGGTTTGACCGCTCCAAGCTCGATTATCGATCTCTGGCAAAATCTGTGCGAAGTCGCCGAAGAACGGAAGCATGAACAAGGGTTTGAGGGTAAAAAGTAGATGTATTGGTGTTTGTCGATTGTTTTCTTAATTTTAATCGGCCGTCACCTCCTACATATATATAGTGAGGCGGCTGGACTTCCCGTACAAGTATTGGACTTCTACAAGGATTACAACTCATGAACTAGGTCGGTTTCTGCTTTTAAACTAGGTAAGACTCTTGGTCGGCTTTGTGCTGGACGTCTCCGGCTCTTGGAAAGTCGCCTTTTGTCTTCCGGGTGGAACCCGAACTCTTTCTGGCTCTACCGACTTCTGCTTTGGGCTCTGGTAAGTATTAAACTTCCTCACGTCTGGCTTCTCCGATGCAGCTCTAGAATTTTCGAAAAGCTTCAAATCTGGCCCGCATCGGGTCCTGTCAAACCGGGTTCTGGACATGCCGGGTTCTGGACACGCCGGGTTCCCCTTGAGTCATTTGTTCTTCCGAGTAAGCGCTTGAACCTGTGATCCGGGTTGTCACTAAACCGACTCCTAGATATGTCGGGCTAGCTCCCTGCCGGGTTATCAACGAGTCGCCATTCCCTCCTGAGGATTATTGAACTTGGTACCTGCCAAAAACGGGTGCTAACACATGCCCCCCTGTTTTCTAGTAAAGCTTGCGTACTAGAAAATATACAATGTAGAAGATTTGGTCTAAGGGCGATGCTTAAGCTCATCGGCCATATGTGTAGCTTACGCAGTTTGCCACACACTTGGGTGGAATTTCTTCAAGTATTTCCCATTGATAGCTCGAGGCAATATGATGCCCTCCAATGTCTCCACCAGATACGAGTTGCCGGGTACAATTCTTATGACTCGGAGCAGTCCTTCCCAACTCGGTGACCATTTTCCGAATTTCCGCCTTTTTGAACCGATTGGCAGTATAACTTTCCAGACCAAATCACCGAGTTGAAAATCCTTGATCCGGACTCTCTTGTTGTAAGCTCTTGCCACCCGCAACTTCTCCTTCTCGATATCCTCCAAAGCTTTGATCCGTTTGTTGGCCACTTCATCAACGTTGTCCATCATTAAATTGTGATAATCCACGGCCGACAAATTGTTTTGTTTAGCGAACCTCAAAGCGGCTAGATTTACTTCTATCGGTAAAACGGCTTCTTGCCCATATACTAACTCGAAAGGAGTTACTTTGGTTGCGCCATACCTTGAGATCCGGTGAGCCCACAATGCCTCGGACAGTACCTCATGCCACCTCCTCGGGTAGTCCTGTACTTTCTTCTTGATCAGCTTGACCAGAATTTTGTTGCTTGACTCGGCTTGTCCATTGGCTTGAGCGTAATATGGAGATGAACTGAGCATCTTGATCCCGAGTGATTCGGCAAACTGTTTCACCTCTTTGGCCATGAATGAGGTGCCTTGATCTGTAGTAAGAGTCTGTGGAATGCCGAATCTGTGAACAATATGCTCTGTAATAAATTGAATTACCTCTTTGTGGGTCATATTCCGGAGGGGTACTGCCTCAGACCACTTGGTGAAATAATCGGTAGCAACCAGCACGAACCGATGCCCTTTAGATGATGCCGGGTTAATCATACCAATGAAATCCAATGCCCATCCTCGAAAAGGCCACGACTTTATTACCGGGTTAAGAAACGAAGCCGGTACCAGCTGAATATCCCCGAATCTCTGGCACGCTTCACACCCCCTGTAGTACCGGAAGCAGTCATTGATCATAGTCGGCCAATAGAACCCGGCTCGTCTGAGCATCCACTTCATCTTGTGGGCCGACTGATGTGTACCGCACAACCCCTCATGTACTTCTCCCATGGCGACCCGAGATTTATCTTCATCTAGGCATTTAAGAAGAAGCCCATCAGCTATTCAGCGATACAACTCGTCATCTACCAGAGTATATTTGAAAGCAAGCCGCCGAATAGCCCTCTCGGTTTTCTGACTTGGATCCTTCAGATAATTGATAATAGGCGTCCTCCAATCAGCTGACCGAATCTTGCCAGGTTCTTCCGGAGCCGAATTAGGTAACCCGGCTTTCCCTTCATTTCCCGAGCTAGATGACTTGGCTTTTCCTCCAGCTTCCGAATCATTGACGACAGTTATCATCGGCTTCTTTGTTGTGAAGAATACTCCTCTGCTGATATGATAGCCCGATGCCTGCTGTGCCAAATCATTGGCGAGCCAGTTGTCCTGCATGGAAATATGAGATATAGAAAAGTAATCCAGAGTCGAGATGATATCCAGGCACATGTCGAGATAGGCGTTGAGTGATCCACTGTTACACTGGAAGATCTTGGCCACTTGCTGGACAACAAGTAGCGAATGGCCATATGCCTCGACATGAGTTACTCCTGCATCCTTTAAAATCTCTAACCCGAATAGAAGAGCTTCATATTCGGCTTCATTGTTAGTGCAAAAATAATCAAGACGATAGGAGGCTTCAAAGATAGTACCGTGGGGTGAGATATACACTATGCCGGCTCCTTGTCCACTGCTGCAGACTGAGCCGTCAAAGTAGAGTTTCCACGGTACAGCCGACATAAGATTTAAGTCGGCTTCTTGTTCTAGATCAATCCGATGTTCAACAATAAAATCGGCTACAATTTGGCCTTTCATAGATCTAAGAGGTTCATAAGCCAAATCATATTCGATTAACCCGTATGCCCACTTGCCGATTCGTCCACTAAGAATCGGCCTATGTATCATATGTTTGATGACATCGGTTTGACTAAACACTTTGCACTCACTAGATAGAAGATAATGGCGCAATTTGGTGCAAGCAAAGTAAAGAGACAAGCACAACCTTTCGACAAAGCTGTACCTTGACTCAGCATCCAGCAACCGCCGGCTTAAGTATGTGATGACGTACTCCTGTCCTTCGGCCTCTTGAGTTAACGCTGCCCCGATCACCTTTTCCTCGGCCGCAATGTAGAGCCAGAACGGTAGACCATGACTCGGTTTCCTCAGAACTGGGGGTTTAGACAAGCAAGCCTTTATTCGGTCAAATGCCTCCTGCTGCTTTGTCCCCCAGATGAACTCGGTATCGTCCTTGAGCCGAAGTATCTGTGTGAACGCATCAACTTTTCCAGACAAGTTAGTAATAAATCTTCTCAAATAATTTACCTTGCCTAGGAATTTCTGCATATCCTTCTTGCAACTCGGCGCTTGCACTTTCTGGATGGCTTCAATCTTTGCCGGATCAATCTCTATGCCGGATTCATGTATAATGAAACCGAGGAACCTCCCAGCCGACACGCCAAAAGCACACTTCAATGGATTCATCTTGAGCCCGTACTTTCTCATCCTTTCAAACGCAAGTCGTAGATCGGCCAAATGATTTAACTCGCCGTCCGATTTAACAACCACGTCATCAATGTAAACTTCCAGTATGACTCCAAGAAGATCGTGGAATATCAAGTTCATCGCTCTCTGATATGTGGCTCCGGCATTCTTCTACCCGAACGTCATTACCGTCCACTCAAATAAACCGACGAAACCGGGACAGCGAAACGCTGTTTTGGCCGAGTCCTCTTCAGCCATAAATATTTGATTGTATCCCGCGTTCCCATCTAGAAAGCTGATGACTCGGTGTCCTGAGGCGTCATTAATGAGCATGTCGGCTATCGGCATAGGATATTCGTCTTTGGGTTTAGCTCGGTTGAGATCCCGGAAGTCTATGCACACCCTGATCTTGCCGGATCCCTTCTTCTCAACCAGCACAATGTTGGAAACCCATTCGGCATATTTGCATGGCCGAATAAAATCAGCTTTTAGAAGTCGACCGATCTCTTCTTTGACCCGGTCATATATTGCCGGGTTGAACCTACGAGCCGGTTGTTTGTGTGGCCTAAAACCGGCTTTAATCGGTAACCGATGCTCAACAAGATCTCGATTTAACCCGGGCATTTCATGGTACTCCCAAGCGAAGCAATCTATATATTCCTTTACAAGCGTGATTAATTCGGATTTATAATCAGCTTCTAGATTCCGGCTTACAAACGTCGGCCTGGGAACAGTGCCATCCCCGATATCTACCTCCTCAAGCGGGTCGGCCGACGTAAAGCCTTGTCCTAACTTATCCATGTCGTCTGGTTCTTCAATCGCTTCACACATATCGTTCCTCTTTGCCCGATACTTGTCCAGGCGCTTCTGTAACCACTCATCGTTGTTGGGATTCATCTACTTGAGCTGTAGCCGATTGTGTCCAACCGGCTTTAAGGATACTGGCACGAATCCGTCCCTGGTAGCACTTAGGAAATCTAACCCGGATAGATCACGTCCCGAGAGATATGTAGCATTGGAGTGTTGCCAATCAATAATGGACTCGGCTAAAGCAATACATGCCGAGTTATCAGCATGAACGACTTCAATCTCATCGTCGATCCATTGTACGAGTTGCTGGTGCATGGTAGACGGCACACATTGATTCGCATGGAGCCAATCCCTTCCGAGTAACACATTGTAGTTCCCTTGCACCTCAGCAACAAAGAATGCAGTAGCCAAGGTTTTGCTTCCCACTGTGAGTTCCAAGCTGATGACTCCTTTGGCTTCTACTCCTTCCCCTCCTTCGAACCCGTTCAGTACCATGTTCGTCTTCATCAGATCATCATCCTCCAGTTGCAATTTCTTGAAGACGGAATACGGCATTAGATTCACCACAGCGCCTCCATCCACCATCATCCTGGTAACCGGCTTCCCATTGATATGTCCTCTGACGTACAAAGGTTTTAGGTGCTTCACCGGTCCCTCAGGTTTCTCGAAGACGGCATTCTTGGGTCCAAAGTTGATCTGCGCTAACTCGGCTTCTTCTTCTACAGCACGAAACTCGGCAGGCAAATAGTATACCATGTTAATATCCATACTTACCCGAGTCGGCGTACTCTCGTAGTCCAGTAACTCCTCATCTATTGGATTTCCCGACTCGTCTACTGCCAAGTCCTCTGCCGGGTCCTCATTCGCCGACTCGTCTATGGCCGAGTCCTCTGTCGGGTCCTCCGCCGGATCCTCATTAGCCGACTCGTTGTCCGACTCGTCCATTGCTGACTCCGCTGCTTCGACTTCATCTGCCCATGACGAATAAGTAATGGCCGGTATAGAAACCGGCTTTGCTCCGTTGTTCTCAGCAGGACTCGGTGCAATCATCAAAGGAGTCATTATAGGAGTCGGCTGATAGCGCGAGAGGTGTTAATCAATCACGCTTCGTTGGGCACCCCAAGAGGAAGGTTTGAGGAGCACAGCAGCAAGTTTTCCCTCAGTTAGAAACCAAGGTTATCGAACCAGTAGGAGTGAGGAATGCTTCAGAAGGTTGTCCACAACTGCAATGGCGCCAGAAAATATGCTTGGCGTGTTGACAGCAACGGTGCCAGAAAAAGAGCTGTTGCAGGGGAGACAGTGGAACCTGCAGAACACAATCAAACTACTTTGCCCCAACGAAGCAGTGAGGTTGTCAATCTCACTGGCCTTGCTGAATACAAAGGATGTAACATCCCAAATTTTGGAATGTTTTAAAAATCACAAAAATTTTAAAACTTTATTAATAATTAAATAAAGTCTCCAAAAATCAAGAAAAGCTTTTATAGAAGATTGTTTTGACATCTTCAAGGTTATATTCTAAATTTAATTGCTCCTTATCTTCCAATCTCAACTTTTAAAGTCTTGGAAATAAAAACTTTAAATGGGGTTTTCAAATAGTATTTTCCCTTTTGGTTTATTATTTCAAATAAATAACATGGGGATATTATAAACCCTAAATTATTTGAGAAAATGATTTAAACATCTTTCCAATACTTGTTTTATAAAAGATGATATCTTAAACTATCTTTAAATATAAAAATGAGTTATCATTTTGAATGATATTACTCATCTTATTCCTCTGGTTTTTAATTAAATATTTTGGGATATTTATAAACCCTAATTTAGAAAATTCCCAATTAGCCATATAAGGCATATTTGATCAAAAGGGTATTTTGGTAATTTTGATTTTTCCAAAAATAGTTCCTAAATGTTTATTTTGAATATTTGGAATTTTACAAAATTTTACAAATTTATTTTACTTGATTTGGAGGCCTGAATCAAAAGTTAGAAAAGAAAACAGAAAAAGGAAAAAGAAAAAAAAAGGAAATACCTGATAGGTGGGACCCACCGTGACGTCATCGTCTTCAACGCAACCACGGCAGTTTCTTCCCGTCGATTCCTCCTCGATTCTTCGTCTTCAAGACCACCATTCATTCCCCGAGCCCTCCCCCTTGGAAGCCCTCTCGCTCCTCTCTCCTTGCCCCCAGCTCCCCCTCTGTTTCGTGCCGCCAGGCCGGCGAATTTGCTCGCCGGAGCCCGAGCTGTCCGCCACCGCATTTCGACGATTCCGACCGCTCTAGTGAGCAATCGCCGCCTCTTTTTGGTCCTCCTGGTTTCCCCAGTCCGTGCGCAATTCCTTGACATCCCCCTTGATTTTTCTACGCAGTCAAACGACGAGCGCGAGCTCGACCCAAAGGTCACTGCCGCTACTGCACCTCCGGCCGCTCGTCCTGGCCGCTCCATGACGCGAAGGACGCCGCCACTTCGCCATCTTCTTCTACGCGTCAAGACGCATCTTTTCGTGCACTTCGCCGAGACCAACGACCATGGGAACGTCGAGTTCATCAACGACCCGAGAGAGCCGTCCGCCGCCGCAACTCCGGCGACAAATTGCGGCCGTCTCCGGCCCCCACCGGCCTCGAAACCAGTACCACAGAGTTCGCCCTGCAATTACGCGCCCATTGGTATGACCCGTGCATCCTAGTACCCTCTGTATCGTCGCCGGCGAGCACGCCCGTGGCCGTCGCCGCCAGTTTTAGGTCACCGGAGTAACTCCGGCAGCCGCTCCGCGAACCCTAGATCTAGAGCCATCGGATCTTAATCCAACGGCTAGGATTAGATCGAGCCGAGCCGCGGCTCAAGCCGAGCCCGAGCCACCCTGTTTTCTGGGATTTTTCCCGAAATAAAATTTAAATGGCAGTTTTACAGAAAAGTCCCTGCAACTTCAAACCTTCATATCTTTTTCTCTGTTTGGCCAAATTAGACAAATAATACCTTTTTGGAAACCTTAGGAAAATTAGAATCTTTTGGCTGTATTAGTTTTCTGTTTTGTCTAATTTATATTTATTCAAATTTCAAATGAGGAGTTTGAGTAAATTTGACATAACTTTAGTTTAAAAATGTATTTTTGAGTGAATCCAATTCCAGTAGCTTTGTTTAGAAGCCCTCTGTCCAGAGAGACCAAAACCAGGCCTATCTACCACCTTTTCAAACATAAACATTGAAAGTGTGCCAAAGGCCATTTAAATGTTAATGTTTTGCAAACCGCAGTTTCATAATGTTTTTAAAACTCTTTTGACCAACTCTTTTGTGTGATCACTTTGATCAAGACCAATCCCTACAACCTTTGAAACAACCCTTCAACCTATTCAATTTTTGATTTGAGACCAACCCCTGACCCAAATGGCAAACCCCAAACCTAAATGCATTGATTCTTTTTGCATATGGGATCATGTATTGAACTTAGACCACCAACCTAGTTATGTTTATTTCTATCTATGTTTGTTGTTAGGTTTGTTTCTTGTGATTGTTGTATTGTTGCTTATTGCCATATGTTTGTATTGTATAGATTAAACGGAGAGCTATGAGCTACGTTGAAAAAAGAGTGTGTGAGCAACGACAAGTTCCAAAAGGCAAGTGCATACACCCTTTCATGAAAGACCTACTATTTTATTATATTTGCATGGTAGACTATTTCAGTAGTATGCATGATAGGTGTAATACTATATTGCTATGCAGACCTATCTAATATATCACCCCTTTATTCCTGTTGATTTAGGAACCCATTCACTTGGTAGAAGTTAGAACTGCTATGCTGAAATGTTTTATTGTAGTACGAAAGGATAAAAACTCTACTAAGTTAATGAACTACCTGGGTGGCAATTGGTTTTGCTCTATTGGTGGTCAAAGTTGAGTGGCTGCTCAGGGCCATTTCCATGGTTTTAACTGAGTACGTGCACTTGTGAACGGCCACCCAGGAACAAAGAGATTTAAGTCACTCCAAGTTTAGATTGCTTCCAGTGCAGCCACTTGGTATTATGGCTCTGCCTTGACTAAGTAAGTTCTAGGAACCTGATTCCGACAGTTCTCAGCGGATGAATGTCTTGTATGGGTCTGTCTGACGAACAGGGGACTGTTTCCCAAAGGTCTCGTCTTCATCTTCACCTTTCCTTTTCACTTCAAGAAGGTCAAGGTCAGAATGGGTTGATGAAGTCTCGTGGTGAAAGTGCACAACCTCTCGAGAGTGTAAAACTATGATCATAGCCGTGTCCCCGGTTACGGACAATTCTGAGCAGCTGGACAAGGATGTCGATGGAAAATCTCCTCATTCCAATTTCATAATAAAATTTGATGGGTGAACTCGGGTATATGAGACCTTGGATGCGTTCCATGGGTGTGTCTCATATTGAAAAGTTGAGAATACAATGTTTATGAAAAGTAGGACAAAATTTGCTTTACGCAATAGCCTTGAACTCCACCAGCCATATAAGCATGTAGTATTAGTCTTGCCATTCTATATTCCACCAAAGTATCACTTGCCGGCCTGTCACAAGGTATTGACCCAAATTCCCTGGGCTGCAACGTTAATGTTGCAGGTTATTACGATGACGAGTGAGGACGTCTACCTTTCGAGCTTGCAACCAACATGTATGCCAGTGGCACATGAAGATGATGAAGCTCTCTGTGCTACTTATGTTTCCGCTGCCAAACTTTACATTCAAGCTAGCCTTTGGCTATGCAATTTGTAAAGAATATTTTATTTATGGATCTCACGATGTAATAATTATTTGACATTGATGCATGATATTACATCTATTTGTGAATTGCTATCCATACTCGATCCAGGGAATAGCATATTTCACGATGTGTCATTGCTTTTCTAAGCAAGGGCGCTACAGATGGTATCAGAGCGTAATGTTGCCTGTAGGCTCGAAAACCTTAGGTTTGGATTAGAAATAAGAATGACCATAGGAACAAAAGTTATTTTCTTCTTGTCCAAATCTTTCCTAATATCCTTCTTGTAACCTTCTCAACTAATTGCTTTCTAAGTTATCTTATCTTATTTATAGATGACCATAACTCAGAAATGTTTCCGAAGACGTTGAAGATCAACATGACAATTATGAGAAGCCATCAAGTGCCTTGATCGAAGACTTCAAATCTTGACTTCACAACATCTAGAAGTATCTCGACGAACTCAAAGAAATAGAAGAGAATCTTGAAGCATTGAAGGAAGAGATAGACTAGACCACCATTTCACCCTAATAGCGTTATAATAATGTTGTATTGACTTACCAAATTGTGGTATGGCAGTACTATCGTGTCTATTTTGAAAAACCTTGTTGTGTTTGTTTGTTATCCAAACTATAATTTCAAAAATTAAGTAGGAGGAGTTGTTTTTATCTCTATTGGTTGTTTTACTGTTGATTGATGCTTGCTAGATGTTGTTTGTAAGATGATTTGTTTTGATCTGCTGTGTCTGGGTATTAATACTTCCCTTAGTATCTTTCTATCTCTACTCATCCATGCTAAACTAAACAGATGTCCCAGCCAAATCCCAACAACCCGGTGATGCCTACACTACAAGAGTTACTAGATGCACAGAATCAGATGAATCAGCTGATGACACAAAACCTAGAAGATAACAAGAACATTCCAGCACCACCTCCATCTCAAGTGGATATGTTGATCAGATTTTTAAAGCTTCGACCGGAAAAGTTCTCAAGAGCTGCAGAACCTATTTTGGCCGACGATTGGCTACGATCTGTGAATAAGGATTTGGTGACCATCGGATGCACAGATGCTGAGAAGGTTAGATTCGCGGCACACCTATTAGAAGGACCTGCAGCAGACTGGTGGGACAGCTACCAGATCACTTACCCCATTGAAGAGATGACATGGGATTTATTTCAAAAAGGATTCCGTACTGCACATGTTTCATCAGGAGTGATGAAGCTGAAGAGGGAAGAATTTCTCGATCTTCGACAAGACGACCGAAACATAATAGAATACATGAATGAGTTCAATAACCTGTCGCGCTACGCACCGGATGATGTTGATACAGATACTAAGAGGAAAGAAAGGTTTCTAAATGGTCTGAATGACGAACTATCCATTCTATTGACAGTTGCCTATACCCCTAACTACCAGTCACTGGTTGACCAAGCGATAACCTTGGAGAGCAAACTGAAGCAGGTTGCGAACAAGAAGCGAAAGCATAATGTGGGAGAGCATCACTCGGAATCACAGCAGGAATTGCACACTTCAGATGATGAACGTAATCATTTTGAGTTCAACTATCATGGAGACAATAACCACCATTGTCATAATATTCATAGACACGACTTTCATGGAGAAATTGATCACCACATCAACCATGGACACCACAGCCCCGTCCATACTGAAGAGGTTTATGATCTCGGAAATGAGCACCTTATGGGAGAAAACAGTAGTCAGAACACCCACCCCAAACCCAATAGGAAAGACCTCAGTCAGGTGGAGTGTTGCAAATGCAAGAAAATGGGACACTATTCTTGGGACTGTCCACAAAAGAAGATTAGTATTGGTACCAAGCCAACTCAATTCCGAAAGGGACATGTGTTCTCTATAAACAGTGAGAGAGTTCTCAAGAGACCAAACCCAGTTATTGAAGAATTGTTGATCAACTCATGTTCTGCACGAGTACTTTTCGATGCTGAGGCTACACACTCATTCATATCAAAAGACTTTGTGAATAAAAATAAGGTATCCTATCAAGGGATTAGAAGACCCATCAGAGTAAGCTCTACAGAAGGGAAGAGACCAGCAAACGCGGTATGCCAAAACATGACCTTGGAAATTGAGACACACAAGTTTCCAAGCGAGTTGTTTGTGCTAGACTTGCAAGGGTTGGATATAATCATAGGCAAGGACTGGATGTCCAGGTATGAAGGTCAGATAGATCATGCTAATAAAGCTGTCACACTCACCACACCGGAAAAGAAGCGGATCAGATATCAGTTTAAATCAAGAAGCCAAGAAACCAACTGAGTTTTCATGAGGAGTCTAGCCAGGAAGAAGGACCATGGTAAATGGAAATGTTCTGAGGATGTAATAAATGCCACTAGTTATATGTAAGTGGAAGAATAAGTATTGTGATGTAAGAGTGGTGTGATGTCGATGTAATAACCACAATTTGTGAGTATGAATGAAGCGTGTGGCGACTCTAGTACACGAAACCTATTGTGAAAAAAAAAATTTATATGTTGCTGTGAAGCCTGTTCATCATATCAGGGATGAAGACACGGCACTGAAATGGACAAGCTAAGACGACATGGAAAGCGTGTTTTCCCCAAGGAGAAGGATAGCAGAAAAGTGTAGTGTGAGCTAACCTGTGTAGGAGTTTTCGTAACCCCATAGTTCGAAGGAGCGATAGTTTAGTTCAGGTTGTCTTGCAGATGGGAAACTTTCTGTTAGACAAGTGAGGATGCCCGAGAGATAGTTTACGTGATTTACCTATCTACATATTGAGGAAATGATACGGGTGCAGGATGGACTGATCACCATTCCTACTACTCATGTTATTCCCCTCACTATTTGGATTGATAAATCTGAGTGACCAACCTACTAGAGAGCCGACGATGATCCTAAACCATATGTATATTATAACCCTATGTGAGGCAAAAGTTGCCGAAACGTAAGATATTCGGTGAGGATAAACCACAACTCTCCTGAAGAATAAGAAGAGATTCTGCAATGAAAGTTTTGACCTACCATGAGAGTTTCGTTAGAATTGACGCTTTGTTTGAAGTGAAGGATGCCAGCCTAGAGAAGAAATATTTCCGGAGACATCACATGGATGAGGATGTAATATGTCAAGCCATATTAAAGAGAATAGTATCTGAAGTTATCTAAAGAGACACCCACCTATTCGAGATGGAGCACTTCATGAGTGTAAGATATAGTTGACTCCAGTGAGACCTAAAGACTAACCCAATGGACCCTAGCCCGAAGGAAAGAGTTCAAGACTGCCTACAAAAGTTTCTTTTAAGGGTGGTAGCCCACCCAGTCGTCTAAACCTAGTTGTCCCAAACCCATCCTTCTTTCTAGCCTCTCCGAATCTCGGGGACGAGATTCCTTTTAAGGGTGGTAGGTTTGTAACATCCCAAATTTTGGAATGTTTTAAAAATCACAAAAATTTTAAAACTTTTATTAATAATTAAATAAAGTCTCCAAAAATCAAGAAAAGCTTTTATAGAAGATTGTTTTGACATCTTCAAGGTTATATTCTAAATTTAATTGCTCCTTATCTTCCAATCTCAACTTTTAAAGTCTTGGAAATAAAAACTTTAAATGGGGTTTTCAAATAGTATTTTCCCTTTTGGTTTATTATTTCAAATAAATAACATGGGGATATTTTAAACCCTAAATTATTTGAGAAAATGATTTAAACATCTTTCCAATACTTGTTTTATAAAAGATGATATCTTAAACTATCTTTAAATATAAAAATGAGTTATCATTTTGAATGATATTACTCATCTTATTCCTCTGGTTTTTAATTAAATATTTTGGGATATTTATAAACCCTAATTTAGAAAATTCCCAATTAGCCATATAAGGCATATTTGATCAAAAGGGTATTTTGGTAATTTTGATTTTTCCAAAAATAGTTCCTAAATGTTTATTTTGAATATTTGGAATTTTACAAAATTTTACAAATTTATTTTACTTGATTTGGAGGCCTGAATCAAAAGTTAGAAAAGAAAACAGAAAAAGGAAAAAGAAAAAAAGGAAATACCTGACAGGTGGGACCCCCGTGACGTCATCGTCTTCAACGCAACCACGGCAGTTTCTTCCCGTCGATTTCCTCCTCGATTCTTCGTCTTCAAGACCACCATTCATTCCCCGAGCCCTCCCCCTTGGAAGCCCTCTCGCTCCTCTCTCCTTGCCCCCAGCTCCCCCTCTGTTTCGTGCCGCCAGGCCGGCGAATTTGCTCGCCGGAGCCCGAGCTGTCCGCCACCGCATTTCGACGATTCCGACCGCTCTAGTGAGCAATCGCCGCCTCTTTTTGGTCCTCCTGGTTTCCCCAGTCCGTGCGCAATTCCTTGACATCCCCCTTGATTTTTCTACGCAGTCAAACGACGAGCGCGAGCTCGACCCAAAGGTCACTGCCGCTACTGCACCTCCGGCCGCTCGTCCTGGCCGCTCCATGACGCGAAGGACGCCGCCACTTCGCCATCTTCTTCTACGCGTCAAGACGCATCTTTTCGTGCACTTCGCCGAGACCAACGACCACGGGAACGTCGAGTTCATCAACGACCCGAGAGAGCCGTCCGCCGCCGCAACTCCGGCGACAAATTGCGGCCGTCTCCGGCCCCCACCGGCCTCGAAACCAGTACCACAGAGTTCGCCCTGCAATTACGCGCCCATTGGTATGACCCGTGCATCCTAGTACCCTCTGTATCGTCGCCGGCGAGCACGCCCGTGGCCGTTGCCGCCAGTTTTAGGTCACCGGAGTAACTCCGGCAGCCGCTCTGCGAACCCTAGATCTAGAGCCATCGGATCTTAATCCAACGGCCAGGATTAGATCGAGCCGAGCCGCGGCTTAAGCCGAGCCGCAGCTCAAGCCGAGCCCGAGCCACCCTGTTTTCTGGGATTTTTCCCGAAATAAAATTTAAATGGCAGTTTTACAGAAAAGTCCCTGCAACTTCAAACCTTCATATCTTTTTCTCTGTTTGGCCAAATTAGACAAATAATACCTTTTTGGAAACCTTAGGAAAATTAGAATCTTTTGGCTGTATTAGTTTTCTGTTTTGTCTAATTTATATTTATTCAAATTTCAAATGAGGAGTTTGAGTAAATTTGACATAACTTTAGTTTAAAAATGTATTTTTGAGTGAATCCAATTCCAGTAGCTTTGTTTAGAAGCCCTCTGTCCAGAGAGACCAAAACCAGGCCTATCTACCACCTTTTCAAACATAAACATTGAAAGTGTGCCAAAGGCCATTTAAATGTTAATGTTTTGCAAACCGCAGTTTCATAATGTTTTTAAAACTCTTTTGACCAACTCTTTTGTGTGATCACTTTGATCAAGACCAATCCCTACAACCTTTGAAACAACCCTTCAACCTATTCAATTTTTGATTTGAGACCAACCCCTGACCCAAATGGCAAACCCCAAACCTAAATGCATTGATTCTTTTTGCATATGGGATCATGTATTGAACTTAGACCACCAACCTAGTTATGTTTGTTTCTATCTATGTTTGTTGTTAGGTTTGTTTCTTGTGATTGTTGTATTGTTGCTTATTGCCATATGTTTGTATTGTATAGATTAAACGGAGAGCTATGAGCTACGTTGAAAAAAGAGTGTGTGAGCAACGACAAGTTCCAAAAGGCAAGTGCATACACCCTTTCATGAAAGACCTACTATTTTATTATATTTGCATGGTAGACTATTTCAGTAGTATGCATGATAGGTGTAATACTATATTGCTATGCAGACCTATCTAATATATCACCCCTTTATTCCTGTTGATTTAGGAACCCATTCACTTGGTAGAAGTTAGAACTGCTATGCTGAAATGTTTTATTGTAGTACGAAAGGATAAAAACTCTACTAAGTTAATGAACTACCTGGGTGGCAATTGGTTTTGCTCTATTGGTGGTCAAAGTTGAGTGGCTGCTCAGGGCCATTTCCATGGTTTTAACTGAGTACGTGCACTTGTGAACGGCCACCCAGGAACAAAGAGATTTAAGTCACTCCAAGTTTAGATTGCTTCCAGTGCAGCCACTTGGTATTATGGCTCTGCCTTGACTAAGTAAGTTCTAGGAACCTGATTCCGACAGTTCTCAGCGGATGAATGTCTTGTATGGGTCTGTCTGACGAACAGGGGACTGTTTCCCAAAGGTCTCGTCTTCATCTTCACCTTTCCTTTTCACTTCAAGAAGGTCAAGGTCAGAATGGGTTGATGAAGTCTCGTGGTGAAAGTGCACAACCTCTCGAGAGTGTAAAACTATGATCATAGCCGTGTCCCCGGTTACGGACAATTCTGAGCAGCTGGACAAGGATGTCGATGGAAAATCTCCTCATTCCAATTTCATAATAAAATTTGATGGGTGAACTCGGGTATATGAGACCTTGGATGCGTTCCATGGGTGTGTCTCATATTGAAAAGTTGAGAATACAATGTTTATGAAAAGTAGGACAAAATTTGCTTTACGCAATAGCCTTGAACTCCACCAGCCATATAAGCATGTAGTAATAGTCTTGCCATTTTATAATCTACCATAGTATCACTTGCCGGCCTGTCACAAGGTATTGACCCAAATTCCCTAGGCTGCAACGTTAATGTTGCAGGTTATTACGATGACGAGTGAGGACGTCTACCTTTCGAGCTTGCAACCAACATGTATGCCAGTGGCACATGAAGATGATGAAGCTCTCTGTGCTACTTACGTTTCCGCTGCCAAACTTTACATTCAAGCTAGACTTTGGCTATGCAATTTGTAAAGAATATTTTATTTATGGATCTCACGATGTAATAATTATTTGACATTGATGCATGATATTACATCTATTTGTGAATTGCTATCCATACTCGATCCAGGGAATAGCATATTTCACGATGTGTCATTGCTTTTCTAAGCAAGGGCGCTACAAAGGATTAAATGTATATGTGGAAGGAAGCTTGTTTGCAGTAAATGAAAGCAGTAGAGCAGTTGATTTAATTGCAGATGTAAAAGAATAGACCGGGGTCCACAGTTCACTAGTGGTGTCTTCTCCATAAATAAAATACTACACATGCTGGGTAACAAATTACAGCTGGGCAATTGACAGAATAGAGAATGCATGAACATTGCATAATACAGAGGATGATGATGTCTATATGAGATGCTTTGGGCATTACGACAAAATACATAGATAGCTGTTCCAAGCATACACCTATGCCTAAATAGTCCACCTTTGAGATAACATACCGTAAAATCTCTCCAGTATTAAGTTGCAAGCAACAGACAATTGCATGAAGAACTGTGCATAAAGTTTACTCCCTAGTAGCAACGGCACTCCCCCGTCCTTATATGTTTCTGTCACTCAAGCCAAGGCACACAGGGACCGAACCCACTATCTAGCATAAATACTCCCTCTTGGAGATACAAGTAACTACTTGATCAAGGCAATTACAAGTACCGGAAAGCATGCAAGATCACAAATAACATAGACATGATAATATCAATAATCAACATCACAAGGTACTTCTCTATTCATCGGATCCCAACAAACACAACATGTAGCATTACAATAAGATGATCTTGATCATGATAGGCAGCTCACAAGATCTAAACATGATAGCACGATTGGAGAAGACTACCATCTAGCTACTGCATGGACCCGTAGTCCAAGGATGAACTACTCACACATCTGTCCGGAGGCGGGCATGGTGGTGTAGAGCCCTCCGGCGATGATTCCCCTCTCCGGCAGGGTGCCGGGGAGAGCTTCAGAACCCTCCCGAACTAGGGTTGACGACGGCGGTGACGACGGATGTTTTTCTGAAATTTTGATCGGGTACTTAGGGTTTTCTCGTCGGGGGGGTTATATAGGCGAAAGGGCGGCATCGGTGGAGACCCGAGGGGGCCACACCACCTGGTGGCGCGGCAGACAGGTGGGCCACGCCACCCTAGGGTGTGGTCGCCCTCTGGTGCGTCTTCGGCTCCCCTTTGGACTCCGTGTGCGTGACGAAATTATAAGATCCTGGGTTTTTGTCCCGTCCGATTCCGAGAATATTTCCTTAAGTACTTTTCTGAAACGGAAAAACAGCAGAAAACAAGAACAGGCACTGGGGCATCTTGTTAATATGTTAGTTCGAAAAATGCATAAAAATGCTATAAGATGTAAACAAAACATGTAGCAAATGGTATGAAAACAAGCATGGATCATAAGAAATTATAGATACGTCGGAGACGTATCAGCATCCCCAAGCTTAGTTCTACTCGTCCTCGAGTAGGTAGAACGATAACAAATAATTTCTTAGGAGACATGCAAACTCACAATCTAGATCAACATAGTAATGCAAAACACATGATGTGAATAAGGTGATCCAAAACAATTGTCTATAGTTGACATTAAGCAAACAATGATTAACAAATGCTAGCTAAAAGAAGCTAGAACTTTTCATGAATCAGCATGTTGGAGACAAGGAACCATACATAAGGTTTAGAAAGAAGAATAGTAAATTGTGTCTCCAATGTAAAATGTCAATCAATCTTCAAAGCATCAAATTCAGTTAATAATAGAAATAGCCAAGCTCAAGTCAAGTGTCCTTAATCCATCCACTTAACTTATCAACTGTTATGTAGTCCACTCAACTAATACAAGCAAGAAGAAGGCTTGGCACCATGAGGTTATGGCAAAGAGAATAATAATGGGGGTTTGGAAGGCCAAAAAGAAAGGCTCAAACAGTGGAAGAGGTAACCACAAGACAAGAGGAAGTCCCGTAGTAGACACTGAATGAGGAGTAGTGATTGCCATGCAACGGATGCACATAGAGCTATATGAATGGAAGCTCTCCAATGGAACTAGTGGGGGTGCATCCAACTTGCTTGCTCATGAAGACCTAGAGCTCACTTGAGGAGGCTCATCGTTGGAATATACAAGCCAAGTTCTATAACGTTTGGTCCCCACATAGTTATACTAATGAAGCATGAAAACTCACTACAATGATGTAGGTGCTACTAGCACAAGTGTGGAATAAAAGGATAGTAGTGTTGCCCCCTCTCTCATTTTATATTCTTTTTTCTTTTTCTCTTTTTTTGCTTTTTGCTTTTTGAGGCCTTTGTGGCTCTTTTATATTTTTCTCTCATTGGTCTCTTTTGGACTCTTTTGATTGGCCACTTTGGACTCTTTTCAATATGCTCACAGGTAGAGGCAACACTCTATTTTACAAGATGATCATCACACTTTTTGGTGTACTCAAAACTCAAAGACTAATACATGGTGTATGGTGGATATGCAAGACCGAGCGTAGTGTGGAAAAGATGTAACACATGTGGAAAACCACGCATCACACTAACTCAAATGGTCAAGCAATACTACATGGTAATGAAGTAAAAATGACATAAAGTCATGTAATGTAAATGATGGATGTTGCATGGCAATGTATCTCGGAACAGCTATGGAAATGCTGTGATAGGTAGATATGGTGGCTGTTTTGAGGAAGATAGTTGGCTTATGTGTAGGAGAACAAGATGAAGATCTCCCACGGGGTTGGATGTACTTGCGAAGTATGCACCAATCTCAATGTGAAAAGGGCAATGCAAAGTACCGAAGAGGCTAGCAAAATATGGAGGTGGAAGTGCCAAAAACCAAAAACTCACATAGCATGTCGTATATTGCAAACAACTAACAGTATCAAAGTCTCACAAATGGTTAGAGACACCCCGAGAGGGATCGTGGCGGCGACACAAGTGCCCCGTTGGCTTCCCCGACCGTTGCAGTAACTATACCATTAGAAACTTCTTTTCAACTAAGAGGAAATCACGACACTAAAGCACTATTGACTTAAGTTGTTTTTAGTTCAGAAAAGTACGGCTCCACGCTCTACTAACACATCTTCACTAATCAGCTCTTAACAACAATAGCCAACAAATTTTAACCATTAGTTATTGTAATACCTCAAAACAATTGAAGAGGAGCAAGTTATCTACACAAAGGTCTACAAGACTATGCAGCTTTTCTCTATTTCATACCACTATCACAAGCATAGCATTTTCCAATCTAACACATCAACCAAGCAACTAAAACAACTCTCTAACAAATAAGAGTGAAACACAAGAGAGCTTAACACAAAGAACTAGCAGCTCTAAACAAGATAACATGCTAAAAGCGAGAGCTTACTAGAAAACATACAGTAGCTAAGAATACTCAACAAATATAAGCGAAGCACAAGAGTATTCATATGAAAAAGCGGAGCGTGTCTCTCTCCCACACAAGAATTCTAGGATCCAACTTATTAAGCAAACTAAAACACACACTCAAAATAAAAACAGACGCTCCAAGCAAAATACATAAGATGTAGTGGAATAAAAATATAGTATCACTAGAGATGACCTGATAGTTTTGTCGATGAAGAAGGGGATGCCTTGGGCATCCCCAAGCTTAGATGCTTGAGTCTTCTTGAATTTGCTGGGGATGACCCACCGGGGCATTCCCAAGCTTAGGCTTTTCACTCTTCTTGATCTCATCATATCGTCCCTTTTGCTTACTTGAAAACTTTCACCACATCAAACTCAAAGTAATTCTCATTAGAGGGTTAGTGCATAAACCAAAAATTCACAAGTTCTACTGTGACACAAGCACACCTTAATGCATTATAACATTAGCTACAGCCACTGATGCTCAAAGAATCAAAAAGATCCAAATAAACATCGCAAAGGAAACAATGCACAATAAAAGGCAGAATCTGTCAAAATCTGAACAGTCTGTAAAGACGAATTTTTTCGAGGCACTAGAGTTGCTCAAATCGAAAATCACTGAACTAGAAAAAGTTTCATACATATATGAAGATTCAGCACACAAAATCGCAAAGCATTTCGTCGCTTCTGGAATAAATGACGAATTTAACGGTGACAGACAGAAATCTGTTTCCTGTGCAGAAATCCAAATATAGCAAAAACTTTCTACTAGAGACCTTACTTGACACAACATTGCAAGAAAATAAAGATACAAAGAAGTTGCTACAGAATTAAACAAAATTCTTGACTCAAATAAAAGAAAAGATACTGAAAATAAAATGATGGGTTGTCTCCCATAAGCGCTTTTCTTTAACGCCTTTCAGCTAGGCGCAGAAAGTGAACATCAAGTGTTTCCAAGAGAAGAAGCATCAAAACGATAATTTGCTCTAACAATAGAGTCAAAAGGTGACTTCATCCTCTTCCTAGGGAAGTGTTCCATACCTTTCTTCAGAGGGAATTGATATCTAATGTTGCCCTCTTTCATATCAATAACAGCACCAACAGTTCGAAGAAAAGGTCTTCCCAAAATAATAGGACAAGAAGCTTTGCATTCAATATCCAAGACAATAAAATCAATGGGAACAAGGTTATTATTAACCATAACATGAATATCATCAAGCCTCCCCAAAGGTGTTTTTGTAGAATTATCAGCAAGATGAATATTCAAACAACAGCTTTCCAATGGTGGCAAGTCAAGCATATCATAGAATTTCTTAGGCATAATAGAAACACTTGCACCAAGGTCACATAGAGCATTACAATCAAAGTCATTTACTTTCAGTTTAATGATGGGTTCCCAACCATCTTCTAATCTTTTAGGGATAGAAGCTTCAAGTTTTAACTTTTCTTCCCTAATTTTCATGAGAGCATTGGTAATATGTTTTGTAAAAGCCATTCTTATACCACTAGCATTAGGAATCTTAGCTAGCTTTTGCAACAACATTATGACTTCAGAGATATTGCAATTATCAAAATCAAAGTCATTATCATCAAAAGTAATGGAAGAAGGGTCTCCCATAGTTCGAAAAATTTCAGCTCCTTTATCACTAGCAGTTTTGGTGTCTTTTGGCAGTTTTAGACGTTTTTCATGGGAAGTGGAGACATTGCCAACATTGATAACTTTACCATTATCATTAATAGACTTGTTATCATGTGAAACCTGAACATTACTAGTGGTGGTGATGGTATAAACTTTAACCATATTGCTCTTTTCAGTGGCTTCTCTTTCTCTTTCCCACCTAGCATGCAGTTCAGCCAACATTCTAACATTATCATCAATTTTAACTTGGATGGCATTAATTTTAGCAAAAGGTTTGCTCTCTTTATCATTGTTAGGCATAACTTTTAATTTTAAAAGATCTACATCAAGAGCAAGACTTTCAACTTTAGAAGCAAGAACATCAATTTTACCCAACTTTTCCTCAACAGTTTTGTTAAAAGCAGTTTGTGTGTTGATAAACTCTTTTAGCATAGCTTCAAGATCAGAGGAAACACTCCTATTATTGTTGTAAGAATTACCATAAGAGTTACCATAACCATAATTGTTATTAGGAGGATATGGTTTATAGTTGTTGTTACCAAAATTGTTCCTATAGGCATTGTTGTTGAAATTGTTATCTTTAATGAAGTTCACACCAACATGCTCTTCTTGGGCAACCAAAGAAGCTAAGGGAACATTATTTGGATCAACAAAAGATTTACCATGAACTAACATAGACATAATCACATCAATCTTTTCACTCAAGGAAGAGGTTTCTTCAACAGAATTTACCTTCTTACCTTGTGGAGCCCTTTCGGTGTGCCATTCAGAGTAGTTTACCATCATATCATCAAGAAGCTTTGTTGTTGCACCCAAAGTGATGGACATAAAGGTTCCTCCAGCAGCTGAATCCAATAAATTTCTTGAAGAAAAATTCAGTCCTGCATAAAAGGTTTGGATGATCATCCAAGCAGTCAGTCCATGGGTGGGACAATTCTTTATCAAAGATTTCATTCTTTCCCAAGCTTGAGCAATATGTTCATTATCCATTTGTTTAAAATTCATGATGCTACTTCTCAAAGATATAATTTTAGCAGGAGGATAATATTTTCCAATGAAAGCATCTTTGCATTTAGTCCATGAATCAATACTATTTCTAGGCAAAGATAAAAACCATTCTTTAGCTCTCCCTCTCAAAGAGAAAGGAAACAATTTCAGTTTTATAATATCTCCATCCATATCCTTATACTTTTGCATCTCACAAAGTTCAACAAAATTATTAAGGTGAGCAGCAGCATTATCAGTACTAGCACCAGAAAATTGCTCTTTCATAACAAGATTTAACAGAGCAGGTTTGATTTCATAAAAATCTGTCTTAGCAGCAGGTGGAGCAATAGGAGTACATATGAAATCATAATTATTAGTACTAGTCAAGTCACACAACTTAGTGTTTTCAGCAGTACTCATTTTTGAGAAAAACAAAACAAACCAAATTACACAAAAATAAACAAGTAACTAATAATTTTTTTTGGGTTTTTGATATAGGAAAGCAACAAGATAAATTCTACACTAATTTTTTTGTGTTTTTGATATAAGAAAGCAAAACAAGACAAAGCAATAATAAATAGCAAGACAAAAACAAAGTAAAGAGATTGGAACTGAGAGACTCCCCTTGCAGAAGCTTCTCTACTTCCCCGGCAACGGCGCCAGAAAAAGAGCTGTTGACGGAGGAGTGAGAAGTTTGGTACTTCGAGAAGCTTCTTACTGAGCACTCTTAACTCCCCGGCAACGGCGCCAGAAAAAGAGCTTGATAGCACGAGAGGTGTTAATCAATCACGCTTCGTTGGGCACCCCAAGAGGAAGGTTTGAGGAGCACAACAGCAAGTTTTCCCTCAGTTAGAAACCAAGGTTATCGAACCAGTAGGAGTGAGGAATGCTTCAGAAGGTTGTCCACAACTGCAATGGCGCCAGAAAATGTGCTTGGCGTGTTGACAGCAACGGTGCCAGAAAAAGAGCTGTTGCAGGGGAGACAGTGGAACCTGCAGAACACAATCAAACTACTTTGCCCCAACGAAGCAGTGAGGTTGTCAATCTCACCGGCCTTGCTGAATACAAAGGATTAAATGTATATGTGGAAGGAAGCTTGTTTGCAGTAAATGAAAGCAGTAGAGCAGTTGATTTAATTGCAGATGTAAAAGAATAGACCGGGGTCCACAGTTCACTAGTGGTGTCTTCTCCATAAATAAAATACTACACATGCTGGGTAACAAATTACAGCTGGGCAATTGACAGAATAGAGAATGCATGACAATTCATGAACATTGCATAATACAGAGGATGATGATGTCTATATGAGATGCTTTGGGCATTACGACAAAATACATAGATAGTTGTTCCAAGCATACACCTATGCCTAAATAGTCCACCTTTGAGATAACATACCGTAAAATCTCTCCAGTATTAAGTTGCAAGCAACAGACAATTGCATGAAGAACTGTGCATAAAGTTTACTCCCTAGTAGCAATGGCACTCCCCCGTCCTTATATGTTTCTGTCACTCAAGCCAAGGCACACAGGGACCGAACCCACTATCTAGCATAAATACTCCCTCTTGGAGATACAAGTAACTGCTTGATCAAGGCAATTACAAGTACCGGAAAGCATGCAAGATCACAAATAACATAGACATGATAATATCAATAATCAACATCACAAGGTACTTCTCTATTCATCGGATCCCAACAAACACAACATGTAGCATTACAATAAGATGATCTTGATCATGATAGGCAGCTCAGAAGATCTAAACATGATAGCACAATTGGAGAAGACTACCATCTAGCTACTGCATGGACCCGTAGTCCAAGGATGAACTACTCACACATCTGTCTGGAGGCGGGAATGGTGGTGTAGAGCCCTCCGGCGATGATTCCCCTCTCCGGCAGGGTGCCGAGGAGAGCTTCAGAACCCTCCCGAACTAGGGTTGACGACGGCGGCGGCGACGGATGTTTTTCTGGAATTTTGATCGGGTACTTAGGGTTTTCTCGTCGGGGGGATTATATAGGCGAAAGGGCGGCGTCGGTGGAGACCCGAGGGGGACAGACCACCTGGTGGCGCGGCAGACAGGTGGGCCGCGCCACCCTAGGGTGTGGTCGCCCTCTGGTGCGTCTTCGGCTCCCCTTTGGACTCCGTGTGCGTGACAAAATTATAAGATCCTGGGTTTTTGTCCCGTCCGATTCCGAGAATATTTCCTTAAGTACTTTTCTGAAACGGAAAAATAGCAGAAAACAAGAACTGGCACTGGGGCATCTTGTTAATATGTTAGTTCCAAAAATGCATAAAAATGCTATAAGATGTAAACAAAACATGTAACAAATGGTATGAAAACAAGCATGGATCATAAGAAATTATAGATACGTCGGAGACGTATCATCGGCTTTGGCACCCATACTTGAGCCGACACTATTTGTTTTTCAGCATTGAACCTGGCATCTCTAGCTTGCTCGGCCTCCTTTTCTGCTATCTCCCGGTTCCTTGCCCTTTGCAGTTTCCGCTTCTGCGTCTTTGTTATACCCGGCGGACACCACTTCGGCTGAGTATATTTTAGATCCCGGATCTTGACTACCTCGGTTTGGCTGGATCCGGCTTCATGGTCACTGGATGCGGATTTGGGCACGATAGCAAGCATCGGCTTATCAACTGCCGGCTTTGTAACCGGGTCCTTCAGCTTCAGCACATGCGTCCCAATGACCAATGAATTATTAGAGATCACCCTCCTCTCTATGTTGGTTGCCCCGGCTCCTTGCTCCTTGACTCGCCAGTAGGAAGATTCACCGGGATACACGAGTCGGCTCTGCATAATTTGCCGGGTTACTTGACGTTTGGACTCCCCGGCCGACTCTTGGTATCGGTGACTCCTCTCAGTGGATGGTGACCTCGGTCGCTTCCCATATTGCCGGATTACTTTGGACCCGGCCTGGCGTACATACTTGTTCAGCAGCATATCGAAAGTCGGTTTGATTTTCTTTGGCTTGTATTCAACTTGATTCGTCTTCCATTTGCCGACTTCCGGGTTCCGGGGTTTTATGAACCGAGGTTGTCCCCCGAGTCCCGGGTTACGGATTCCAGGTTCTCTTGCTTGTGACTGTTGCCCCCCGAGTGTGGAATTCTTGACGGTGATTTTGATAACCTCCTTTCCATCGGGTTGCCGGGTCAACGTGATTTCTCTCCTTGCTTCCCTGACGCCGGCTTCTTTCCTGCGCTCACCAATAACCACGTTAGATTTGTTAGCGCCTTCGGCCACTTCTGGCCAAAGAAGAACTTTCTTTCCCTCGAGATCTAGCACGTTCATTGGGAACGGCTGTGTATCAATGGCCATACCGGCAAAGCTTAATCGTCCATCATTGAGGGCCGATTGAATCTGTCGACGAAAGACATTGCAATCATTAGTAGCATGAGAGAAAGAATTATGATACTTGCAATAAGCATGTCGCCTCAACTCATCAGGAGACGGCATAACATGATTAACCCGGATCACTTTATCTTTTAACAAGGCATCAAATATTTTATCGCACTTGCCTACGTCAAAAGTGCACTTTGCCTCGTCATCCCGATTCTTACGAATTGGCTTTAAGTCATCACATGTGTAGGGTTTGGCCTTACTTGGCCAAACAAACTCGGCCACATAAACATCGGCTTCATCACTGGAGTCGGCATCATATTCAATAGCATTAAGCCGACTCCGGCTCATCCGATGCGAGTCTTTGGACTCATTAACTCGGCTTTCATGAGCCAGAGCTCTCTCCTGGACCTGACAAACTGAAGAGAACTCGTGTCCTTCTAGTTTTTCTCTCAGATAAGTCCTCAACCCATTAAATACTAAGTCGGCCATATCCCTCTCGGTTATCTCCAAACTATAGCATCGGTTTCTAGTGTTTCTAAATCTCTTGGTATAATCAGATACCGATTCATCATGCTTTTGTTTGACCGACGTAAGATGGGATAATTTTAACTCGATTTCTCCGGCATAGAAGTGCTCATGAAACTTTTGCTCTAAGTGAAACCAAGTGTGTATGGAATTAGGAGCTAAAGCCGAAAACCAAGAAAACGCAACCCCGGTCAACGACAAAGAGAACAAGCGCACTTTAATGTGATCATGGTTAGCCTCGCCTAATTGGGCCAAGTATTGACTAATGTGTTCCCATGTCGACTTATTGTCCACCCCATTAAACTTAGAAAATTCAGGAACTCTATAGCCAGGTGGGTAGGGTTGTAGATCAAAATATTCGGGATAGGGCTTAACATAGGTTCTATGTTTCGGCATGAACCCGAATTTGTCATAAGCTATCTGATCTAGTTTTTTCCTGAACTCGACAACCAAATCGTCCATGTTGGACGATGGATTCAGAACAGGGGCAGAGTTAGCAGTAGGGCCGGATTGTGTCCAATGAGCCGAATCGTGATTCGGCATAGACCCACGTCCCAGAATTTGCACCGCTGGACCCGGTTGTGCCGGGTAAGGTGAACTCCGGATCGGGGTTGGACAAGGTAAGGGGTTAACAAGTCGGTTTTCCCTATATGGGCTCATCGGCTGGGTGTCCGATGTCTGGCCTGGGATGGTGTTTTTCTTAGCCTTCTCATGTTCCAACATAAGATCATACACATTGCTAGTACCTTGCGAAACATGAAATTGAATCTCGGCTAATTGCTCGGAAGTAAAAGTACTATTACTTACAGCAGGTGTGTCGGTGTTGACTTTCAAGGGTACGTATTCTGGCTCCTTGATCGGCGCAGTTACACCTTGCCGATCCACCTTGAAGCTGGCCAAGTACAACTCCTCGTCCTCCTCCCGCTTGAGTCGCAGTGCCTCGAACTCCTCTTGCCTTTTCTTTTTCCACTCATCAAAGCCTTGACGTTGCACCTCCGACAGATCCTTGAGGGTAGGTTTGACGATATTGTCAGTGGTGATGCCGGATAGATCCGTAGCCTTAGAACCGGTCATCGCTGTCCGATTTAGGTTTAGAGATTTCCCCAGCGGAGTCGCCAAAAAGTGTGTTGCGCAATAAACGTGTCACACGAACACATCCTCGTGTACCTTCAACGTCGGGGGCGATATGCCGCAACTCACGTCGAAGGGGGCCGGGTCACAGCGCGATACGCAAGACAGTGACTCGGCGCGTTCGAAAACCAGACGCCCCAGTTCCTCGGGAGGGACCCCGTCGGAGGTTCCGGCGACGATTGGCTGAACTTGGCCGGTTTGACAGCTCCAAGCTCGATTATCGATCTCTGGCAAAATCTGTGCGAAGTCGCCGAAGAACGGAAGCACGAACAAGGGTTTGAGGGTAAAAAGTAGATGTATTGGTGTTTGTCGATTGTTTGCTTAATTTTAATCGGCCGTCACCTCCTACATATATATAGTGAGGCGGCTGGACTTCCCGTACAAGTATTGGACTTCTACAAGGATTACAACTCATGAACTAGGTCGGTTTCTGCTTTTAAACTAGGTAAGACTCTTGGTCGGCTTTGTGCTGGACGTCTCCGGCTCTTGGAAAGTCGCCTTTTGTCTTCCGGGTGGAACCCGAACTCTTTCTGGCTCTACCGACTTCTGCTTTGGGCTCTGGCAAGTACTAAACTTCCTCACGTCTGGCTTCTCCGATGCAGCTCTAGAATCTTCGAAAAGCTTCAAATCTGGCCCGCATCGGGTCCTGTCAAACCGGGTTCTGGACATGCCGGGTTCTGGACACGCCGGGTTCCCCTTGAGTCATCTGTTCTTCCGAGTAAGCGCTTGAACCTGTGATCCGGGTTGTCACTAAACCGACTCCTGGATATGTCGGGCTAGCTCCCTGCCGGGTTATCAACGAGTCGCCATTCCCTCCTGAGGATTCTTGAACTTGGTACCTGCCAAAAACGGGTGCTAACACCATCTCTTTGCAAAAAGAATATCTAGGCTTTGAGAGCTACCAAGCAGGACAAGCACCATAATTTCAAGCTTTACAACAGTTTTTTACTAATCCATTCTTAAGTAGATGATCCAAAAGTTTAAGCATTAATCTACTTCATATCTCTAAACAATTGACAAGTATCAAATATTCACGATAATGATCTACAAGTTTATGCAAGCACTTTTCACACTTCCTACATGATAATTTCCATTCAACCCATACACCAATCAACCTATTTGAAACAACTAAAAGTGAAAGAACAAGAGAATACTTCCTAACTACAAAAGATAATAGCTTTGAACAAGAGATACATGAAAAACAAGAGCTAGAAACAGGAATAATAAAAGCTAAACACTCAACACATATAAGTGAAGAACTGGAGTGTTTTATGAAAAAGCAGAGCATATCTCTCTCCCAAACAAGCATGCAAGGATCCAATTTATTGCAAAGACCAGATAAAAAAACACAAACAAACTGAAAGTAAAAAAACAAACTGACGCTCTGAGAACAGCACATAATGTGTAAAGGAATAAAAATATAGTACCATGAGTAAAACCGATGATTGTTGATGAAGAAGGAGATGCCTTGGGCATCCCCAAGCTTATACGCTTGTGACTTCTTGAATATCTAAGAGGAGGGTCCATGGGGAGCCTCCCCAAGCATGAGCTTTTATCCCTTCTTGATCTTCATTCATCACCTCGCTCTTGAATACTTGAAAACTTCCTTCACGCAAAACTTATCGCAACTTCATTAGAGGGGTTAGTCCACAAAAATAAAATCTTCCTTCAGTTCCAAAGCACATATCATGAACTTATTTTTAAACATTAGATACTTTCACCAAGATCTAAGTAAAGCTCTTGACCTCAAAAGAACTTCACTTTGCCCATAAAAGAAGCAATGCACAACTAAGACAGAATCTGTCAAAAATAGAATAGACGGTAAAGATGAATTTTGTTGGGGTACTTCTGGACCTCAAATCAGAAAACATTAAACTAGAGAAAGGTAGAAAAAATTCTGATTCTTTCTTTCAAAAATTTGCAGCCACAGATGACTTTCTGTGATATTTTGTATTTTCGAACAGTGAAGAACAGAAATCTGTTTCTGGACAGCAAACTCACAAATTAGTCTTCCTCTCTATAGAGGCTATTCTTGGTACCAAAAACCAAAACAAAAAGATACAAGGGAGTTGTTATAGAGGTACCATCACCCGAACTCAAATAAAACAAAAATAAACAGAAGGTAAAAATGAAATGGGTTGTCTCCCATAAGCGCTTTTCTTTAACGTCTTTTAGCTAGGCACAATTATTTTTTAATGATGCTCTCATAAGAATAAGAGTTGAAATAAAAGAGAACATCATGAATAAAATATCAAACTCATTTAGGTCTAACCCTCTTCCTATGCATAGGAATCTTGTAAGAAAATAGATCAATAGAGCATAAAGCATTAAGCATAGGAAGGCAAAGCAAGTGCAACATTAACCTTCAACATAAAGAGAGGAAACATAATATTGTTGAGATACGCAAAGACATGTTTCCCTCTCTCATAATAACTTTCAGTAGCATCATGAATAAAATCCACAATATAAGTATCACATAAAGCATTCATATCATGATCCACATGCATAAAAGTATTATTACTCTCCACATAAGTAAAATTCTTCTCATTAGTAATAGTGGGAGTAAAACTATCATATCCATCGTTGTAATCATCATAAATAGGAGGCATATCATAATCATAATAAACTTTTTCCTCAATATTAGGTGGACTGAAAATATCACATCCATCATTATAATCATCATATATAGGAGGCATAGTATCATCAAAGCAAATTTCCTCCTTCAAGCTTGGGGGACTAAAAAGATCATACTCATCAAACCCGGCATCCCCAAGCTTGCAATTTTCCATAGAATTAGCAACAATGGAATTCAAAGAAATCATACTAATAACATTGCTACTAGCATGATTATTATGCAAATAAAGTTCCATAGGTTTTTTAATTTTCTCTTCAAAAGCATCATGACCAATTTCAAGATAAATTTCATAAAGCTCTCTCATTTTTTTGTTGTTTTCCATTAAACCGAACTAGTGAATAAAAACAAGAAACAAAAAGATTTAATTGCAAGATCTAAAGAAGATACCTTCAAGCACTCACCTCCCCGGCAACGGCGCCAGAAAAGAGCTTGATGTCTACTACGCGCTTCTATTCTTGTAGACAGTGTTGGGCCTCCAAGTGCAGAGGTTTGTAGGACAGCAGCAATTTTCCCTTAAGTGAGTAACCCAAGGTTTATCGAACTCATGGAGGTAGAGGTCAAAGGTATCCCTCTCAAGCAACCCTGCTATTAAGATACAAGAAGTCTCTTGTGTCCCCAACACACCTAATACAATTGTCAGTTGCCTAGGTGCACTAGTTTGGCGAAGAGATAGTAAAATGCAAGTGATATGGATGGTAACAAGTGGTATTTGTAATCTGTAATAAAAATGGCAGCAAGCAAACATGTAACAAAACTGACTAGAAATGGTGTTCCGATGATTGGAAACAAGTCCTAGGGATCATACTTTCGCTAGGGATCTCTCTCGACACGTTAGCACAACTGAAAGCAAGCAAGTGCTACTCGAAATTATTCTTCTTAATAAAACAAGAGTACTATGCGTAGGGCTACAAAAGTACACCTCAAAGTCTGACTAAACAAACACCAAAATTCCACAGAGAATAATCCATGGTAAATATCACTCTAGATAATCTATCATCCAAAGAGTCATACACGTCACCCACACTGTCACCAAGGCTTTGTGTTGTCAACAATAACTCCGGAAATTATACTAGATAAACCAATTGAGTAGCATAACATTACATAAGAATTCAGCGGTACTAACAATGCTCACGATCTCATAAAGATCACACCATGGGAGAGAGATATAACCACAGTAGAGCCCTCAGTCTCGACGAAGGACTACTCCCGACGCATCATGGGAGGCAGCAACGGCGATGAAGATGGCTCCGGGGGAAATTCCCAATCCCGACAGGGTACCGGAACAGAGACTTCTGTCCCCCGAAATAGGGTTTTCGTGGCGGCGGAGCTTAGATGTGTTTCTAGAGAATATGATCGGGGTTCCGTCATTTTTAGGTCAGGAGAGACTTTATAGGCGAAGAGGCGACGCGAGACGGTGGAGGAGGCTCCTAGGTGGGACCTAGGCGCGGTCCAGGCTGGACCGCGGCCAGGGGTCACCTGTAGTCCATGGGCCCCTCCCGGACTTGTCCTTCTGGCTCCCGGGGTCTTCTGGCGAAATAGAATTTTTGTAATTTTGTGGGAATTTTCCGAGCACTTTGGATTTTGGACCCTTTCTGCAATGCACAGACATAATAAACAGAAACTGGCACTGGGCACTGGGTTAATAGATTAGTCCAATAAAATATGCTAAAATGATATAAAACATAATAAACACATGTGGCATTTGATATAAAACAAGCATGGAACATCAAAAATTATAGATACGTTTGAGACGTATCAGGCACTTCCATGAGGAGGTGTCTCCAACCCATTTCTGCAAGGTTATCCTAGCACCTGAAATGGATCTGCTTCCCATTCCTCCTGCCATTCGTCTCCATTTAGGAAGCATCCCAAAAGAAACCATCCCAAAGACGAACACCGGCTGCAACTGGAGGGTCAGCATCATTGATCACAATGGGTGTGCTGCCATTGACAATGGGTGGGAAGCATTTTTCATCTATCAGAAAATCAAGATTAGACAATTCTCGACCTTCAATATCTTAAAGTTTGATGTCTATAGGTTCACCATCTTTGACACCGATGGCGTGGAGATTGTGAAGAAGTGTGAGGCGCATACGATCAACCTGCTACTGATCTATGGCTAGTGCAATCAGAGTGTTTGTCTTTCACGTGTATGTGTTCAAGTGTTGAACTTTTCGTTCATGGCTATGACTCTTATGTTATATGTATAACTACTTGTTTTTTGTGCTAAGTTTGTGTTATAAGTGCATCTGTGGCTGGTAACATCACCACTTGAAGACGTGGTGAGAGTACCTGTGAGGACCGGAATTTTACTTCCAGACCCCCTGTGTAATCATGTCAATCCCAAGATCAATGTTGACAACACAGCGAAATGAATATCATTGCAGAACGTTCGAAAGTAATTTATTACAAAGTTTGAATAGCCACAAAGTACACTATCTTGTGACATTTTATTACAACCAGAGAGCTCAGCGGAAATATAAAAGCGAAGTGACTCCATCTCAGGCACAGGCAGTCGATGTAGTCCACGAGGCCTCACTCCTCAGCGTCGTCGTAGTTGTCTCCTTCTTCATAGTACTCTGAATAATCAACAAAGTAATGCCATGAGTACATAACGTACTCAACATGCCCCCCATGCAAGACCTACAATACCTACATGTGGCTTCAAAGGGCTGTATGGTTATTTTGCATAAAAGCCAATTTTGTTTTCAATGATACAATAGTTTTGATAAAACATATTTTAGAAGAAAAACGATGTTTTGTGATCAATGTAGTATTTCTCATCAAAGTGAGTGTCCTCGACACCTCACATTCTCCATAGGATTTCGGGATAGAGGCAAAGAGGGAAGTAGCAAACAGGTTCCTGTATGTCAAGAAGGATTCATGTGTCGTCCATGACCGTGGACACGGCTATTCGAATAGTTTTACACTCTGCAGAGGTCGTACACTTTACCCACACGACACAATCCCGTTTGTTGCCCACCAGTGGCCGCTAGTTTAGTACTCACCAATTGGAGTACCGGCAGAGGGACTGTGACGAGGTCTTTTGGCTAGATCCCCCAAAGATGTGACATGTCCACCGGATCTGGCGCCGGAACTGAGAGTATGTCCCCAAACCGGTCCCCCCATCTGTGTCGAAGGTTCTCCCGTAGGCAGACACCTCATCTGTGGTACGGCAATATTGACACCTAAGGCTGACTAACTTACTTAACCAAGCCAGTGCCCATATAGCATGTGGCTGTACTGTGGTCACAATCTTCAAATTCAAGACTTATTAGGACCCTTACGCGGCACGAACGATGGATTGCCCCCTCCAGCTTGTGTAGGGCAGCCAATTGCTCCTTCCTTAGTGGATCCAACTGTCGCCCGCGCCAATATTTAGACGGTAAGTTTCACCCAGAGTAGAAGAGAGAGTAGAGGAAGCAACAATGGCTAATCAGCCTAGCTCAACGAGCTCAACAAGTTAAAAATATGTTTATGACCCATGAGTCAACCAATTCCTCCAAAGAGGCAAGATAAAGGATAATATCCTAGTGAATATTGACCATGGCTAAGCAGTTCTACTCTAACAGGATTACTATATAATCTCTACTCAGGGTATCAAGTATAAGGCGACAAGAGGATCAGGCTGGTGTGTCAATCGACCCGCCAGTAACTTGAATAAAATAGCATGCATAATTGTAAAACAATAAATAATGCCCCTTTTTAAAACATAGGATAAAACATGAGAGGGGGGCATGCCTTCGTTGATGAATCCTTCTTCTTCCATAAGCTAATTATATCCACGTCCAACCACGTCACTCCCTACTCGTCATAACGCTAGCAAATGTCAACCAAATAAATACGAAAGCAATAATTACCAAAACCAAATGAAATACAAATGAGAGTGAATGGAGTAGTAGTTGAAGAATAGGATAGGACAACTTGATAGAATTGTGAAAGTGAGTTGTGACAACTCAGATATGAATCAAATGACATGGATAAGATGCCAGGATAGAGTATCATAATATAATATCGTGATGGGAGATATACTATATCTAACTGACTACAAACTTGAGATAGGGGTTGTAACATAGTTGGTCATACCCGTGTAACCCAGCAAACTCATATAGCATAAAGTAGCATAACTAGATAATTAGCAATCATGTAAACAAGACGGAGCAACGAACCATATCATACTAGTTTGCAATCATCAAACAATACATATCATGCTAGTTATATAAAAGTAGCCAAGATTATCTAGCATGCAACATCAACTTATAAGTAATACAAAAGCTAGCTAAACAACAACAACTGGAAGCTACAGTTGATACTACGGAAACATGCTCCACAAGAATGAACTATATAGCTATACACCCCAACACATAAGGTTAACATAAACAATAAAATAAATACTACCATCACTATACTTCAGCGACAATAAGCTAAGAACTAAACAAGGTGTAGCAACATCTAAAACATATGAATCATGCCATAGAAAGATATCAACTAAGATATGCTATCTATACATAAGCAACTTAATACCTTTCACAATAAGACTATCATTACAAGCATATAGCAACAAAGCATAGTATATACTAAGCAAGGTCATGACATAAACTAATCACGAAAGATATACAAGACTATACATTTGGGAGATGCTATAACATGGTAACAAATAACGGTCAAGCTTAGCATTACTAGCATGAGATACAAAGCATATAAGAATATACTACATATCACACTCAAGCCATTCTACTGTCTAGTTAAAAGAAAACTTAAGCATACCCAAGGATATGCTATTATCATGCACTACTAAACATACCACACATATACGATATGAAAAGAGATCCTATCTAAGTATTCATACAAGCAAGACATTAACATAGATCCTAGCATGAAGACATGCTAATAAAAGAAATAGAACTAAAGCTTCATATATGACACATGGTACACAAGATATATAGATAACTAGTCATGAACGATACACTAGAGAAACAACACACATGCAATAACATGATAAGGTATATAGCATGATTATAACAACTAAGTCTAAGCATGAGCTAATAAGCAAACAATATGAATCAAGAATACCATCTACTTATAAAATACTAAACAAGTAATAAACTATTAGACAAACCGTAAACAAACATGCATCAACAAGAAAACTACTACCAACAAATAATGCATAAATAAAATATTAAACATGGATAAACATCACACAAGATATTACTAATCAAGACCTAAGTAACAGGAGCAATTCTATTTAAAAATAAATGGCAAGCTACTATTTGAATAAAAACAACCATCTGATCATGTCACAAAATAATATATAGAAATTACAGAGAACTCATATACATATGATTTCACTAGAAAAATAAATCACACACAAAATCAAGCATATACTACAAATACATTTGAAATTGACCCAAATTTGGATATGGTTAACCTAGTTTAGAATCTACCCAAACGATTTAAAATCCAAGTCCACCAAATGGTTCCTAGGGCCAATTAGATAGTTAAACATGTTGGACTTGAGATATAAAGATCAACAGAACATGGTGTTCCATGGTAATGTCGGTCTTCGACGAATTGGCATCATAAGCGTTTGCTCTCCAATGATAGAGAACTGAATAGCATCTTTTGATCTGGACTAGTTGAGATGAGCTACACAATATGACGCGAAAAGATCTCACGAAATTGTGCTCAAAAGTGGAGGTGGCGTAAGCATGTCGACGTTGGATGGCATGGTCAGAGTTGGCGCTGCCAACAGAATAGATAGGTTGTAGAAGCATGTCTAGGAGGTACTAATGGACGAGATGCAACTATGGTGCAAAGGGATTTGTCTGGTTCTCACCATCACCATACACGACGAACGCGTCCGGCAAAGTTGATGAACAGAGTAGATGGGGTTGCAAAACTCGTCGGTGGAGATCAACGGATCGATCTTCTGGTCGCCTGGATAGGTCTTCCTCCTCGTGTTTATCCTGGCGTAGTAGTTAGACTTGGTGTGGTCGGAGTAGCCGGCAACGCTGGTGGTATCCGAGTCGACGGTCTTGGCGGAGCTTTGCGAGATTGGATCATGCGGGAAAGGAGAGTACAAGGAGTTGATTCGGTGCTTTATGTAGGCTGGGGCGAGGCACTGGCTGCGGCAGTTTCCGGTAGGAGCTGGCGTTTCTGACCGGTGCTGCGCGGAGGCGAAGAGGTAGCAGCGTGACGCTTTGTCTCGGCTGAGCTGGGGCTCTGTTGCATGCGTGCTTGCAAGTCGGCGCTCAGCTGTGTTGGACTTTGGGCTGACCAAGTTGGAGCGGTAAAAGAAGGAAAAGGCTGGGCTGGTTGCTACGGTGATTGCCAGAAAAGAGAGGAAAGGCAATCAATAGCGGAAATCCATTTTGGGTAGTGGGTGATAAGAAGAGAAAAGAAATTGATCGGTAGATGTGCTAGACCAAGGTGATGTGCCATGCATGTCAGCAGCCAATACATGTGCGTGTATGTCTAGGCCAACTATACCAATAGAAAATTCAGAGAGAACCAGTTGGGAAAATAAAAATGGTAAACCAAATTAAACGACAATGAGGACTCAAACATTTGTCTCAAATATCAAAACAAATTCCAAACATAAGAAAGAAATGAAATAGATTTGCCTTTAGGAAAATCTATAAAAGTTTCAGAAAAATATCGAATGAACTCTGGAAACGGAATGAAAAATTTAAATTCAGGTTCGTATTAATTCAGGTTAAAGCATATTGTGTATGAAAAAACTAGTTAGAATTCAATTAATCAAACAGAATTTTCAAATCCTTGTTTTCAGTTAAAAGTTTTTGAAAACTCCAAAAATCGGCCTGTTACAGTACCTAGTTGGGCACACGTAACCAAACAGCTGGTTATGCATCTGTGTTGCACATGCAAACCACCACCAAATAGCCAGTGTTGTTTTCCGTGGTTCAAGCCCAACGGGTCTGGTTGGAAGATTGTTGGCAACCAAACAGACTGCACGACATGGGTCAAGCCGCATTTCTCCTTAGCCAGGCCCGCCAGAGCCACGGATGCAAAAGGCTGAAAATCCATGTAGGGAACCAAACATGCCCTTCCTTTTGACCATCGTTTACTCGTTGGTCCGTTTTTATTTTGGTTATTTTAAGTTCATATCTTCACACTATACGTTTAATCCTTGTTTTTGGTGAGGCGGGAAGCTTGGTAACCTTGAAAGTAGTTGGCGGCAAGTTTGTTTTGTGTTTGGTGTGCAGGTGCTGATAATTTGTTGAAGACATGATAATCATGTGGTTCGATGAACCTTGGTTCTCACATTGGGATTCAAAACACTCATCACCTATCAAGCAACTTTGGGCTCCGTTACCGGGGAATATAAAGCCACAACACTGCAAGTGCACGGGTTCGTTATTGCATATTTCGTGGAACTATGATCTCCCGATTTATATCGATCCCATAGAGAGCTGGTTTGGCAAAGTGTTTCTTAATGGATGTCTTTTGTCACACACAAGGTGTCAGACTTATTTGAATTGACTAGCTGAATAAGTCTCTTTATATTGTCTAAAAAACGGGGATTAGAAGCAGTAGAACAAAGGTTTCTAAAAACTGAAAATAATTAACACAAATCAGTAACAGAGAATAAAAGTTCGTGAAAGTGATTTGTTTTACCGCTTATGGATGAAGTAGGCCCTGGAAGAATTCAGTTCATGGATCAAGTTCCTGTGCCAAATGGTAGAGTCGGATATGTGATACATGTTGGGGTTATGCCGAACAGGTACCCTTACGAAGGAGACTAAAGCCAACGTACCAGGGTGTCCCATGGTGGTGGTAAGCCGAATTCCGACTTACCGGGCGGCCCAGTATGATGAAGCGCAGGAGGCCCATCCGGCTAAGGGAAGGTTCCAGAAGCCGGCCCGCACTGAGGATGACTTAGCCCACAAGGCGGGGCCCAAGCCGGATTAGAGTAGAACTCTGTGACTTACTCGGTTAGGTTTTCTCCTGTAAGCCCTAGGTCCGGACGCCTTTATAAGCCGGCCTATGGGACGCCTCAGGGCAAGCTCTAACACACCTTTCATTGTAATTGGCGCATATTGCCTTATAGTGAATTATAGCAGCACGTAGGGTTTCACCACCGTTGCGAGATCCGAAGCTGGGTAAACCCTTTGGCATCCCGTCGCCGAAATACCCCACGTCTCCAAAACCCCTCTCTCTACCTAGCTCGATGGCACCCCTGCCGCGGCTAGATTCGACAATACCACGACAGTTGGCGCCCACCGTGGGGCAAGAGATGTCCGGGATTACGTTACGGCCGGGATCTACTGGCGGCGTCGGCGACACCATCGCGGTCGGCTTGGCGAGCTACTTCGACGAAACAGGAGCAGGCCACGTCTTCAACGACGGCTTCTGCACGCCAGCAAAGGAGGATCCCGCCGGTTGGTCCACGGTCTCCGTCGGCGGCTTCGACATCTTTGTCGGCTTCACCGCCCAGGCTTTGGACGATCTCGGCTTCACCTCGAGCATGCCCGCCACCCACCCCAGCAACTTCGACGACGGATCGGATCTAGACTCTGAGGAGATTGCCGATCTGGATCTAGCTTTCAACGCGGATGATGAAGATTCCGAAGACGATGCAAGTTCCACTATGGCAGCGCCGGACTTCCACTTCGTTGGCATCTTAGGAGAATCCGGCTCTAACGATTCGATGACAGAACCTGAGTCTATCCTTCCTACTTTGCAGGCCAGGGCTGATTCAGAAGCCGGATCTGGGGACACTGCCCATATGGAGCAGAGCCTCGAATCTGAAGGAGAATCCGACGATTTTAATCGGAAAGTTGCATCCTTCTTAGGACGCCCTGTCGAGGTCTTAATGGGTGACGTCTCTAATCCAAAGGATGACCCCAATACCTCGAAAGCCGCCAATGGCGAAGAAAGAACTCCAGAAGCCGGAAATCAAAGGGTCGACTTTGTGCCACCACTGGCTCCAATAAAGGGAACTGGTAGATTGCCGTCTACAGGAGACGACATTAACGCTACGGCCGGCGAAGCAACAGAGAAGGAGCACGAAGAAAGGATGGCAAAGTACAAGCAACTGCTAACTCCACTTCCTCCTAACGCATCGCTAGCCGACATTGAAAAGCGCCGCGCCGAACTGGAAGAGATGGCAGCCCAGATAGCGGAGCGCGAAGTTGATATCACAAACAAGGAAACGGAGTTCATCTGAAAGCAGAGAGAAAAGGGGGCCGACGATGTTTTCCGTCCGGCTCGCGACAAGAATCTGCACAAGAGGTTGGATTTCCGCAGCAAGTGGGAAGCCGGCCATGTTAATTCAGTCTGGAGAATTTACCACCACCGACATGACCCGGTGACTAATTTGTGTTACTTTAATACCCCAGCCAAAAACATGGAGGCGGCCCAGGAGGTCATGTTCGACAAATCGTTGGACCGTGACGCTCGCCTCAAATATTTGGCTTATCTACTGGAGGTTGCACAGCAGCAGCAATATGACTCGCAAGTTAAGTCTGGACGGCTTGTTGACGACTCTCGTCTTTGCAACTCGACAGCCAAAAAGCCGATGGCTGCTGCACCTGCAGACCCAGACGATGATCCAGCCGGCTCAAGCAGCCACAACAAGGGTGGCGATAAGGACCCGAAGGACAAGCAGCCACTCCGAGGTGCGGAATCCCGGAGAGGTTCTTCATGCCATCGTGAGGCTGGTAGAAGCCGGGAAGGACATCAGAGCCGGGAACGAAGGGAGGACCCTCGCAAGGAAAAGGCGGCACCATCCCGTCAGGAGCGACGACGTGAGGGGGAGATCCCACCCCGAAGGGAGGGTGACAGAGGTAACATGCCACCTCCACCGCCGCCTCCACCGCGGAAAGAGGGAGATAACCCTTTCATATACATACCCCCTCCATGATGGCAAAGGACCCCAAGCCCTCCGCGTAACGCGAGCCGGGTGAGCCAAAGCCGTCAGAGGGATGATCCAAGGCGAGGAAAGTCAGTTGATAAGCCGCCATCAGCCAATGATGTTCGAAGCCTAATCAAGGAGAGGAAGTCGGCCAGAGATGCCCAATACCTCGGCCCCAAGTGTTTTGGCAGAACAATCAGAGAGCAAACTCTACCTCCCACTTTGTCCAACGTAACAAAGATGGTGGAGAAGTACAGCGGTACGGCTAACCCTGAGACCTGGCTCTCAGATTACGTCAGTGCGTGCGACATATACCAAGGCAGCGCCGACTCCGCAGTGCGATTCTTGCCCCTGATGTTAACCGGGACGGCACGCATGTGGATTGAAGGTTTGCCGGAGAGGACAGTTCATACCTGGAGTGATATGAAGCGCGTCTTTATTCAACACTTCCAAGGCACGTATAAACGCCCCAAGTCGATTTTTGACTTACAGCGGTGTGTGCAGCAAAAGAACGAGTCCAGCCGTGAATTCGTTTCACGATGGAGTGAAATAAAAAACGCTTGCGAGGGCGTCTCAGAAACTCAGGCGATACATGCCTTCAAGCAATATCTAAGGAAAGGGACAACTTTTCTCTTCATGATCTGCAGCGATGATTCGGAGACTTTGGGTGGCTTACTAGCTTGTGCTAACAAGTACGCCGCTTCTGATGATGACAACAGGGAAGACGGTGAAACCCGCCGGCACGAGTCCGGGAAAAAGAAGGTTGAAGACCAAGCCGGCCCTTCTCACGAGGTTGCTACCACCTTTGGTAAGGGCGGCTCAAGCAATAGCAAGTGGCAGGACAAAAAGCCGGCAAACAACCGACCAACCCGACCGCCAACGGTGAAGTATGACGACATCAAGCATAACCCCTGTGTTCATCATCTGAGGCCGGATGGGACAAGCTCCCACACGCTCCAGCAATGTCACATCAATCGGGACATCGCCAAGGACCCCAAAGACGGCAAGTCAAGAAACAAGCGCAAGTCTAGGAAGGACGACAAAGAGAAAGAAGACGCTGCTTCAGAGTCGGATGACGCGGTCTCGAAAGAAGGAAAAGGCAGCAAATTCCCTAAGCATGCCGAAAGTCTCATCGTCAATCTAGCAACAGATTCCTCTCGCAAGGAAAAGGAGGCTTGGAGAGAACTCAATGCTATGGTACCTGCAGTTCCTCAATACTTGGATTGGTCCGACATTCCCATCACATGGGATCGCACCGATCACCCGGACAGAGTTCCTTCAACACGCACCTACGCTTTAGTCGTCAGCCCTATAGTAGACAAATACAAGTTGACAAAGGTGCTCATGGACGGAGGAAGTAGCATCAATATACTCTACGCCGCAACATTGAAGAGGATGCGTCTCTCCGAGTCACAACTCAGCCACAGCAATGTGAAGTTTCATGGGATTGTGCCGGGACGACAAGCCTCCTCAATGGGAAGGATCACCCTGAAGGTCACCTTTGGCGGCACGGACAATTTCCGGACAGAAGACGTCTCCTTTGAGGTGGTTCCTTTTCAAAGCGCATACCACGCAATCTTACGTCTGGCTTTCGCCAAATTTATGGCTCGGCTCTGCTACATATATAGCAAGCTGAAAATGCCGGGACCCAATGGGATCATCACAGTCAAGGGAGACTTCAAGAAAGCAAAGGAGTGTGAAGCCGCCAATGCCGTCCATGCTGAAGAAGAAATCTGCAAGAAAGAATTGGAGGATCTCAAGAAGACAATGAGTCCCGATGAGATGCCGGCAATTGAAAAGCCGTCCTCTAAAGTCGACTCAAGCTTCAAACCGAAGGATGACACCAAGAAAATCAAGCTCTCAAAGGATGATCCAACAAAGGAGGCCATCATCGGTGCCGGCCTCGACAACAAATAGGAAGGCGAGCTCGTCAAGTTTCTCCGTGAGAACCGGGATATCTTTGCCTGGTCTCCATCTGACATGCCAGGTGTCCCGAGGAAACTTTCTGAGCACTCCTTAAAAGTCAACAAGGACGCTAAGCCGGTCAAACAAGGCCTCCGACGGCTCGGAACTGAGAAGCGCAAGGCGGTTGGAAAGGAGATCCTAAGGCTCACTGCTGCCAAGTTCATCCGTGAAGTTCTCCACACTGATTGGTTGGCAAATCCCGTGTTTGTCCCAAAGAAAAACACATCCGAGCTACGTATGTGCATTGATTTCACTGGCTTGAACAAAGCCTGTCCTAAAGATCTGTTCGCCTTACCGCGTATCGATCAGGTCATTGATTCAACTGCCGGCTCTGAGATGCTATGTTTTCTGGATGCTTATTCGGGTTACCATCAGATTAAGATGAAGGAGTCAGATCAAATCAAGACGTCCTTCACCACGCCATATGGCAATTACTGCTATGTCACAATGCCTTTCGGCTTAAAGAACGCCGGTGCTACTTACCAAAGGTGTATGCAGCGATGTGTGGACAAGCAAATTGGCCGCAATGTTCACGTCTATGTCGACGACATAGCGGTCATGTCGAAGAAGCGCGGCGACCTTATCGCCGATCTGTCGGAAACCTTTGCAAATCTAAGGGAGTACCAGATGAAGCTTAATCCGGCAAAATGCGTCTTCGGAGTACCCGCAGGCAAGCTTCTGGGATTCATTGTTTCTCAGAGAGGAATCAAAGTTAACCCGGAAAAGATAAAGGCGATTCAGAACATCGAGAGGCCGACTTGTCTGAAGGACATACAGCGGCTTACGGGTTCCGCCGCGGCTGTAAGCCGATTCATTAGCCGGCTCGGGGACACAGCATTGCCACTATACTAGATCCTCAAAAAGTCGGACAATTTTGTTTGGACAGAGAAATCAGAGGCAGCTTTAGCACAGCTGAAGTATACATTGACACATGCTCCAATCTTGGCAGCTCCGAAGGAAAAAGATTCGCTTCTCCTCTACATGTCGGCCACGAATTTTGTGATAAGTGCCGTCATTGTAGTGGAGCGCCTGGAGAAAGGGAAGCAATGGCCGGATAAGCGCCTTGTCTATTTCATTAGCGAGGTGTTCTCAGATTCGAAGCAGCGCTATCCTCACTACCAGAAGTTAGCCTATGGTGTATTCTTTGCCGCCAGAAAGCTATGGCATTACTTCCAGGATCACACAATCACGGTGGTCAGCAAAGCTCCATTGAAGGATATCATCAACAATGCCGCGCAACGGGCCGAGTCGCCAAATGGGGCATCGAGTTGGCAGCTTTCGACATCCAGTACAAGCCGAGAACCGCAATCAAATCTCAAATTCTTGTCGACTTTGTTGCAGATTGGACAGAGACAATGGAGATTACTCCTTTGCCGGATTCTCAATACTGGATAATGCACTTTGATGGCTCAAAGATGAAGGAAGGCTCGGGGGCTGGAGTAGTGCTAAAATCCCCTAAGGGATATAAGCTCAGTTATGTCCTCCGAATCCACTTCAACGCTACCAACAACGTAGCAGAGTATGAGGCTCTCCTCCATGGCCTTCATATGGCTAAGGAGTTGGGGGTGAAATGCATCCTCTGCTATGGCGACTCGGATCTTGTTGTTCAGCAACTTGATGGATGCTGGGACACGAAAAGTCCCACAATGGCGGAGTACAGGAGAACAGTCGATGAATTCGGCAGATGCTTTGCCGGCTTAGAGGTCCGACATATCTCTCGAGATGACAATGAAGCTGCTGACGCCTTGGCCAGAATAGGCTCCAGGCAGAAGGCTGTGCCTCCAGACGTATTTCTCCATCATCTACATAAACCGTCCATCAAAGGCGGCGACGAAGACTATCCCTTGTCGGAAGAATTAGTTCATGTATGCTTGATAACCCCAGATTGGACCGCGCCCTACATTGATTTCCTGATTAATAAGAAACTGCCCAAGGACGATGAAGTGTTGAGCCGTCAAATTGAGCGTCGAGCAAAGGCGTATACAATTATTGACGGACAACTTTACAAGAGGAGCACATCCGGCATCTTCCAAAGATGCGTTTCTCCAGAAGAAGGGCGGCAAATCCTTGAGGAAATCCACTCCGGCGAGTGTGGGCATCACGTGGCGGCAAAGGCGTTGGTTGCTAAAGCGTTCCGGCACGGATTCTTATGGCTAACGGCTAAGGAGGATGCTATCAACATCGTCAAGACGTGTGAAGGATGTCAACACTACGCAAAGCAGGTTCATTTGCCGGCTCAGGAGCTCCGGACGATCCCTATAACTTGGCCGTTTGCGGTCTGGGGGCTCGACATGGTGGGACCTTTCAAGACGGCAAGAGGAGGCTTAACTCATCTGCTAGTTGCGGTCGACAAATTCACAAAGTGGGTGGAGGCAAAGCCCATCAAGAAACTCGACGGAGCTATAGCTACAAAGTTCATCATCGAGATAACAACTTGATTCAGCATACCGCATAGCATTATCACTGAAAAGGGCACAAACTTTGCCGTCGGTGAGCTATCGAAGTTTTGCAGCCGATCAAAAATCCGGCTCGACGTGGAATCGGTGCCACACCCGCAATCCAATGGATAGGTAGAGCGCACTAACGGCATTATTCTGCAAGGTATTAAGCCGAGGCTTGAAACCCCATTGCATCGAGCAGCCGGCGCTTGGGTTGATGAATTGCCGGCGGTCTTATGGAGTATTCATACTACCACAAATAGATCGACCGGCTTCACCCCTTTCTTCCTTGTTTATGGTGCAGAAGCGGTACTCCCAACCGACATGATCCACGATCCGCCTCGAGTCACAGCCTACGTCGAAGAACATGCAGAAGAAGCACGTCAAGACGGCTTAGACATCCTCGAAGAAGAAAGAGAGCTAGCTCTCCAATGATCCGCCATCTATCAGCAAGATTTACGTCGCTATCAGAGCCGTAGAGTGCGGAATCGATCTTTTTGAGAAGGCGACTTAGTGCTTCGGCTTGTGCAAAGCCGGCAGCACAAATTATCCCCTCTATGGAAAGGACCTTTCGTTATCAGCAAAGCTCTAAAAAACGGGTCATATTATCTCCTCGACTTAAGGGATTCAAAGAAAGATCCCAGGAAGAAAGGTCGTAAGAGGAAAAGGCATGTAGATGACGACTTAGATGAGATGAAACGTCCGTGGAATATCGCTCAACTACGTCCCTTTTACACTTACCAAATTCTATTGTAACCATGTCAATGTGATCATGAAATAAAAATTGGCTTCTCTTATGTGAAATTCGAGAATCTGTACCATCTTTTATTTCCCAATGATCTTATTGTTATCATCTGTTTACCCGAAATTGCCTGTGTTGCTTGTTGGTAAACTGTCTTTCATGTTGAATCCGCCTTAAGGTGATGAAAAAACAACATTTTGCCAAATTAATGTTTGTCTGATAGCTTTTTGCGTCGGGTTGCTTCAAAGCGTTTCGGCACCGAAAGACGGCACTTGTTCTGGGTCTAAACAGATTGGTCGCTACGTACCCTGTTACTCAGCAGGTTTGCTTCACAATAGGTTTGCCGTCGCTTAAAGGCTAAGGTGTCAAGGCCAGAATAAACTGAGGCATAAAAATTGCAAGTTTTGCAAATAAAAAAGCTGATTACATACAGCAAAAGACTTAGTTGTTTCTAGACATATAAATTGTTTGGACGGCTTTACATCATGCAAATTATATTTTCAGGGATGGCTGGCTCAGGGAGCAAGTTCGGCTCGTGCAGATTTGTCCACCTCTTCACCTTCGTCATCAGATTGGGTGGGAGTTGGCGGGCACGGCGCCTCCTTGAAGAATGTGGTAAGGGAAACTATGTTGGCGATTTTGCTGGCACAGCCGGAGACGGAGTGCAAGATTTTCTTCCGGTCTTGGGTGTCCAGCGGAGAGCCGTCCTCTTTCTCAAGGGGAAAGCTGGATGCAACACGCCAAGCCTCCGCCTCCGGGTAATGTGCCATCATTAGGCCCAAAGCCGTCTTGGCACCTCCACGAGCGCTGGATTGAAGCCGATCTTCAAAGGACGACGTTGCATCATCCAGTTCAGTTGCCAAGCTTCCAAGGTCCGTCAGTGGCTCGGGGTTGCTGGTAAAGAATTTCTCGGCAAGCTTCTTTCCCGAAGAAATGATCTTCGGGAGGATTTCCCCTACTTCCAATATCCGGTCAAGCCGGTTTTCCGCTGTCAGTTCGTGGCCATAACCCGCCGGAGCTGTAAAAGGCGAAGTTCAGTTATAAAATGGCTAAGACAGAAAGCAGTGAATTTGGGGTTTTAAGTAACTTACTCAAAAGCTAATTGTCGATTGCCACCGATTCATCGAGGCGCTTGTCAAGCCGGTCCTGGACTTCACGAAAGGCGTCTTTGTGATTCTGCCTCTCCGTCTCCAGGATTTGTTCGGCTTGCGCAAGGCACTTGTTCTGGGTCTAAACAGATTGGTCACTACGTACCCTGTTACTCAGCAGGTTTGCTTCGCAATAGGTTTGCCGTCGCTTAAAGGCTAAGGTGTCAAGGCTAGAATAAACTGAGGCATAAAAATTGCAAGTTTTGCAAATAAAAAAGCTGATTACATACAGCAAAAGACTTAGTTGTTTCTAGACATATAAATTGTTTGGACGGCTTTACATCATGCAAATTATATTTTCAGGGATGGCCGGCTCAGGGAGCAAGTTCGGCTCGTGCAGATTTGTCCGCCTCTTCACCTTCGTCATTAGATTGGGTGGGAGTTGGCGGGCACGGCACCTCCTTGAAGAATGTGGTAAGGGAAACCATGTTGGCGATTTTGCTGGCACAGCCGGAGACGGAGTGCAAGATTTTCTTCCGGTCTTGGGTGTCCAGCGGAGAGCCGTCCTCTTTCTCAAGGGGAAAGCTGGATGCAACACGCCAAGCCTCCGCCTCCGGGTAATGTGCCATCATTAGGCCCAAAGTCGTCTTGGCACCTCCACGAGTGCTGGATCGAAGCCGATCTTCAAAGGACGACGTTGCATTGTCCAGTTCAGTTGCCAAGCTTCCAAGGTCCGTCAGTGGCTCGGGGTTGCTGGTAAAGAATTTCTCGGCAAGCTTCTTTCCCGAAGAATGATCTTCGGGAGGATTTCCCCTACTTCCAATATCCAGTCAAGCCGGTTTTCCGCTGTCAGTTCATGGCCATAACCCGCCGGAGCTGTAAAAGGCGAAGTTCAGTTATAAAATGGCTAAGACAGAAAGCAGTGAATTTGGGGTTTTAAGTAACTTACTTAAAAGCTAATTGTCGATTGCCACCGATTCATCGAGGCGCTTGTCAAGCCGGTCCTGGACTTCACGAAAGGCATCTTTGTGATTCTGCCTCTCCGTCTCCAGGATTTGTTCGGCTTGCGCAAGGCTCTTCTTGGCTGTCTCTAGCTCCTTCGATATTTATTGGTTAAGCTTTTTTAGCTCAATGTTTTCGTTGTGTAGCCGGTCGAGGATGCCGGCGCTCTCGGCAAACTCCTTGGCTTTTATGATGGCATCTGCAAGACAAAATGTCAGCAGTATAAAAATAACCCTGTCATACAAAGTTAAGTTTTCGGCATTCATACCTTGGTACTGAACGCTATCCGCCTCGAAGCCGGTGATGATGGTGTCCTTGTTTGCCAGCTTCGTTTTTAGCCGGCGCATCTCCTGATTTCGCACACCCAAAAAGTTGATCGTTTCAGCACCAATTTTGCGATGGATCTGCGTAAGGAGCTTCTAAAAGCCTAAAGCTATATTGAAGAGCAAGACTGGCTACAGGATGGCATTTCATCGCTAGGGGGCTAAACATATGCATACGCATCATCTCGGACCACTATGTCGGCTAGTGCTCGGGGGCTACTGGGAAGTCATTTACCTGGTAGTGTTCGCGGAGAAGCGTCATGCCGGCTTCAAAGCTTTTAGCAAAGTAATTTTGCTGATCTTCAAGGATCTCTATGAAATCAAAGGTGTCATAGGCCTTGGTTTGGTCCGGCTCATCATCCCGGACAGTTGTTCCTTTCTTCCGGGGAAACCAAAGTGCACGCATGAACCGGCTCATGAATTCCGGCTTGATGCGCCCCTCATCATCGAAGGCCTCTGCCTTAATCGGAGGAAAGGTTGGGGCATCATTAGCCGGAGCTTCAGCCCTTGGTGGAGAGGAAATTTCTGCCGTCTTCCCCGTCATCTCCGTCCATTGGGTGGGAGGTATAATCCCGGCTTTCCCGAGAATTGGACCTGCTGCCATGGTTCGGGGGGAGCTCTCCTCCACCGGAGTTGGCTTCGAAGCCGAAGGAGTTGGGGGAGGAACGGCTGGAGAGGCCTTCTTCCGTGTAGCGCATACCTTTTGCTTTAAGGTTCCGCCTTTATTTATCCTGCAATGGCAAAGGAGTAAGAATGCAAAGATCCGGCAAAACTGCAAGAGCAAAGAAGGTGTGTTAAGCCGACTTACTTCTTGCTGGGGATGTTGAGCCCAGCAAGAGCATCGTCATCCTCGGATGACTTAACGCCAATCGTAGTAGACTGGCTTTTCCTCTTTCGGCTCTCTGCAGTAGCCGAAGAAATGGAGATGGGTCGCGTGGGCGTCTTGCGGGACGATGGTTTGCCCACAGGAGGAGTGGCGGAAACTCCGGGAATCTGACGTATTGCATGTTAATCTGTTAAAGGCAAACTCGAATCCTTCAAAGAATTGAACTTTGGTTCGACAAAGTACCTTCGGGGAAGGGTTGGATGCCGTATACATCGGCAGCGATTCTTCATATTGCCGGCCTTCGCCTGGCCGGGCTTTGATAAGGTTGTTGAAGCGAGCCTCAAAGAGGTCTTGCTCCAGGTCCTTTTCACTGATCCGCATGGGATCAGAGTCGCCCGTGTACTCGCTTAAAAGTCGAGCACGATGTTGGAGGGGCTGGATCCGTCTCTTCATCCAGTAGATTATTGTGTCCTCCCCAGTTAGGGGAGGGGTGCCGGAGGTCAGCTATGTGATCCTGGCCTTGATGGCGGCAAGCTCCGCCGGCATTCTTGCTGCCGGCTTCTTCTTCCACGAGGGAAGTTCCGTTTCGGCCCTATCTTCAAAGGGGGCATGTCCCTGCAGCCTGTTTGGAGGCGCTACGTCCTTGCAATAGAAGAAGGTGGACACCCACCCCTTAGCCGAATCCACGATTGGCACCTGAGGGTACCAATCTATGTCCCGGCGGCAATTAAAGTTGATGGAGTCGGCAACTAGCAGTTCTTTCTGAACTGTCTGCCTCTTAACTTCGAAGCAGTACTGAAAGAAGTCTAACCTAGGAGCTAATCCTAAATAGCCTTCGAACAGCGCTACGAAGCCGGATATGTAGAGGAGGCTATTGGGGGTGATGTTATGAAGCTGGAGACCATAATGGTCCAGTATCTCGATCAATAAAGCCGAGGGCGGCAAAGAGAACCCCCTGACAACGTGAGAAGAAAGAAGTACCCGTTCATCCTTGATTGGAGTTGGAGAAGGGTCGCCAAAGGCGGATCGCCAAGTCGGCGCCGACTCTGAAGACGGAAGAATGGCCCCATCAGCCATCATTCCTGTCAGTTCGACATCATCCACCATTGAGCAAGCCTAGTTGTGGGTCGGGTTGTTGGCGGCGCCTTCGTTGTCGCCGGCTTCCTCTTCCTCTTCTTCTTCGGCAGCCGCGGAAGCCGAAGCCTCCACAGCTACGGCTTCAGTTGCGGCCTTGGCTAGGGCAACTTCATCACGCCCGGAAACTGCGGCGGAGGAGATGTTCGCCGGAGCAGGGGAAGATGCAGCGGGAGCGACGGATGGCACAGGACCGGTGGCGGCCGCCGCAAAAGCCGCACCTCCCATCGGAGGCGCCGAGTTGAGAGGCGACGCGTCGACAACAGGGGAGCTAGGAGTGCTGGATGCCATGGACGGAGGAGAGGAGAGCTCGAGCTCGGTAGAGATGAGATTTGGAGGAGTTGGACGCTAGGGTTGCGAATGGTGCGGTGGCCGCGACGAAGGCGAGGCGACCGGTATTTATAGCAAAGCGCCGAGATACGTGCAACGGTCCGGAGCCGAGATTTTCGCCACGCGTCATGGGATCGAGCCGTTGGAGAAGTTCCTTCCCTCCGACGCCTTGGTTCCAGCGCGGGAAAAACGGAAACTAGCCCCTACATTCAAAGATGCCACTCCACTCACTCTGCCGGGTCTGACAAATCCATCAAATCGGCGGACGCGTGTCAAAGTATACTCAAGTGCTTTTCGGCATGAAGAGCCGACACACCGAAGTCGACAAAACTGTTCGGCACGATTGTAGGTTTCTGGGAATGCTCCAAGACTGACAACGGATGAAGAATTTCCCGGACAACACATTGCCGGAAGATTGAAGCCAGCCGTTGAAGTACTTGAAGCTTTCCGGGGGCTACTGTTGGGGTTATGCCGAACAGGTACCCTTATGAGGGAGACTAAAGCCAGCGTACCAGGGTGGCCCATGGTGGTGGTAAGCCGAATTCCGGCTTACCGGGCGGCCCAGTACGATAAAGTGTTGGAGGCCCATCCGGCTAAGGGAAGGTTCCAGAAGCCGGCCCGCACCGAGGATGGCTTAGCCCACAAGGCGGGGCCCAAGCCGGATTAGAGTAGAACTCTATGACTTAGTCAGTTAGGTTTCCTCCTGTAAGCCCTAGGTCCGGACGCCTTTATAAGCCGGCCTATGGGACGCCTCAGGGCAAGCTCTAACACACCTTTCATTGTAATTGGCGCATATTGCCTTATAGTGAATTATAGCAGGATGTAGGGTTTCGCCACCGTTGCGAGATCCGAAGCTGGATAAACCCTTTGTCATCCCGTCGCCGGAATACCCCACGTCTCCAAACCCCCTCTCTCTACCTAGCTCGATGGCACCCCCGCCGCGGCTAGATTCGACAATACCACGACAATACATATTCTGTCTATTGAGTAGTCGGTAGTGATTCACCCTTGTGTAGTTAAACCTTACATATCTGGATTTGTTTATCACTATTGTCTTGCATCCCTACTCCACATGTCATGGTTAGTTCAGCAATTAAAACCGTTAGTTTGGAACAACGCTTTAAGTTCTCTGGTTTCTCGTGATCTTCGTGTTGTCTTCACTCCTCGTTGATACCTCCACATGTCACCTTAGAGGTCACGGATTCTCTGAACAACAAGCAGATGTTTATGTAGGTCTATGAATCATGTTACCCGGACCCTAGATAATAAGCATTAAGCATACCATAGGCAAGTAATCCTATAAACAATATTAAAAAGGCTTTCACAAATATGATGGAAAATAAAGGCACACGGACATATCACCAATCCCCTACATCTCCCACGCCTTAGGGGTTTACTCGCATATGAGAGATGTAATGATCATGAACACAATAGTTGAAAGCAAATGTTCATCACTAAATTACTATAGCAAGCCACAATAAGTTATAGATCAATAATAATCAAACCTCGAGTTCAATCTAGAAAAGTCCACTCAACCCTAAATTGTTACAATTGGATCTCTCTCTCTCTCTCTCTCTCTCTCTCTCTCTATATATATATATATATATATATATATATATATATATATATATATATATATATATATGCGGGGAATGGTGGTGGAATGGTTTGTTGATGAAGAAGACGATCACCGGAAGGATCTGGCAGACGGTCCCCTCTCCGGATCTTCTTCTTCTCTTTTGTCCTGAGTACGTCGTCTTTTGTTATGTTTTTCCTGCCTGCCTCCTTTACGAAAGTTGATCCTTTTAATCTGCTGGAGGAGGCAGCACATGATACGGTCAATGGTACGGTCTCTTGCAGCCGTACCAGTGGTCGTTAAGGCTTGCTGGGTGTGAATTGTGATCCTCCCTTTAGTGGTTTTGCTTGTTTTACTCCAATTACCATTAATATGCATCATTTCCTTCCTGTACTTAATAGAACCTAAAACTCACATCAAGAAACGAAGAATCTCCAAACTCTGCAGTGTTTGGGTTAGTGTTAGAGCAAAAACCAAATAAGAATCAAATAAAAACCGAGGAAATGGCAAAGATAAACCGCATCAAAAATAGAGCCATCAGTTTATAAATAGAAAACAACCAAAAATTAAAATTTCAGCAACTAGTATTTTTTTGTTTATCTTGTCATTATGGGTACCAATGATAATAACACTAAGATTTGTGACTTTACAAATACCAATAATGATGGTTTCATATGCACACCTATTGATCTACCTGTTATTAAGCAGAATCATATGAAATTAAATCTGCTTTGCCTAATTTTATGATGAAAGATCACTTTTCTGACTCTTATAATGAAGATGTTGCCTCTCATTTAAATAACTTTGTTGAGTTGTGTCATATGAAAAAAATATGTTAAACATGACATTGTAAAACCAAAAAAGATTCTTTTTCATTAAGTGATAGAGCTAAAAAAATGGTTACTATATTTTCCTAAAAATAGTATTGATTTTTGGACTAAATGTAAAGATGCTTTTATAGTGAAGTATTACCCCCTTCTAAGATTGTACAATTGAGGAACCAAATAATAAATTTTAAACAATTTGATATTGAACATGTAGCTCAAGCTTGGAAAATAATGAAGTCTATGGTTAAAAATTGTCCAACACATGGCTTGACTACTTGAATAGTTGTAAACTTTCTATGCAAGATTGAATTTTGTGTTCAGAAACTTATTAGATTCGGTTGTAAGTGGGACCTTCATGGCAACCAGTTTAGGAGTAGCAACAAAGCTATTGGATGACATAATGGAAAACTACTCTTAATGGCACACTGAAAGAGGTCTAACTGATACTCCCTCCTTTCCAATGAATAAGGCATTTTTTTTAAAAAAAGTCAAGCTAAGTAAAGTTTGACCAAGCTTTTAGAAAAAACTATCAACAACTATAATATTATATGGATATCATGTGAAAATATATTTCATGATGTATCTAACTATGTTTATTTTGTATTGTACAAGTTCATAATTTATTCAAAAAACTTGGTCAAACTTCACATATATATAGTTTGACTTTTTAGAAATAATATAGGCCTTATTCATTGAAACGGAGGTAGTAAAAGATAAATTATGTTGAGAATATCCCTTCTTGAAATAAATAAAAAGGTATATGATCATGTCTCTACTTGATTTTAAACAAATTTCTATAAATCCTAATAATGTTCATTTAGCCTCTTTGGTAGAACAAGATAAAGATCAAGACTCTCAGAGGTGTTCGAGGTGCTCATAGGAGTAGAGTGTACATGTGTATTCATAGGGGTGTGTGTATATAAGCGTCTACGTTTGCACTATGTTTTGATAAAAGAAGGCTCACGGTTAGCAGTTGTTTGTAGTTAGCTTTGTTTACACTGTTAACTTTTTTCTTTTGGACATCATGCTCTTTTTTTATTAAAAAAAGTTCAAGACAGCTTTCTCCCACCGTAGTTATCCTCCAAAACCAAAAGTTGCCGTAAGTCAATTGGCCTACTGTTTCCCTAAAAAATCATGAACATTGTACAATTTGAGTTTACTATCGCTCTGTTATCAGCAAAGTACTACAAACAAGACACAAGAGAAACTTCTGATTCATACTTCATCAATGCTGCCTTGGACACCGTGATCGTGACTACTGAATTCGACAAGGGAGCACACCACATACTGCGGGCGACGATGTGTGCGGGAGATGGTTGGGTGCCGGATGTGGACTCGGAGATCCTTGCATGGTGGACAGAAAGAAGGGCCGGGTCGCAGGACAGACGCGATCTATGGACGGCCATCACGCTGGTATTCTGGTGCCAGTGGAGGCATCGTAATGATGTGGTGTTTAATGCCGCGAGTCCTTTTGTAGCGATCCTGCCCTTTAAAAATAAGCCAAGATGTGGTGTTTGATTACGATGTGGAGGCATCGTAATCGAATATCTAGCACCACAGTTCAAGATGTAATATCATGCAATTGCGTCAAATATCTATTACATCAATGATCCAGAAGAATAAAACATTACAACTTGCATAGCCGAAGGCTAGCCTATTACAAAGTTTAGCAGCGGAAAATTTAAATAGCATGGAGCCTCATCATCTTCATGTGCCATAGGCAGTCATGTTGGTTGCAGACTCGAAACCTCTAACGTTCCTTACTCGTCGTCGGAACAACCTGCAACAGTAAAAGCGTTGCAGCCAAAATTTGGTCAGAACCATTTGAATGGATCTGGCAAATGATACTTGTGGACTCATAAAGGCAAACTTCTAATAATCTACATGCATATCTGGCTGGTAGAGTTCAAGGCTAGCATAAAGCCAATTTTGTCCTATCTTTTCAAAACATTTTCTTTCCTCTAATTATGAGGCAAACTGGCATGAAAACCAATGTCTCTTCTACCCTTATACACCCATGAAAATTCTATTAAGAAATTGAGATAAGTGAGATTCTGATCAACTTCTATCACGTCCATTCACTCCAAGTTGTCTTCTTCAATCCAGTTGCTCAAGTTTTCCAAGACATGAGTCACAGCTAAACACTTAGTTTAGCCACTCTAGAGAGATTATGATATGAGCATTTTCATAGGTTCAACCATGTGAATGGTCCCCTACCATGCCAGAGATAAGAGCATTTTTATAGGTTCAACCACGAGAGTGGTCCCCTACCATGCCAGTGATATGAGCATTTTCATAGGTTCAACCACGAGAGTGTCCCCTACCATGCCGATGATATATGCATTTTCATAGGTTCAACCACAAGAGTGGTCCCCTACCATGCTGATGATATAAGCATTTTCATAGGTTCAACCACAAGAGTGGTCCCCTACCATGCCGATGATATAAGCACTTTCATAGGTTCAACCACAAGAGTGGTCCCCTACCATGCCACACACATATAATAACATTCACCATTTCCAAATGTATGGTTCATTAACCTTAAGTTCATTCATTTACATAAAGTATACATCAAATCTTATCATGATAATTGAACACGTCTACAAGCATGGCTAAGCAAACAACTCCTGCGTTGGTGTCTACTGAACCAGTCAAGATACATGTGGCTATCCTATCAAGGTTTCAAGCATATAGCATAATAAATAGTAGTACACCTACTCATGCATACTAGTAGAAAACTCTAAATGCAATAATAATAAAATAGTAGGTCGTTTATGCTGGAGTATCACTTGCCTTTTTGGGATTCGTCGTTTCTCACACACCCTTGCAAACGTAGCAAGAGTCACACCCCGTCCAATCTATTGTAGATAAGCGAAACACAACATAAACAACAAGACAAGACAGAACAATTTATGCAACAATAAGGATGCTGGTCAATTTAATAATCACACAAATAACTTTAATTAGTTCTCTGGTTGACATACCAACACATGATGCAAGGAAAAGATTTTAAATATTATTAAAGATTTAATGTTACGATTTAAATCCTATATAATAACAATTTATAAACTTCTGCAAGTTAGTTTGAATTAATAGTTCAAATATTTTTTGAAACTGATGTCAATGGTTAGAACCTTTAATTATATAACGGAGGCAAAAAGAATTAATTTATTTAGAATTGCGGATTTATAGTTATTCAACTTTTAGTGCAATTAAGAGTTCAGAAATTCAGAAAATAAAGTTTCGGTAAAATTGTGTTTTTATTACAGAAACAGATTCTACACATTCATACAAATCAAACGATATATTATTTGAAATTTTCCGACAAATATTTGATTTACTACGGATTTTACAAGATTCAACAAATTTCTGAAAATTTTAATTGATTTTCTAAATAGAATTGACCGAGGGTTGACCTTGCTGACGCAGAGCTGACTGGACGCTGACCGGGTGTTGACGCGATTGCCACATGGTGCTGACGGGGCGATGACGAGGTGCTGATGAGACGGCCACATGGCGCGATCTGACTGGTTCGAACCTCGGAAAGAGATCTGATTTTTTTTATAAATAAAACCGTGCGTCAAAACGAAAACCTTTTCTTCGGGAAATTGTAGGTATGTATTAGACCTACCTTCTGTAAAAATCTCACCGGATTTGGTTGCATGGAGTAATCGATGTTGTACTCCGTCAGATCTGAAATTTTGCAACACGAAATTCTCCAGCTGTGAGTGATGAAAAGTGGTGAGGTTTGTCGTGATGGAAAGGTTTCGACGAGATCTACAACTCTTGCGAACGGAGTTTGCAGCGTGGAATCTAGCGGGGCTGTTTCGGGGAGAGCCGTTTGGTTTTCCGCAACCCATTCCCCAATAGTTACTGGATGGAGATTAGACTATAGGGAGGAGCTGCCACCTCTGTTGGCAGCAGCTGTTGTAGCCGTCTTAACGGCGTTGTAAACTGGCCTTGTTGGCCCTTCTTCTATGCAATCAATACACCTTTCCAGGGTGTATTCTAGTTTAGAGCGCGGCGCCAGGGACTACCGGCGAGGGCAGGGACGGGTACAACGTACAAGAGTGGCGACCGCTGTCCGTGTATGTGGAGCAGTGGGGAGATTAGTCTCTTACCTCTGGCGCAACGAAGGGATTGCCTTCTAACCCTGGACTAAATTCCCCTTATGATATCTCAAAAAAAAAAATTCCCCTTATGAGAACACAAGCTGCCCTGTATAGCCTGCAGACTAAATGCCCCTATATACAGCCAAAGGTCACTTGTCCAGAATAGCCCCACAATCAACGGTGGATATAACTGAATTACACTAGCCCATAGGATTAGTAGTCCCTACTGTTTTTTTTTTTTTTTGAACATTAAAACGACTTTCATTTATATATAATAAGAGGTTACATAAGAATCATTACAACCCTGACTCTGCACAGCACAACAATTACCACTGGTGCCTAGCTGCACACAAAGAAAATAAGCTACTAGAGAAACATGATGCATATGCTGAAGAGAACAACCGGAGCCTGCCAGGGGGTCCGGCGAGAACTCGGACTCGAAACACCTGCGGTCATCCTCTTCAAGGGCCTTTCGCAATCTAACCAACCGTAGAGCCAGCGGCTCAACCAGCAATCGCGTTGGTAGATGCCAACAAGGTAGGGGAAAGAGCTGAAGATATAAATGAACCATCACCGAGCTCAATCCATAAGGGTCTTCACCGTTGAATCTGAGGATCAACATCAGAGACGCTCTCACCCGCCTCCGGCGAATCAACTCGAACGGAATGAAGAACACATAAACATCATGAGCAGCAGCATGCGTTGAACTTGCAGTGCCACAACTAAGCATACATCGTTGAAGCTCAAATGTTGAACTAGTGCTCACCGGGCAAATAGCAAAGGGGCGCCACCATCTTGGATCGTGAATAAGCTTCAGCATCCCGTCAACATCTCTCTGGAAGTCAACACCATCACCACAACAGAGCACACCATGCACAACTCCAACAAGATGAGCAGAAAAATGAGGGCGAAGCAATCCCTCATGTGCAAGATCACCTGCAACACCACACTCACCTCGAAGCAAGCCGGCATCATGAGTCTGGTAGTCCCTACTGTAAAACCTTCAATATATTGCAGAACTGGCTGATGCATATACAACCATATTTTCAGGGGATATTCATCAGCTAATTCGACTTAAGCAACAACACGGAGACATTCATCAGCTAATTCGAGTTAAGCAACAACAAACCAACAACACTTGTTCCAATTTTTTACAATTTGTGCTTACCTAGTCCCGCACATTGACTTCACCTGAAGTAATAGCAAAATGTACGAATTGTATTGGCAGAGTGCCCTGACTTGGAACAGTGCTAGTATCTGTATACGTACTTCATGCCCTGACTTGGAACAATGCTAGTATCTGTATACTTACTTCATGCCCTGACTTGGAACAATGCTAGTATCTGTATCTGCTCAAGAAGTAGCTGCTATCATCACTCCTCATCCTCAAGAACCCCTTCCGCAGCAAGCCTCGCTTGCTGACCCTGTTCTGTGTCGTCGTAGAACATAATATCACCGTTCTGCAGCTCTTCGGTTTGCTCCTGGGGGTGTATGGGGTTCTGCCAAAATGGTGGCACAAACACAGCATAGGCAAAAGCTGCAAATGGATGCTCATTAGCACTCAACTTGGCATACAAGTAAAACATTGTATTGGACCATAAAGTAGCAATGCAAGATCAATTTAAGCAAGTAAAAATTGCCAACGTTTAGCCGTTTCCATGTCAAAAGCCTTTCCAGACTTCCAATGTCCAGTTAATTGCAGCTAAATGAACAAAGCATACTTTAGTTTCACTAACAGATTTTATTGAACTCGGGAAACCGAAGCACAAGCAGCATCTACAAGATGGCATATAATGATATAAGACAGGCAGTTCAATGTGCAAGAACTAAAACAGGTAGTTCAATGTGCAAGTACTAAACTAGTCAGCCAAGCAGCGGATGATTCCCCTGCCCCATAGATAAACAATGAATGCTGTCGATAAATCCCTAGAAGTGTCTTATTCTCTGCTTTGATTGCATAGCTTTTGTTTGCAAAGAATACAAATCGACGGTAATAATTAATAATCTGCGTTGCATCAACAGTTCAATTTAGCAATACTTCACACGCCCAACAAGAACGATTAATGGCATTTTCGTATGATGAAACAGTGATCAGCTTGCTGCTATCACCAAATAGTAGCAGCACTACGGGGTTTAAGTTACGAACACACAATCATATCAAGGCCTAAGAGCGCTGTTCAAGATTCCATCAGTGAGTTAAACCCCATGTTTCAATTTAAATTTGGAAATGAACTGCCGCCTTTTATGCTCCATAACGCAGCAAACATAACCGCAGAAAAATTGGATGGATTGGGAAAAATGGAAGATGTGGATTGAGCAAGATAATACACAATAGCACTGACAAATCGACTAATCAGAAAACATGAAGCTGCGAAATATGAAGCAATACCTAGTACTACGCACGCACCGTATCAATTTGTAATCACTACGAGTCTACGAACAAGAGCAACCTAATTCAGAATTCGCCTTAATTGCTGCATTATTACCCATCGAGCAAGAAAGCTACCATCGTTCCAAGAAGGCAAGAAGAGCATGCATTAATGCACAATAGTAGCAAGACCGGAAGGAGGCATACGTGAAGAAGTCTGCGCATCCACGGAGGAGGAAGAGGTGGGCGCCGAGCTCGATCCGAGCGGGGGAGCAGCTTCTGAAGCTCTCATCGAGGCCGGAATGGGAGTGGTAGACGGTGGGGCGAAGATCTCCGGTGCGGCCGCCTTGCCGGTGGCAGAGGTCGATGAGGGAACTATGTTTTCAGGATTCTGCCAAAATGCTGGCCCAGAGCCAAATGCTGCAAATGGATGCGCATTAGCACTCAATTTGGCATACAAGTAAAACATTGGATTGGACCATAAAGTAGCAATGCAAATCAATTTAAGCAAGTAAAAAATTCCAAACGTTTAGCCGTTTCCATGTCAAAAGCCGTTCCAGACTTCCAATATCCAGTTAGTTGCAGCTAAATGAACAAAGCAACCTTTATTTTGACTAACAGAGTTTATTAAACTCAGGAAACCGAAGCACAAGCATCATCTACAAAATGGCATATAAGACAGGCAGTTCAATGTGCAAGAACTAAAACAGGTAGTTCAATGTGCAAGTACTAAAATAGTCAGCCAAGCAGCGGATTCCCCTACTCCATACATAAACAATGAATGCTGCGGATAAATCCCTAGAAATGTCTTATTCTCTGCTTTGATTGCATAGCTTTGTTTGCAAAGAATACAAATCCACAGTAATAATTAAGGCAACAATTAATAATCTACGTTGCATCAACAGTTCAATTTAGCAATACTTCACACGCCCAACAAGAACAATTAATGGCATTTTCGTATAATGAAACAGTGATCAGCTTACTGCTATCACCAATTAGTAGCAGCACTAAGGGGTTTTAGTTACGAACACACAATCATATGAAGGCCTAAGAGCGCTATTCAAGATGCCATCAGTGAGTTAAACCCCATGCATGTTTCAATTTAGATTTGGAAATGAACTGCCGCCTTTTATGCTCCACCATTCAGCAAAAAAACCGCAACAAACTGGACGGATTGGGCAAAGATAATACACAGTAGCACTGACAAATCGACTAAGCAGAAGACATGAAGCTGCAAAATATGAAGCAATACCTAGTACTACGCATCACTGCAACGGCATTTGGGGGGAATAATAGCAGCACGCACGCAGCGTATCAAATTGTAATCACTACGAGTCTACGACCCAGAGCAACCTAATTCAGAATTCGTCTTAATTTCTGCATTATTACCCATCGAGCAAGAAAGCTACCCATTCTTCCAAGAATGCAAGAAGAACACGCACAATAGTAGCAAAACTGGAAGAAGGAGGCATACATGAAGAAGGCTGTGCATTCACGGAGGAGGAGGTGGGCACCGAGCTCGATCCGAGCTGGGGGGCGAAGATCTCCGGTGCGGCCGCCTTGCCGGTGGCAGAGGTCGATGAGGGAACGGTGGCCCAAGTCCTCCTCGAGGACGACCCGTGTGGAGGCGCGGACATCGTGATGAGCCGGGCGGCCCGGGCCTCCGAGGACGACACATGTGGATGTGGAGGCGCAGACATGATGAACCGAGCGGTCGAGGAAGGCGCGTCTAGTGCGGCGGGGAAGGACGACACCTGTGGAGGCACGGACATGGTGATGAGCCGAGCGGACGAGTAAGGCGCGTCAAGTGCGGCGAGGAAGGAGCAGATGAGGGCAGGTACCTGTGGAGGCGTGAGCATGGAGCTGAGGGCAGGTGAGGTCGTCGTGGTAGCCACCGTCGCGGACGAACCGTCAACCGCGGCGCTCACGGAGCAGATGGGGGCTGGCGGGGGTGTCTTCGGAGCCGCCGTCTTGGACGAGGACGACCTGTCAAGCTTGGAGGGCAAGCGAGGGCTGAGGGTAGGCGTGGGCGTCGTCGGAGCCGCGGGCGTCGTGCCGAGAGGATGTTGACTCCAGTAGACAGCCGAGTGCGCCTGGTACCCGCCCTCGGGAACGGGGACGGCGGCGGCGGCAGGGGCTGGGGCCGGGGGCTGCGGTGGAGCCCGGCGAGGCGCAGTGGGGGATGGGCATCGGGTGGAGCGCCGATGTCGCTGCGGAGGAAGTGGATGGGCCCCCGGGGGCGCGGGTGCAGTCTCAAAGCCATTAACCAGAGGAGGCCATGGCGGTGCGCACGAGAGGAGGAAGCGAAGGAGGTCGGTCGGCCAAGGAGAAAAGCCGTTGAGGTTGTTACGTCCACAGGCGGGAGGGATGCCGTCTTTGATATAGGAGAAGAGAATGGAGTCCGTCTCCTCGCCGTCCACCGTCATCGGGCCACATTCAAGCTGGGCCGTGACTCCGGTTATAGTCTCTTTCGGCCCATGCCTTGTCCGTGCGAGCCCCACTCTGCACTGCACCCGCTGCTGCTGCGGCCAGCGCTCCCACTCTCGGCGGCCACCGTCATCGGGATACTCGCAGTCGCGGAGACTTAGGACGAGGTGGAAGGATCCCGGGTGGAAGCGCAGGGCGAGGCCTCTCGGCTTCGCCGCCGCCGCTGCAAAACTCGGAAGAACGCTGGCAGTTGGTCGGCGCGCTCCGGCTGCCGCCTGCCTGTTTGAGGAAATGCGGTCAACCGCATGCCCTTGTTCCTCTACGGCCTACGGGCTCTTTTGCGCTCCCGGTGTTACTGTGCTTGGTTCTGTTCAACCATCAGAGATCCTGCTATGTGCTATCTTCTTGTCTCAGTTTCAGTTCCGCTCCATTCTTGTCAGGATCAGCGTTGGAATGTAAGACAGTTAGACTCTTCAGGGATATCTACAAATGTCTCATTGTTTCCTGTGAACTGGGTGTATGTGAGAACCTTCTCAGATGGATGGCCAGAGCTTCAGGCAGCCCCAATTTCCTTATGGTCTGCTGATGCTTTTTGCAGCAACGGCAGTACCTGAAGGCAAGATTGATAATACATCAGGTCTCAGAATCATTGGCGTGCTGCATTTTGAGTTATAATTTGCACAAGTCATCATTTTATACAAGGGTCTAACATGAGAATCAGCTGTTCCCTCACAATAGGACTCGCTAGTTCCTAGGACAGGTAGACTCTTGCAGACTTCAGAGTGTTCAGTTCAGGTTTTCTAATAATGCATTGATGAGCACCTGCTTACTGGTTGCTCCAGCAGAAAGCTCTTTTCTGGCCTGTCTAAACTGGTGTGTGCAGGGGTCTGGAACTGGAAGCTGCTATATCTTAGCCCTGCTTCTACTCTAGACCCAAACATGAAGAAGCTCCAATATGAAAAGTATGTACTGCTGACAACAGAGAATGCTTCTGCATGTTGGGCTCCCCACACTCCACAAGTGATCTATTCTCATGTTAGCCCCTTCTACATTAATGCAAATGAAGCATTTTAGAATTTTCGACATCATGTTACCGTGAATTCATCCATAACAATCTGACGGTAACTAGAATTTTGAACATGATGTTAACTGTGTTCATGTTGCCACAGCCCACAAGGACTGGTATTGCAATGTTTGGGTCATCCTTGTGGAAAATGTTCTTGACAATTATGATGATTACAAGTTCTACTGATGGTGTTCTTGTCCCAGTGATGAAGATCTCTGTCCTAATTCAGAATCTAAATCAACAGTGTGTGGATTTCTCGTGCCGTCCAGTGGTCTTCCATGCTTCTTCTTGGGAGTTCCTGCGAGCTGTTCTTTGCTCTCCAAGGATGTTAGAGCAGAACATCATCTATGTTGCATGAGTTATTGGTAGGCAGTACTTCCTTTTCATATTTATCCTTGTATTGATTGCGTTTTATATAATAACATCAGGAGCTTGCGAAGATGAATATTAACAGGCAGAGAGCACACTAACAGCCAAGGAGAAAACATGTGCGTTAAGATAGGAGGAGCTGTGGGAACCTCTGAAGAAGTATGACACCTATGTCTACATTTTCGGACTGAAAGGCATGCAGACGGGTAGCGATGGAAGTATTCATTGGCTACAAATGGCAGTACATATGTTTCTGAATCTTTGGTTGTGTGCATAGATCATTCATTAATTAATTTGAGCAGTTTTTGCAATGGTAAGTGATGCTGAATTTTTTATGCTTAAAAGTGACTGGTTGAGCTAGAAGAAGCTGCTGAAGAATGCCAAGAAATGGAGCGGTAGAAATGTAGTAAATCCTGATTCTCGTTATTTTCATGTATATTTCGTATGTGCATGATATGGATAAGGGTGTATCTTCGCTGTATTGTAAATTGGTTCATTTCTAGTTAATTTCCTACAGCATTACTTTCATGTTCATTGCAGTGTCAAGCCAAAGGATAATCTCTGAAGTTGACCATCATATTCAACAAATGCAAGATTGCAGTGCAGGGTATCCTTACTCTTCCCAACATGAGAACATACATGCCACCTAGGGCAGCACATATCCTAGCACAGTGCACATTGCAAAAATAAAATTAATGTGCTAATATACGGTTGCATGATTTCCTTTCTATGCCAAATTATGAATGTCAAGGTAGCACACGGTATTCTGGCACCGTACATTTCATTCCATGCATTTTGATGGATCGCATCAGTGTACGCGGTACTGAGCATGCCCTGAACTGCAAGTTTTGTTCAACCACTAAAACAACTCAGAAACATTGGTTGTTAACCCGTGCGAATATGGGATAGTCTGTGTGTAACACTATCGAGCGGCATGCTTGATGAGAAAACACAACAAACAAACAAAACTTGTAGATAACACTAATTTGTCTGCAAGAAAATTGTTATTAATTAACTTGTAGAGAACACTTCTGCAAATGCAGGTATATGTCAAATTTCCTGTTTTCCAAGTGAAATAATTGTTTTCACATACGCCATTCTTTTTCTCGGTAGCTTTAATTAACTGGTGATATATGATTCCTACAATAACAAAAATTAACTTGCATTAATGTGTTCATACCATATATTGTTATAATATACGGAACATCCCATGAAAGGATTGCCTGGGAAATTTTAATAAGAGAAATATCAAAATTGCATTCAATTGCATGGTTTAGTTAAGCCACTGTGGAGGAATTGTGTAACTTAACCTTCATATAGATACAAGACTTGATGGTAATACGAAATATTTGACCAATTTATTTTAACGATTGACTTGCAATTATTAAAGGACCTGGCAGCGTCGCGTGTTTGTCTCATGCCGTCATGTTTTGACAATGTTTTTATTGTTAATTGCCAAATTATTATAACAAACTTATCACATAATAATAACTTTGTTGCTAGGTTTCTGGACGTCATTCTGCACCAATGTAAGCATGCATGGTACCAATTTGTTTGAAATGGTACCATCTCTAAGGTCTTGGAAACGGTTGAGCCCTTACTCTCTTACTCTCTAGCTATGAGTGCAAATGTCTAATAATTTGAAAATTATCTGATAAGCATGTGAAATTATAGTGCTAAATATTCGCTGCTACTCTAAGAACCATAATGTTGTAATGAGACAACTAGCGTGATGCGAAAAATTCACCACACCCGATATGTAGTTGTCTTTTAAAGTCTAAAAAAATGTAGAAAATCATCTAGTAACCATGTAAATTATCATGGTAAGTGTCTATTTGCAAATCTGATAGCCATAGTACGGTAATTTGGTAACTGGTTTGAAAACCAATTGAGGGGTCTACTTTTGAAGTCCTCGTCAAGACAAACTTGGCGGTATAAACGGATCGTTAATCAGAATAACGGTTTTGAAGATAAATCATTTTGAATTTTCAAATTTGGCAATTAATGTGATGTTGTCAAAGTCCTATATGTATGCATGTGCTCTCACTATAGGAAAACGTATGCAAATTAGCTGCCGCATGAGGCGCACTTGGGTGTGGCCCATTTATATAGCTTTTTCCATTGTGAAATCTACGTTGTATTACATTTTTGTAAGGTAATTCAAAGTCTTCATATCAATTTGGAAAGAAACATTGTCATGCAAACTTAGAGTTTATTTGTCGGGTTTTCTAACTTTAGGACGGTCGGTACGTGGTAAAACACCAAAAGACGCATTAGGCTGTCCATTTCTAATCTAATCCACCGATTCGTCTCTATCTTGCTCCCCACCGCTCGCATCCATTTGTCCCTCTCCATTGATGCCACGAGCAAAGTCTCTGAAGCCTCCAGCTCATGCTCCTACACCGCGCAGACGCAGTGTGCTCCGGCCAACTCAATTGTCGCATGTTGTCACCGAGCCCATGCGGCTCCCTAGTGTTGTTGCCACAAACACCAAGAAAACAACAAATGTCATCGGATGGACCAAGGTCTGCCTTGAACCTGCCTCGAGCTGAGATTCTCATAGGCGGAGTTTTCCGTGATGGGCAGAGGCGGGTTCCATTCGGATTGCGTCGTGATGCTGCAAGGTTCAATCTTGGATCTATGTTGAGGTGTTGTTAAGGCGATGTGGAAACTCGATGTTAGTGTCAATACTGAACAGTAAGGTGTGGTGAGAACATGAGGCGACAGTGCGACATCCTCGACCGACTTGCTACGGCGTTGACTGATGGTGTACCTTTGCTAGTAAAACCCAACAGTACTAGTATTTGATTTGGGTGTGTTGTTTTGATTCTACAAAGAATAGTTTCAATTCGTATTCTGGTAATATGGAATCTTGAATTCTGAATTTTGGGAGCTTCACAGATGCATGCATGCATGCATAACATTATCTGCTTCTCGTGATCATCCAAAATAGCATCTACCATAGTTCTTTTGTAACTTATTTGGATTTATTTTAATGTTTGTAGCTCAAGCAAATAATATCCAGTTTCTTGGGAAGAAAACTAGTTGTGATTAATGGACGATATGCAACCTCGTAGTGCAACTCCTCATGCTTCAGTGCATTGTGTGGTAGACGCTCATGTTGTATGTGGGATTGTGATGAGGATATATTCATAAGTTATGGTGTTTGTCCATGTTTAAGCTGGAAGGAAATATTAAACCTAACCGATGATTATTATAAGATGAATTCTTTCCTAGCTGAAAATAATACTTTGATAAATGAGAATTTTCTACTACCTAAGTCTATGCACTTGTGTATGATTAGGGTTGTTGATAACACACACATTGGAGGAGGACCAGAGGAGCGGCAAGAATTGGAGTACAACGTCACCTATGGCGCGAGGGAGGAGCGGGAGGAATGCGCAAAGAAGGATGACGAAGAGACTCCAGACAGCCCGGCTGATGTAGCCCCACATGTGAAGATGAACAAGAGAAAGATCCAAGAAGATGGTCAAGAAGAAGAGGAGGAAGGAGGCGAAGCCAGGCTGGCCGGCCTCCCAGCCGGCCTCCAGGCCGGAGCCCATCCAGGGACAGACGGCCTAGGCCGGGCCCCAGGCCGGCCACCCCCAGAAGCCGCCGGCCTCCCAGCCGGCCACCCACCTGAGCCGGCCGGCCTCCCAGCCGGCCCAGGCCGGGCCCCAGCAAAAGGAAAAGGACCAGCAACTAGAACTTGACTTAAAGATGTAATCTAAGGCTATGGGGAAAACTAACCCGAATATTGCAACTGAGATTTTTCTAGTTGCATATGGGGTTACTGAGATTTTACTACTTGCACATGGGTTGTAAATGAGAAAAACTCCCTCGGGCCGTTGGATTGCTTTGTGATTCGTGCTAGTCATGAGTTGCAATAGCAATATGGGTTGGAACCGAGGAAAATACCCTGGCCGTTGAATTTTTGTTTGGTGCTAGTCATGAGTGGCAACATGGATTGCAGCTAAGATTCAATATATATATATAGGTAAATTAACAGGTGCTCCATGGTGCCCGGGCACCATGATGGAATATGAAAAGTTTTTGGGTATGTGACAACCCATATACCTCGGGTATGCATATGTTGGGTATATGAGAGGTGTACATATCTTTGGGTATGCCCATTTAAGGTATCTATATGATATATATTTCTTGGGTATATATGTGCAACAGCGCGCGCAGATCAGGTATATATATAAATAACTTAGGTATGTGTACATATTAGATATGTATACCCCGTTATGTGCATACCTAAAGTCATATGTACCTCCTACATATGTAAGGTATAAATACCCAAGGTATATGTATTTGCCTACATATCTAAAACTTACCGTATTCCATCCTGGTGCACATGCTCCATGGCGCCCCATCTGACTAATTTAACTTATCAAAACATCTTATATAATGGGACAGCGGACATAGATCATATGATAAGTTTCCGTGTATCATGCATTTGGTGCAACGAGTGTTGCACTTGGAGCTTACTAGGTTCTCATAATTTTCATAGACATACTAAACGGTGTAATTATACTAGTCTAAAGCATAGATAAGCAGTGGCAAAACCAGAAAGCAGGCATAACATGATACACAGATTAATCACATGTTAATGAGATAATATTCATAGGAGACAAATTAGGGTACAATACCACAGAAAACTTCACTTTTTTTAGTTTGTAAGCGTGCTCACAATTAACAACAAATACCCAATTTCTTAAATTGGACACATATGTACCTAATTTAGAACTCAAATGCCAAAATGTTTCCAACTTACACATATCTTCCCATTCTAAAACGGTTGGGGCGCATGCTAAGGTTAATATGGCGCTCCACCTAACCACTTAGATGACACGTCATGTCGGATGACCAGTAGACACACGACATGAGTTGAAGAGGACATGGGGCTAGAGAGGGAGAAGAGTGTAGAAGTGAAAAGACTGCAAGGATTGTTTTTGTTAGTCCCTCCCCAGCCAAGATAGGGGAAAAGCCTGGCTATCACCCCGGGGGATCGGGCGTGTCTCGTCCTCCGGTTCCAACGTGCGCCGCGTGTCATCTCGACAAAAATCGCACAGTAGGGTCCACCACATATCATCTTCCTCATCTCAACTCCCGTGACTGAGTACTACTTTTCCCCGCAGTGGCTCCCCTTGCCTCCTGAGATTCCGCCGCCGTGCCTTGTGGGATTCCACCGCCGCGCTCCGGTAGGCTACCGCGCCTCGTGCTCCGATGGTCTGCCGCCGCCGCACTCTAGCAATCGCCGCCGCGCTCCCCCAGGCCTCACCGCCATGGACGTCACCTCCGTAGCCGGCAAAAATCTCGCGAGATGGCGCAGCCCAGGCGCGGTCAGGCCTCCCCGTCGTTGCGCCTCTCCCTCCCGAGCCCGAGCCCTTCATCCACACTCCTCCATCTCCCATCTCCCTCAGCCCGGCGAGGCCCCGAGCGAGCTCGACCTCATCTCCTCGACCAGCTGCCATGGCATGGCGGCGCTGCTGCCGTGGTGGTGGCGCGGTGCTGCCATGGCCCGGAGGCGCTGCTGCCGTCGTGGTGGCGCAGGCTGCAATTGCCCGGAGGCGCTCCTGCCGACCATGGCCCGAAGGCGGACAACGATGCTCCCGTACGAGAGCGGCGCTGCTCCCTTAGGCCGTGGTGGAGCTCCATGGAGGCCGGCGGCGGTGCTCCACTAGGAAGGCGACACTGCTCCATGACCGCGACGGCGGTGCTCCACTAGGAAGGCGACGCTGCCCCACAAGGCCGGCCACGGAGCTCCATGGCCCCACTCGGCAGCGGGCGGGGCACGGCCCTGCTCCCGACCGCGCATGGCGGAGCTCTCCACAGCGCGCGATGGAGCTCCCGTAGAGGGGCGGCGCTGCTCCCATAGGAGGCCAACGATGCTCCCGTACGAGAGCGACGCTGCTCCCTTAGGCCGTCGGTGGAGCTCCATGGAGGTCGGCGGCGGTGCTCCATGGCCGCGACCGCGATGCTCCACTTGGAAGGCCACGCTGCTCCACAAGGCCGGCCACAGAGCTCCATTAGGCCAGCGGCGCTGCTCCACGAGGCCGGCGACCATGCTCCACGGCACGGCGACCTGCTCCCGGCGGCGCGACACCCTGCTCCGGTGGCGGTGCTCCCGTGGCGGACGGGCGATGCTCTAGTAGGCGGTGGGCGTGGCTCCCATGGGGGACATGCAATGCACCCATGGTGGACGGGCGGTGCTCCACCACCCGCTTTCCCTGGTCGCGTCTTCTCCGGCGACGGCGGTGGTGCTGCCATGGGAGGGCAGCGGGGGCTGCGAGCAAGGTGCTTCATGAGGGATGGAGATGATGCTGCCTGGAAGTTTTTCACTTTCTGGATCGGGGTGGGGATTTTTTGCATGCGGTGCTTGGCGGGGACACATGACAAGGCTCGGTGGGGACACGTGTCGAACGCTAGACCCGGGGGATCGGGGGATTTGATCCCCCGGGGGACGCTCAGCGTTGTCCCAAGATAGGGGGTTCAACCCCGTGGGTCAGCCCGTAGAACACACTGAAACAGATACATGAGGTAAGATATGGATATCTCTTTATCTTGCAGATCTCCATAGAAGAATAGATGTGTGCAATTGTGTTGCCCCGAGTTGTAACTCTTAATAGTAAGAGGGTGTTTGATTAGAAGTCAACATATCTTTATTTCGACGAGGAGACAAAACAAAGGGGTGCAAACAAATATTACCAGCCGCTGGGCACGTTGGTATGGGACGTGCCCGGTGATGTGCATCAAAAGACAAGACACGAAGCGCTGAAAAAATGTACGAATTGAATTCCAAATAATATCAAAGCCGAAAGAATTTAAATGAATGTCCCTGCAGCCATGTTTACATGCCCAGTAAGTTTGGGATCGATCAGCTAGAGCTCGAACCAGTCAAAAAAAAAAAAAATGGAGCTCATAGCAGCAAGGCGTGCACCTTTTATTGCAGAAAAATGCTATAGAATTCGAATTTTTGTGTTGGGGAACTTGCACCACAATCATTACAACACCCCCCAGATCTCAACTAAATTCAACATTCACTTAATTGACGATAACATGAAACAATTATCAAGTATCACTGATGACGAATCTGAAACACTTTTACATTTGGAGCTTACATAAAACACACAACCAGTGCTCATTTGTAACGGTCTTCTCTCACTCCCTCTTTCCTAGTTCTGTAAACATTCAGAACTTTGAATTCTATGCACTTATGCTTAATTTTATGGAGTGTACACACATGGACGACCAATATGATGCCATGCTGGAAGACTAAGTCAGCCTCACTTGGTGTAGAGGACATCCTCCCACGGGTGTCGGTACAGTGGTTGCTTGAGCCTCTTCTGGTCAAAGGTGTGCCTGTGAAACCAAGTAGCAGATAGGAAAGATATTATAAATATGTAATTAGAATAACACTAATGTAGTTATAACAACTATCTAATGTTGGCCGCAGCAGCATGAGAAAATACTAACGAAATATCAATACTGAAGAACAAGACTTACCCAATTAGGCCAATTGAACGTGCAAGCACAAAGAGTCCATTAAGATACCCAATCTCTACAATCTCGTCGATCTCTTGCTTGCTGAACATTCCACTCCCAGAAAGAAGATCCAAGAAAAGTGACCCAATTGCACCATCGACATTCATAACCAAATTGTTGGCCTTTGACAGGGTGTAGGTCTCCACCTGAACAGCATATTCCATATACTTGACTGAAGGGAAGTGCGTGTGAGCATATTTCTGTAAAAGCTGCACTCTCTTGTCCCTGTTGTCTCTGCTCTTGATCCTAATAAGGATATGCAAGTCAATTTTGAGAAAATACATGACAACTCGTTGTACAATGAAGCAATTAATTTATATGTCTCATATCCATTTTCAGGTGCAAGATTATTATGATGTCAAGGATGAATTATACCTGTGACCAATACCAGGGACACGGATTCCCTTCTTTTTCATGCCCTCAACAAATTCATAAGGCGTAAGACCCTAGAAGCAATTGATGCATTTTATTAGAGCAATCAAAAATGCATAAATATCGAGCTGGAGAAAAACAATAAAGGGATAGAAAATAAGTTGACTCACCCTATCATATGCATCTTTGAAGTACCGAGCAGCGTCATCAATTGCACCACCAAATCGGGGGCCAATTGTCAACAATCCTGTGATATTTCAACCGTAAGTCTTAGTAATATATGCTATTGCATACACAAGGGAATTTTTTGCATATATGAATTAAACAAGCTCACCAGATACCAAGCTGGAAACGAGGTCCTTTCCAGCCCTAGCAGTAACTATAGAATTGTGAGCACCGGATACACAAGGACCATGATCGGCGCAAAGCATGATGCATATCTGTCACAAATATGAAGAACCCCTTTAGGATCAAATGAACTCTAGATATTGAATGGGAAAAGGGTAGAAAATCATCACAGTAGATCTTAAACTTTTGTAGATAATCCTACATTTTACCCATAGATTACCTCAATGAATTGAGTGCAATAACGAGGAAGGCTGCGCTTGAACCACAAAGGGAAATAACATCACCAACTCCATAACCCCGTTCAATAATTGTAGACATGGGTACACCAGCATAGCAAGGTTCCTCACCTGCATCACACACACGCACCTTTATAATTTGGAGAAGGATAGCAGGGCAAAGAAGAATTATAGAGCATATGTATAATAACATGTTGCCACCAATCTAACCTCTATCATCAGAGATAGTGGAGATAATGTGTGTTGGAGCTCGGACCTTCCCACTTTTAATTGCAGTTTTAAGATCCTCCGGTATGGTAGGAGGTGTAATCTCAGGGACAACAGGAACTTTCCCTTCCTCAACCTGCAAAAAAATGTAACCCCAAGCTTTGATTAGGCAACACAGATTTTTTAAACATTATACTTAGAAAAGACATCAGTCATGATGTCGAAATATATTATCACCATACCAGCTTCTCAAATGTCTCCTTAATCACACTTTCGAGAGCTTCAAATGAAGTGGGGACAACTGCCCCAGCATCCCTTAGTGCCTGGTTCTTACCTTGTGCTGATTCTAACTCACCACCGCTCTTTGCACCCTGTTATAGCAATAAATTATCAAACCATATCTTGGCATATGGAGTTTACTGTTAAGCTCACTGGAACTCCAGGAAAAGAGGGAACCAATTTGTTTAGAACTTACAGCATGGCCAAACTGGACCTCAGATTTGAATAGACGTGCACATGTCCCGCTAACCCAGGCAACAACAGGTTTCTGAACCTTTCCTTGTTTCAAGGCTTCAACAAGTGAATACTCGTCGCTTCCTCCAAGCTCCCCAAGAACAACCATCATTTTAACCTGAAGCCAACAAATAACACAATGTGATGCTGATACACAATTGCTCCAGCATTAATGCAGGGATGTCCTAAACAACCTTCATGTCCTAAACAAAATCCAAGTATGCATTATCGTGAAAGCATACTTGTACGCCAAACAACCTTCATGTCCTAAAAATGTCTATGGGGAGTGGATCCAAAGACGATAGGCCAAAATTATGACTTGGCTTCCGAAAACTAGAAGGCAAAAAGGATATGAACAAGGAACATGTACAGTGATGTCCTATGGATGTCCAATCATGCCAGAGAAGAAACAATTTAATATTCGCAGGACCCTTGTGCGACAAAGATGATGAATATTAAAGTACTCTAGGAAGGAGGTTAACACTATCTATTTAGAGATGTTATTCGAACCTGAGGTATGTTATTAAAACGCAGAATGTGATCTGAAAGAGTTGAACCAGGGAAAACATCTCCTCCAATGGCGATTCCTGAATATGTTAAGCAAATGTTAGCGTGGGCACAATATTCATGTGAAACAGTAAATGTGACACTTCACACTTATCCAAACAAGTTACCTTCATAAATACCATCTGTCACTCTTGCAATGGTGTTGTACAGCTCATTTGACAGGCCACCCTATTGAAGCAATAATAATGAAACGTGCAGTTGAGTATGTACTAATCAGTCGTCAAATTCAAATTAAATAAGTGGAGTTCTAGAAAGTAAGCAAATCGAAATTCGGGAGCTCTACACATGTATTTACATTTTAAGTATTTCCATAGTAAAAAAAATATAAACTCCAAGCATTGTATTGGGGTTCTAAAGTTCTAAAAAGTATAAACTCCGTATGTAAACAGCATAGATATCTTTGCAGACACAATGGGTGTACAACAGGCAGTTTCCTTTTATTCCATTAACTTTATTTATGGATGCGAATTATACAGAAATTCATACGGTGAAGTATCTTTTTGAGTGATTTTATGAATTAAAGCATACCGATTTAGACACAAAACCAACAGATCCAGGCCTGTACAGCTTGCTTTGAATTATGTTGTCAATGGTTCCAGCAGTATCACCAATCTTGAAAGCACCTGCCTGAACTCCTCCGACTGTCGCAGGTCCAATGATGACCTACATATATCACGAAATCACTTTGCAAACATAAGCAATAAATATGCAGGCTACTGTAGGCCTACACTATATAACATGCCAACAACCATATCAGAAATGAACAAAAGAAGTTATCATATTGCTCAAACTCACAAGACATCATTTTGTCACAAAGTTGCCTATAAGTATATGCTCCTTTATTAATTAATATATTTTTCTTAATCTAAGTGCTTTATGATGAGAACGGGCGATGAAAACACAAATTTAGAAGCAGTAATTCATGTAACATATGGTCCTTACCTTGTTGTTAGCACGTGCATAGCTAATTAGCTGTTTTGCATCTGATTCAGGAACTCCTTCCGCTATAATGGCTACAACTCGGATAGTTGCCTGCTTCAAGGCTGACATTGAAGAAGCAGCCGCACTGCAGATTTCACAAATACAGTAAAAATTGTTGTCTCTTGATCATGCAGTATTTACCAAACGGATTATCAAAACAATAACTAACCTCCGGAAGGATGCAAAGTTGATAAATACATCAGCAGTTGGATGTGCGTTGCAAGCAGCTTCAATTCTACAAAAGATACATGAATAGATAAGTTTTCCACGCATGAAAGTTATGCTAGCAATCTGCTAGTGTACTCATCTCTGCATCCGAAAAAAGAACTGTATTCTTGTTCAATCATACAATATAATAAAGGATCAGAGAACCTACGTAGGATGAACTGGAATAGCAATTTCTTCTTGTCCAAAGAAAAGTTTCTGGAACCCATCAGAACCAGGATTAATTATTCCAGCAACAGAAGGTGTTTCTCTCCCTGTCAAGCAATGCAAAGTCAATAAGGAAGAAGAAAAACAGAAACACTATGTAATCCTTTTTAACCAATGATAGGGAGAATATATACCACAGAGGAAGTCAAAATCAAGCATCCGTTGGATAGGGAGTTGCTTATAATTGTAGAATAATGCTTGGGTGGTTTTGAGAAAATTTGACCTGTCGCCATGATGTACTTGCCCTGCAAATTAACCGGTATTAGGTAATGGTACCACAGTAAGAGATATACTATTTAAAAATTTCATAAACCATAAGTCCCAAAATAGCCATCAAAGTACCAGAATAGAATGAAATCATGTTGGCACAATGACTCAAAAGTTGATAGTGATAACGCTTCACTAAAAGGCGAACACACTCCTTCACATTATTTCACATGCATGGACAATCTCATATGTCAAGCATAAGCACAACATAAAACGACAACTGGGAAGTATTTTTTATTAAAATGGTATTAAGTGAGAATTTTTCAATGATTCCAAACAATAGCCTACTAACATAAGCTACAGCAGATGAAAAGAATACATCTGCAGTGTACGCTTGGGGCACACAGAAGAATCATGTATCATAGCACTGTATTATCTATGAAAGAAGTCGTAATTTAAGTACATGATGAAAATAACAACTCCAAAAGGTTAATTTGTTTCTTGCTCATAAATAATGCTCGAGCTGCCATATAATGTTACAAAATTAGTTTCTTGAATAATCAACCCAGATCGGCAACAAATAATTGTGTGACGTCAACCAGGATCAACTACCTTGGCCGCAACGAAAAATATAACTGCAAACAAATACAAGCCATGCTTGTCTGAGATACGACAAACGGAGAATCTATAAAATTAAATTTCCTGATCCACAAAAGTACACCGTATAATAGCTGACATCTGCGCTGAACACCAGATCTCAAATACGATGACCAGCATTTTCAATTCATGCTATTGCCCACTACTTCTGGTGATTAAATTGAACAGTACTCAAACACAATGTCGCACTTCTACTTCCAAGTAAAATCCACAGTAATTATAAACATGTATAGTGAATACAAAGGAACATTAACAACTGATTCACTGAGCCACCAAAATAGACTCAGGAATAAGTGATCAAATACTTAGTCCAAGCGCGATTTTGTTTTTAAAACCTCCTGTAGCTGTCACCAGGAAATCGTACTAAAACAGAACAATCGACAACGGACAGAATCAAATTGCTCAATCCACAAGAGTAATAAAGGAGTTAGTAACAGAATATAAAGAAGTTGAAATCTAAGCAGAACACTGGATCTCAAATAGTATGATGCGTGAGCACATGTTATTCCATAATTGCCCAACTACTTCCAATGCTTAAATCACGTTTCCCTCCAAGATGCGAATCCAGAGCAATACTAAGTTCGCAACAGGATCAGAATTTCTTCCAGACATCACTTCAGACAGTTCAATACAAGGACTAAAAAAGACCATTAAGAGTTGAGCTAGCCAAACGGACTGCCAAGTGAACTTTCTAAACCCGATAAGTTCTAAGCCACGAGATCTTTTCAGATCCACACAAAAGCGAGCGCCAGAGCCCGACTCCGACAAAACGCAGCAAAAGCTCTCACCACTCCCCCACACGAAAACGGATCGATCCGACAAAAATGAAACAAAACTCGCGCCAGAGGAGGCATTTCTCGGTCAAATTCAGGTCAGACGCTGTAAGCGGGGCAACCCATTCCCAGCCGAAAACCCAAAACCCCCATACAATCGAACACGAGGCTGGAGATCCGAACGACACACCACGGGATCCCGCCGGCCGCCGCACCCACCAAGCAGCCAGGGCGAAGAGATCCGCAGATCCGCTGCGTTGGGAGCACACCCACCCTGCGACCCGACCCACCAACTGTTCGACCAAACGCCGGAGGGAGCAGTAACAGCAGAACACTAGAGAAGAGAAAGTGCGTGCTTGCGTGCATGTGTGAGCATGGTTTGCAGGTGGCGAACCTTCCGAGGCGGCGGTGCGGAGCACGGGCGGAATCGCTCGGGAACGGCCAATTTGATTTGGGTCTCGGGGAGGACGGACGGAGCCGAGAGGCAAGATGAGCAGAAGGATTTATAGTGGTATAAGTAGGGGGTGGGCCGGTGTGAAGTAGGAGACGCACGCCCCAGCTACCCACGCCCGACGCCGTGAGGACTGTTTGGACCGGGTCTATGAGCCGTAGGCACGACTGAAAAGTTTTTTTTTTCGTCGATTTATTTCTGAAATTTGTACTACACGATATGGCAGCTAGAATCTTATTTGTACTTCATCAAACGCTCGGACAGACAATGGCCATTTTTTATAGAGGGTGTGATTAATTCTTGGTCGAATGAGAAATAGTCAGATGACGTCATCAAATATTAGTTACAACATGATGAGCACGAATTTTAAATCAAATCTAACGCATCGGAATTTTTTTTAGTTACAACCCACTAACTGAAAAATCTAAGTTGCAACTCACATATGCACTAATCATAATGTAGAGGTGTAGAATTTGACTGAGCACTAACATAGCAACTCACATAGCAAAACCGTTTTATAAATGCACATAGTTTCTTTACTAATTATACTCCATATTAAACAATATTTTTTATAGTTCACTATTGAGATAGGTTTACATAATCGTGACAACGGAAAACCTTGGACTGTAAATACCTAAAAAAAATTTTATCCCGCGAGCAATGGATAAAAAAAAACCTCTTATCCAGAAAATGTCAAATAAGCAACCCGCTAATCATGGCGGTATGGCCTCATGTTGCTCTTCTATTGAAGTTGGCCCATCCAGCAACAATTTATTCGGCACCCTTGGCATTGTTTGTCTTTAGGGTTTTTATCATTTTTGCCACTATGACCAACTCAATACTCAAAAATGCCATTTGACCGGTCTAATACTCAGAAATGTCATTGCTCCTTTAGTGTAACGATCAGTTTTACCATTCCGTCATCTTTACCGTTAGTACGCGATCAGTTTTGTCATTTTGAGGGAGTTAACATTATCATCTGTTAGGTTAAAAGAGATTTAGCATTTTATCATTATTGAGAGACGTTATCTGATAGATAGGCACATAAATGCTCCTAGTCTATCGCACTCAGCTTCCGATCAGATCAACAGAACAAACCTGGACGTACAGACGAGCCATTGCACCGAGCAGGTCGATCTATAGCTAGCCACTCATGAGGATGACTCAAAAACATGCGAGTACACGCATGCCAAGCTTTACATGAGAATACTCAAAACATCTGCGTACACCTCATGCAAAGCTTGTATGCACACGCACTCTTTTTTATCCAGTACGTGAGTAGCAGCTTGGCACAGTATGCTTTATACAATAATTGAAGTCATTAGCTTGTATGTATGCCATGTACTGACATGATTCTTTTTCATTTTTCATTAATATAGAATATAATTAGGCTGAATATTGTGGAGATATATCCCTTGTCCATAAACATTTCAGACTGACAAATTTTCATCAAACAATAATGATAATATGCCAAAACCTTTTAAGCTGACTGTCAACTCTCTTAAAATGGCAAAACTAATTACATACTAACGGTAAAGATGACTGAATGGCAAAACAGATTGTCACACAAACGGAGTAGTGGCATTTCTGAGTATTAGATAGTTCAAATGGCATTTCTGAGTATGGGGTTGGTCATAGTGGCAAAAATGATAAAAACCCTTGTCTTTATGGTCTTAGTCTTACACAAAATGATAAACAACTTATGTTGCTTGTTCCTATATCATCATTCAAGCAGAGTGTGTTAATTACTAAGAAGTTTGTGCACTCTTATGGGACTCATTACCCTCTACAAAAAACTCATAATAATTGTTGAGTCTGGAGAAAAATAACAAATTAGATGTAGCGTCCCGACCCCGGAATTATACAGAGAGGCTATGTAACCCACAGGTTATGCTACACAATCGAAGGGCATGAAATTACCGCTCCCACGCAACACATCGATCGTGCCATAAACACTGGCATAGCTATCAATGTATAATGAATAGATCAAGACTTGTGAAACAACTTGCACATCACAGACTCTACGACACAAAAGTTCACATAGCAACTCATGTAGCGAGAAGGATACAAATTACACAACAGGGGTCAGTACATCAAGCGGAAGCCAAATAGGTTGTCTAACAACAAGATCCAAAATATGGCCTAAGAGGCCTACAGATAAACATTCCCAGTCAGTTTGTTCCACGACGTCCCAAGCTGCCACCTGGGAACCCCAGACTACTCGTCGATGTCAACGTAGAACCCACCTGTCTCGTCGGTGACGATCTCCTCTGAAACAATTAATAATCAACAAAGAGAGACTGAGTACAACGTACTCGTAAATTTAGTAGGGCGATATAGACCCAATGATGACAAGGCTCTAAAACTGTATAGTAGTTATTTTGCTTAAAACTAGTTTTCCTTTATAAAAGACATAATTGACAACATGGCATCGACTACTCAGAATGTTTTTCGAAAGGGAATAAGATAGTAAACTTTTATCTTCGGTTCGCATTGAACCATTAGTAACCAGAAACATCACTCGTCTCCACCAAGGCACTCCCTCGAATCACCCTCGAGGAAATGAACCTTTTAACACACGTTGAGTTACAACCTCTAGTTGCCAAATTTTAAATTAAGTTATGGGTTTCTATGGTCTCGTATATCCGTTCCCAAGTCGTGCATAACCGCGGACACATCAAATGCACATAGCTCAAATTTATCTCATTGTATATAAATGAACTTCAAACACATCAAATGCATCACACATATCACTAAGGGAACAAGAGAAAGTGGAGATGCTTTGAGATAGGCAACAAGTATCACAAAGAAGGATTATCAATTGAAGAAAAGGTTTTTGCAATTTCATCACAAATATCACAAAGATATACCAAGTGAAGGAAATAAGCCAAAACCACAACAATTGCACATAAAAGCTTTCATGCCAAGAGGCAACCTACACAAGATTGAATACTAGAAAGGTATGCATGGGATAGATACTTGTTACCGATATAACATTGGTGATGAAGAAGATGAGACTTTGACAATCATCATAGCTTGACTCTTATAATCACATGGTGAGAACACCTTCCTTATGGATGAGACAAGCCTCCAATGCATATCCATTGTACCTAAAACAAAATTCAAGAACAAAATGGTTCCCAAACTCATTGGGTTCCATAGTAGTTAGATACACTACAATACATAGGAAGCACTCCACATAAATATGTGAATATATATATATATATATATGAAATTGAATTTCATACACATCTTAGCCGATTTAGGATTCGGTGGAGTATTCCCTATATATTGGATCAAGAAAGACAAGCATGCCATATAATATATATGTTAAAGGATATACATACAAAGTCTTTCAAGAATCAAACGAGATACAATTTGGACAAAAACACCAAGTAAACCAAGAAGAGAGCACACCAAAATGTGACACAAAAAGGTTGTCCAAATTATATCAAAATCCAAATCAACACATGATTTAGGACACAACACATAACCACATGAAGTGAGATAACAAAAGGAATCAAATCAAACAACACATGAGTGATAAGACACCAATTGAAAATAAGATACCAACTAGGAGCAAGGATACCAAGAGAATCCAGCGCAGACCTTGATCCAGATCTCGATGAAGATCTCGAAATCGATGGAGACGAAACCAGCGCTTGCACCCCCTACCTGGTGCGCTAGATGTCGTGTCTTGGATCACGAACACCGGGAGTAAAGGATACCCCTTTTTAGGTTCGGCACGGGGCGCGAAGGAGGCTGGGAGACGTCTACTTCCGAGAGAACCTCGTCGAGACCTCCGATCTACGTACTAGCAAGGAACACAGAGACACAGGGAGTTTACCCAGGTTCAGGCCTCCTGGAGGCTAAAAGCCCTACTCCTGCATGTCTGGATTGAGTGGTTTATCATGGTGTATCTTACAGAGGTGGTTGTGGGTGAGAACCCGGGATGATGTAGGGCTAGGCCCGATCTTCACGGATTTGAGGGGGAAACGGGGATGAACACGAAGAACACGAGGGGAAACGAGGGAGATTCGTGGGCAAACACAAGGATAACTAGCAAATCCTGCTAAGAACTCCACCCAACAACAAACCCTCAAAAGGTAGCCTTTGGATCGAAGAATCAAAGCCAAACTTACTCTTGTTGAAACCGATTGCTCTTACCGGCCGGTCCACCGATCCAATAGAATCACCGCAGTGAAAGATTGGTTTGCACTACTAGAGACACCGCAGTGAAAGAGTAGCAACAACAAGATCTACCTCAACGAGGCACCCTAGCTACGAGGGAGGAGGAGCATAGCTCTCACAAGTCTCAGATTCAGTCTGCCTGGAAAAGGGGAAAGTGGAAGGCTATTTATAGTCTATTACAAAACGGGGCAGGAAAGGCGGGGAACCGGCCTGGGGGCCGGCCTAGGCCGGCCTGGAGGCCGGCTGGCTCTGGCGGGGAACCGGCCTGGGGGCCGGCCTAGGCCGGCCTGGAGGCCGGCCGGCTCAGGTGGGTGACCGGCCTGGGGGCCGGCCTAGGCCGGCCTGGAGGCCGGCTGGGAGGCCGGCGCGTGGGCCGGCGGCGTCGGGAGGTGGCCCGGCCTGAGGGCCGGCCTGGGCCGGTGTGGAGGCCGGCGGCTTCGGGTGGGTGCCCGGCCTGGAGGCCGGCCTGGGCCGGCTGGGAGGCCGGCGGCTTCGGGTTGGTGCCCGGCCTGGAGGCCGGCCACCCAGTCTTCGCTCCTTTCCTCCTCTTCTTGTCCATCTTCTTGGGTCTCCTCTGGTCCATCTTCTCCATCATCTTGGACCTTCTCTTGGTCATCTCCTTGACTCCATGGTGGGCCATCAACTGGGTGGATCCTGAGTACGCACAAGGTACCGGCATGAAGTAGCAACCCATTCAAAGGAAGGTCAAGATTACACATCGAGAGGAGCGAGGTCACCTTTTCATGAAGAGCCTTGACTCTTGATCTTGTCATTGGGCCATTTGGCATGGTGTCCATGGTGTTGCCCACGTGTGGGGCTACATCATCTCCCCCCCCCTTCGGAAAGAGTCGTCTTCGACTCGTCATCCTCTTGAACGCTTGTATCTCCGTGGAAAGGGGATAGGTCGGCGACGTTGAACGTGTCATGCACCAAGTACTTTGAGGTTGGTATGTCGATCTTGTATGCGTTGTCGTTGATGCGCTTGAGCACTTTGAAAGGTCCGTCACCGCGAGGAGCAAGCTTGGATTTCCTTTCATCCGGAAAACGGTCCTTGCGGAGGTGTAGCCACACAAGGTCTCCTTCTTCGAATACCATGGGCCTCTTCAACTTGTTGATCTTGGTGGCTTGGCGCTTTGTGTGCTCCTCTAGAGTTGCTCGTGTTGACTCATGTAGTGTCTTCATGTAGTCGGCTCTTTTGTCGACGTCCATGTCGGTGCGCTCGTGTAGAGGAAGTGGTAGGATGTCTAGGGCGGTGTTGGGGTTGAACCCATAGACAACCTCAAACGGGCTTCGCTTGGTCGCCCGGTGGAAGGCACGGTTGTAGGCGAACTCGGCGTGCGGTATGCATTCCTCCCAACCCTTGATGTTTGGCTTGATTAATGCGCGAAGGAGAGTTGATAAGCTTCGATTCACCACCTCGGTTTGGCCGTCGGTTTGTGGGTGGTAAGCGGTGGAGAAGAGGAGCTTGACTCCTAGCTTTGCCATCAATGCCTTCCAAAAGTAGCTTGTGAACTTGACATCGCGGTCCGAAACAATGGTCTTCGGCACTCCATGTAGACGAACGATTTCCCTAAAGAACAAAGTTGCAATGTGTGAAGCATCGTTGGTCTTATTGCAAGGAATAAAGTGTGCCATTTTCGAGAAGCGATCGACAACAACAAATATTGAATCTTTGCCATTCTTTGTGCGAGGTAATCCTAAGACGAAATCCATGCTAATGTCGGACCAAGGTGTGTGTGGTATTGGTAAAGGCATATAAAGGCCATGAGAGTTCAACGTGGACTTAGCTTTGAGGCAAGTTGGGCAACGGCGCACCAAGCGCTCCACATCACGCGTCATCCGTGGCCAAAAGTAGTGTGTAGATAGCATGGCGAGTGTCTTGTCACGTCCAAAGTGTCCCATGAGTCCTCCACTATGTGATTCCTGTAGAAGTAACAAACGGAGCGAGGACTCGGGAATGCATAGTTTGTTAGCCTTAAACAAGAAACCCTTGTGCAAGTAGAAATCATCGCAACCTTTGTCAATTGTGCACTTGGTAAAGATAGGACCAAAGAAAGAATCGGAAGCATAGAGTTCTTTAATGTCATCAAGACCCAAAACATTGATTTCAAGTTGGGTGAGTAAGATCATCTTGCGGGAAAGAGCATCCGCAACGATATTGTCCTTGCCTTTTTGTACTTCACCACATAGGGAAAAGACTCGATGAATTCAACCCATTTGGCATGCCTTTTGTTCAAATTGGCTTGGGTTTTCAAATATTTTAAAGATTCATGATCGGAGTGGATAACAAACTCTTTGGGCCAAAGGTAGTGTTGCCACACTTCCAAAACACGTACTAAGGCATAGAGTTCCTTGTCGTAGATTGGGTAGTTTAGGCGAGCACCATCAAGTTTTTCGCTATAATAGGCAACGGGACGGCCACATTGCATGAGGACGCCACCGATGCCAAGGCCACTAGCGTCACACTCAAGTTCGAAAGTTTTGGAGAAATCCGGTAAAGCAAGTAAAGGAGCTTCGGTCAATCTCTTCTTGAGTTCATTGAAAGCCGATTCTTGAGCATTGCCCCAAATGAAGGGTACATTCTTTTTTGTAAGCTCATTCAAGGGGCAAGCAATTGTGCTAAAATCTTTCACAAAGCGACGATAAAACCCAAACAAACCAAGAGCACTACGAAGTTGAGCAAGATTAGTTGGCGGTGGCCAATTTGTGATTGCCTCAACCTTAGAGGTGTCAACTTCAATCCCTTTTGAAGAAACCACATAACCCAAGAATACAAGTTTGTCGGTGCAAAAGGTGCATTTCTTGAGATTGGCAAAAAGCGAAGCATTACGAAGGGCCAACAAAACTTGCTTCACATGGTCGACATGTTCATGCAAGGATTTGCTATAAACAAGGATATCATCAAAGTAGACAACCACAAACTTGCCAATGAAAGTCCGCAAGACGTGATTCATAAGACGCATAAATGTTGAAGGAGCATTTGAAAGACCAAAGGGCATGACAAGCCACTCATAAAGACCAAGTTTTGTTTTAAATGCGGTTTTCCATTCATCTCCTTCATGCATACGGATTTGGTGATAGCCACTCTTTAAATCAATTTTGGAGAAAATAGTGGCACCACTAAGCTCATCTAGCATGTCATCAAGTCGTGGGATAGGGTGTCGATACCTCACCGTGATATTGTTGATGGGACGGCAATCCATGCACATTCGGAGTGTGTCGTCTTGCTTGGGGACGAGGATTACCGGAACGGCGCACGGACTCAAGCTTTCACGAACATGTCCCTTGGCGAGGAGTTCTTGAATTTGGCGCTCGATCTCCTTCGTCTCCTCGGGGTTGGTGCGGTATGGCGCTCTATTGGGTAGAGGGGCGCCGGGGATGAGGTCGATGCGATGCTCGATTCCACGTAGGGGAGGAAGTCCTTGAGGTAGCTCATCCGGAAAGACATCTTTGAATTCCTGCAAGATAGACAACATAGACGGAGGAACTTGGGTTAAGTCGTTAGTGTCTTTGCCATCTCCTTTGCATAAGAGTACGAAGTGGAAAGTGGATGGGTTTGCTCTCACTTCTCTCATCTCACTTTTGGTGGCTAACAAGACTACGCCGGGACTCACTCTTTTCCCTTTCTCACTCACATTTGGCTTGTGGCTCTCACTCACGTGAATGTGGTTCGCTCTCTCACCACTCAACTCACTAGAGGATTGTTTGTCTTGCGCCCGTACAATTGTCTTGGCATTGTCGGCGATGATTTGGCTCGGAGTCATTGGGCGGAGCACTAGGATCTTATTGTTCCATTTGAAGCTATAGTAGTTGGTGCGCCCATCATGAGTAGCGGCTTTGTCAAATTGCCAAGGGCGGCCAAGAAGTAAGTGGCAAACCGACATTGGTACCACATCACAATCCACCGTGTCCTCGTAAGAGCCAATCTTGAAGGATACTTGAACCGTGTGTTGGATCCTCACGGTGCCGGAGTCACTAAGCCATTGCACATGGTAGGGATTGGGGTGCTTCTTGTACGTCAAGTTGAGTTTCTCACATAGCTCCTTGCTTGCCAAGTTGTGACAACTCCCACCATCAATGATTACCTTGATTGATTTGCCGTTGATGCCGGCCTTGGTTTGGAACAAGTTGCACCTTTGAGCGTCATCACCTTGGTTGATTGTAGTCAAGACTCGAGTGACAACTAGAGTGGGGTTGGGGTCACCATCACAATAGATGTAGTCATCGTCTTCATCCAAGCTTTGCATCGTGGCCACCTTGTTCAATGCGTGGTACTCATCTTCACTCATGGACTCATAGTCTCCATTTTCATTGACGATCATCACCTTCTTGTTGGTGCACTCAAATGACTTGTGCCCTTGACCTCCACACTTGTAGCAAGTGATATATGACTTGACGGCTTGTGGTGAGGGCGTCGTCTTCTTGGAAGTGGTAGTGGGTTGCGGTGTAGAACTTTTGGCATTGCCTTGAGCTTGTACTTGAGTCATGGGTTGTGTTGATGATGAAGCTCGAGTGGCGAAGAAGGACTTGGCCTTGACATACTTGAGCTCTTCGGCAACTTGGCGCTCGGCCTTCATGGCTTGATGCACGAGCTCAACAAGGTTCTCATAAGGTTGGAATTCCACTATCTTCTTGATGGGGTACGTGAGGCCGTTCAAGAAACGTGCCATTGATTGTTCCTCGGACTCTACAATGTGTGCACGGGAGAGAGTGGACTCCATCTCCTTGTAGTACTCGTCGACCGTCTTGATACCTTGCTTGAGTTCTTGTAGCTTCTTGAACAAATCGCGTGCATAATGATGTGGCACAAAGCGCTTGTGCATTTCCTTCTTCATGTCATTCCATGTGTCTATTGGGTCTTCAAAGGATGCTTGGAGTTGTTCCCACCATAGTTGCGCATAGCCTTCAAACTCGAGGGATGCGAGGTCAACTCGTTTGTCTTGCGGCACCTTGTAGACTCGAAATAGCTTGGAGACCTTGGATTCCCATGCTATGTAGTCCTCCGGGTCGTTGGTGCCGTGGAACTTAGGAATGACGAGCTTGGGAGGATTGAAACGGTTCTTGTGATCATCCTCATCATCATCATCATGGTGGCGATGGCGGTCTCGGTGACGATGCCTTGGATGGTGGTGTGGAACATAATCCTCGTCATCTTCAATATCAACATGATTGTCGGCCAATGGCACTCGGCGAGCTCGATGTGGAGGGAGATCATGACGATGATGTCGATTGTCCTCATGGCGGTGTGGGGGATCCAAATTAACATTTGGAATTGGAATTTCTTGTCGATGGCGATCTTGATGTTGGTGATGGTGTACGATCGCTTGGGGGTGCGGCTCTTCTTGACGATGTTGGTCTTGGTGTTGTTGAGGATCCATGTTCACTTGTTGATTAGGTATCTCTTGGCGATGGCGATGCTCGTGATCATTCTCACTCCGTGCGTGGCTTCTTGCGGTGGAGTGGCGAGAGCTTCGCGAACTCGACCTTGAAGAGTGTCGACGATCTCGTTCGAGGAGCTCTTGGATGTGAGCGAAGCGCTCATTGTTTTCACATTGAGCGGCTTGATGGCGCTCCTCGTACCGACGGAAGTTGTCGTCAATGTACCGCCTAAGGGCCTCCGCTTGTTTGCCGAAGTCGGTGTCTTGTTCTTCCCTAGCCATGATTAGACAACACAAGTGATATGTGGAAAATTTGGTGGCTAAAAACCGCTCTTACCTTTGGTTGATAATATTGGACAAGGGCTTGCCGTCCGAGACAATGGTGTCACAAGAGTAAAAGTGTTTGATTAGCAATCCAAAAGCGACCCACACACACACTTATGAGGAGCTTGGGTATGGTAAAGTGGCAAGGAATCGAAACGAAACCAACGAAAAGGCTATTGCAAGAAGTGGAGGATAACCACAAAGACCACGAAACAAAAGAGACTAACCACACAATCCGAGAAACAAAAGAGACTCACACGTGGAGACAAACGTGGATGGTGCGACTATAGGGAGGAGCAACTTGGACCTAACGAAGACTATGCTCGTGCCGCACCACCTCTCGAAGGACAACTAGCTCAAGTGTATGGGCAAGAGCAACTAATTTGCACAAGTGTACCCATTTCTCTATTGATAATTGGAGCTTGAGGATAACTAGGATCACGGCTCGGCCTTTCTATTTTTTTTTTTGAATCTTTTCTATTTCTCTTTTGCTTTTATGCTTTTGCCCGAGCCGAGTCCGCTACAACTAGATGCTCACAAGATTATGATATGGTTACTTGGTGTCACACGAGTGCAATGCTCACACTATGAAGAGCTAGCTCCTAGGAAAAAGTTTCGCGAAATGGAAAGGGATGTGTCGGAAGCTATACCTTTGATGTCGTCGAGGTAGCGATGAAGCGACACGAAGATGAAGTCGGTGACTAGTCGTGCGGCGGTAGCACCGGCCGAACGGGCGGTAAGACCGATTGCGGGCGGTAGTAACGGCCGTTCGGACGGTAGTACCGCCGGCGACGAATTGCGCGGCACGCTTGGGCTTGGAGCGGAAAAGGCCTCCGGAAAACACCAACGGAAAGTGGGGAAAAGTTCTTAAGCACGAGATCCGTGGATCAAAACCACAAATCGCTCACCAAATCGAAAGATCGAACGAAATCCATATGGGCTATTTTTTTTTTTTTTGGAATTTTCGAAATTGGTATGGGAAAGAAAAATTTTGGTGGAGAAATGGCTAATAAACGGTGGAAACATGATCCAAATCCGTGGAAACCCTTGCTCTTGATACCAAATGATGTAGGGCTAGGCCCGATCTTCACGGATTTGAGGGGGAAACGGGGATGAACACGAAGAACACGAGGGGAAACGAGGGAGATTCGTGGGCAAACACAAGGATAACTAGCAAATCCTGCTAAGAACTCCACCCAACAACAAACCCTCAAAAAGGTAGCCTTTGGATCGAAGAATCAAAGCCAAACTTACTCTTGTTGAAACCGATTGCTCTTACCGGCCGGTCCACCGATCCAATAGAATCACCGCAGTGAAAGATTGGTTTGCACTACTAGAGACACCGCAGTGAAAGAGTAGCAACAACAAGATCTACCTCAACGAGGCACCCTAGCTACGAGGGAGGAGGAGCATAGCTCTCACAAGTCTCAGATTCAGTCTGCCTGGAAATGGGGAAAGTGGAAGGCTATTTATAGTCTATTACAAAACGGGGCAGGAAAGGCGGGGAACCGGCCTGGGGGCCGGCCTAGGCTGGCCTGGAGGCCGGCTGGCTCTGGCGGGGAACCGGCCTGGGGGCCGGCCTAGGCCGGCATGGAGGCCGGCTGGCTCAGGTGGGTGACCGGCCTGGGGGCCGGCCTAGGCCGGCCTGGAGGCCGGCTGGGAGGCCGGCGCGTGGGCCGGCGGCGTCGGGAGGTGGCCCGGCCTGAGGGCCGGCCTGGGCCGGTGTGGAGGCCGGCAGCTTCGGGTGGGTGCCCGGCCTGGAGGCCGGCCTGGGCCGGCTGGGAGGCCGGCGGCTTCGGGTTGGTGCCCGGCCTGGAGGCCGGCCACCCAGTCTTCGCTCCTTTCCTCCTCTTCTTGTCCATCTTCTTGGGTCTCCTCTGGTCCACCTTCTCCATCGTCTTGGACCTTCTCTTGGTCATCTCCTTGACTCCATGGTGGGCCATCAACTGGGTGGATCCTGAGTACGCACAAGGTACCGGCATGAAGTAGCAACCCATTCAAAGGAAGGTCAAGATTACACATCGAGAGGAGCGAGGTCACCTTTTCATGAAGAGCCTTGACTCTTGATCTTGTCATTGGGCCATTTGGCATGGTGTCCATGGTGTTGCCCACGTGTGGGGCTACATCACGGGAGGTGTTGGCTAGAGGTTGAAGACGAGCAGATCCTGTCCCGGAGGAGATCACATCTCGCTTGTGCTACTCTTCGTCTGGTGTGCTACCTAGCCTAGCCTCCGACTCTCTGGAATTCCGTCCCCTCCCTCAGGTGCCTTGGTCCTCCTTTTATAGGCTAAGGGGATCCCATAAGGGCACCTTTGGGGGCGGAGGGGTTTTAGGCGGGAAAACCCCTCCGGGTTCTACTTATGGAGCGACGTGGCCTCTTCTCGTCCAAGTATTCTTCTGAGGGGGGGTTAGGTGCGGTCGCCCACCTTTTGCAGGGCGGGCGGACAGAGTCTGACACCTTTTCCGACTGTGTCCCCCCGCGGCGCCTCCGTCTTCTTGGCGCCCAAGTCTTCTAGGAGCTTCCAGTCGGAGCTGGCAATCTTATCCTCTCCGCTCGTACGGAGGCTGGAACCCGGAGGTGAGCCTGGCCTCCTGCCGGGCGTCCGGGTCCCCGGGACCTCCGCGTCGTCTGCCGAGTTGAGGGTGACCCCGGGAGGTTCCGCAGCCCTTAGTCATGGTTGTCGATGCCGTTCTTGCCTGGTTGCCGTGGGGCAGATGGGGGGCCCATCTGCCAGTCTTGAACCCTTGCCTCGTTCGCCTTCTTGGTGGGCCCAATGGTGGTGGACCCACTTTGATCGCATCAGGGGAACCCCGTGTTCCACTGTTGCGACAGTAGCCCCCGGGCATACTCCCGGCGGCCACGTCCTTCTGCTGCCGAGGCTATGACCAAAAAAGTCAAAGTGGGTCCCCGGCGTCATGTCTTGGTCGTCTTGTCTCATCCGTCGGGGCCGCGCTCGCAGGGGAGCAGCGCGAGCCCACGGGTCTTCTTCGCCTTGGTGAACGCTGCGATCCGCGCGGATCGCCAACGCCCGTCTTGAATCCAACGGGAGGAAGCATCCCGAACGGAACGTCTCCTCGATCCCCGCGCCGTCCGGATCGGTGGGGCCACAACGCGACGCATGGGATGCCTTATAAGCCACGGCTCGTGGGGACTGTAGCTGTTACTGCTCCCAAATCGCAGAAATCCTCAAATCACCGCCCAATCGCCCTTCGTCTTCCTCCTTCTCACCGTGCACCGCGCGCCTCTTCGCTTAGCCGCCGCAACACAGAGCAGCAAATCTCTCTGTCCTGATGGCCAAGGCCAAGCAATCCGCCCAAAAGAAGCCCGTCGGTGCCTCGCTCGCCAGGAACAACCGCCCCCAGATCTGAGAAGGCGCTGAAGAGGCCGGAGCGCATTGCCGCGAGGGCGGACATGCGTAGGCGGCAGGCCCTGTTCTCGAGCATTTACGCCGGCGCCACGGAGAAGCTGCAGGCCGTGCGATTCGGGGCGGTTGCGTCGATGGCGACGGCTGACACTCCGGCTCGCGTGCCGACAGAAGTCCTGCCGCCGTCAGAGACCAGGACGACCACGCATATCCCCATTTTCGATACCTTCATGCGGATGGGGCTCGTTCCCCATTCTCGGATTTCTTCCTGGAGATCCTGCGCACGTACGAGCTGAAGCTTCTGCACTTGACCCCAGGTGCCATCCTGGATCTGTCCGTCTTTGCCTACGCCTGCGAGGCGTTCGTCAGGGTGATGCCCTCCGTGGCGCTGTTCCGCCATTTTTTTCTATCCCCACGTAGGAAAAGAGGGCTGGCTGGGGGGTAGGAGTCACGTTCTGCTTCCGTCCGAACGTCAAGCAGGGCTACCCCGAAATGGTGGTGAAGTCCAAGTGGGATGAGTGGAGGAACGACTGGTTCTTGATCGTCGTACTGGAGGCTCTCCAGCATCTTCAGGAGCCGAAGGAGCACCCGGTGAGCCAAGAGCTCTGGAGGAGCCCGAGCCCGCAGGATGTGTATCTCTCGGCTGCGGTGTCCCTCTTCAAGCTTCTGCGGGAGCAAGGAGTCTCTGGAGCCGCCATCATTGCGCACGCCTTGCGCAACCGCCTGGCTCCTTTGCAGAAAAGGCCTCACCCGTCCTGGAGCTTCCAGGGTCCCAAAGACCCTTTCCGCTTGCGGAACACCAACATGGATGAATCCGCTCTTCTTTCGGTCATGAGGACGATCATCCCTCCCGCCGTGAAGTACCAGGTGCCGGAAGGAGTCCAGCCCTTGTGCGAGGACCCGCAGAAGAAAGAGGTCCTGGCAACAATGCCGGAGTGCAACGCCCTTGGGATCGAGGGCCGGACCGACTCCGAGCCCCATACCACCAAAGCTAAGACCCGCAAAGCCAAAGCTCCCTCCAGCTCCGGCGACGACGAAGAGACGTCTGAGTCCGAAGAGGAGAGCACGGAGAGTTCCGAAGAGGAGTCCTCCCGCTCCGGAGAGGACGACGATGGCGACAACAACAACGAGGGCTCTGAAGGTGACGATGACGCTGGCGGAGATGCCAGCAATGAGGAAGACGGCGAAGAAGAAGAGGAGGTGGGGGAAGAGGCTTCTCCCCCACGTCCTACTGTGGGAGCCGCCGCGGTCTCGAACCCGGAGGTGAGCCCCCGGGCGCCACCCACGTGCGTGGTCGGTGAAGAGGGCGGCCCCGTGGACATGGAGGTTGACGTCGATGCCTTTGTCCTGGCGCCGCGACGTGAAGAGTCGCTGATGGGGGGATACTTTATATATATATAGGTAGGCCCATGGACCCGGAAAGTAGACCCGCCAAGACCAAGAAAGCCAAAGCCGAGTTACGCATCAAGTCGTATGGGCTGGGCTGGAAACAAGCTGACCAAGGCCCATGATGGAGAAGGGACCCATCAGGAAGGAGTCCAAGTACAACCCGGCGTTCTAACTTGGAAGACCAAGACGTAGAGTAGGACTCCGTGTTCTAGTGTGACTCGGTGTAAGTTGTAAGTCCAGGGACCCGGCCACCTTTATAAGCGGGGTCCTGGACCTTAGGTCGATAAGAAATCAAGAAGCCAAACAAGCCTAGGCAATCCAGAAACACCAGATTCATAGTCGCCGACTCTCCAGATAGGAGTCGGAACCTTGTAATCGAGATCAGATCTATAGCAATAAAGAGAAGCAGGAAGTAGGTCTTTACCTCTAATCAAGAGGGGCCGAACCTGGGTAAATCTGTGTCCTTCGGCGAGATTAACCTCTCCTACGTACTTCGATCATCAATGGCCCTAGAACTCACCTTCCCAGAGGAAGGACTTGCCGTGACAACCCCAGGACAGTTGGCGCCCACCGTGGGGCTGGAGATGCGTGGAGTTGAGATCGTGGGAGCTGCTCGCCGGGCCATGGAGAAACTCGCCATCGGGCGAGTCTACACTGATGAGCATGGAGAAACCGAGATCGATGACTCCGGCTGGACTCCAGAGATGGAGGAAGTCGACGAGGGTTATCAGCTTGTCTTTGGAGGGATCAACGTGTTCATTGGCATGGTTTGCGCGTCAGGACTTCGCGCTAACTCGGCAGAATCAGTATCAGAGCCTACAGTTGTTGTCGGGTCCGACGGCGAGGAGTCGGTCGGCACATAGAAGTCGGCATCATCGCTGAGCCAGAGAAACAGCTTGCTGTCAACCATGAAGAGGAGTCGCTGGCGGAGCCATATATGGAGCCAGGTTACGACGCCGATTCAGAGTCTATCTTGCCCTTGTTCGAGGATCGGCTTGGGTATGGAATTGAGGAGGAGGATTACGCGGAGTCGCTAGTACGCGCCCGCGTCATTGGAGTCTACATGTCTGGAAATGGCGGAAATCAGTTTGATCCAAGTCTACTGACAAAGGAAATCAATGCAAGCAATGCAGCAGAGCGGGCGGCTGAATTAGTCAGTGCTCGTGCTGCGTTAGAGAGGCAGCTAGCGGAAATCACATAGGCAAATCGCAGATTGGCGGAAGAGCAGGCCCGGGTCCAAACAGAGGCCCAGGTTGTGAGGAGTCGCCAGGAAGAACTCACCTCAATTCAGCATCACAGGGCGAGGAGTCGCCTGCGTGGCGGAGTCATTGTCAACCCTACTGCTTTGTTCAACACACCCAATGGTCCAGGCGCAGGAGCCGGGCTAGGAAGCTCATCAGCTGCAAGAGGCGGCGCAGGAGGAGGAGCAACACCACCACCACCACCACCAGAGGGACCCGGCGGCAACGGTACCAACGGACCGCCACCTGAAGGAGGAGTCGGAGGAGGATCAACAGGTGGTATGGGACCTCCACCTGGCATGTTTCGTACGCCAGAGTGGCATTACTCTAACCCAATGGACAACGTTCATGCGGCAACTATGAGTGTCGAGGTCATGTTCCTCGGCCTAAGCCTACCAAACTCTTCACGGAGGTCGCGGCGGTAAACGCCGTGCATGAATGCGTCCATTACCTTGTCTTCTGAGGTGGCTCCGTCCATGGTGTTGCGAAGCAAGGTCCACCGCTGGATGTACGAATGGAGTGGCTCGTCTCGACCTTGCTTGCACGCCTGGAGCTCAATGAGGGTTGTTGGCCTCGCGTATGTCCCCAGAAAGCTCTTCACGAAGGCGTTCCTGAACTCGTCCCAGGTGCTGAAAGCGTCCCTGGGCTGAGTGTTGAGCCACCCTCGTGTAGATCCTGTGAGCATCAACTGGATGTACTGCATGGCAGTAGTCGAAGTACCACCCTGACAGCTGCACGCGATGAGGTAGTCTTCCAGCCAGTCCCTTGGGTCTTGCTTCCCGTCGTACTTGGGTGTCTCCGCTGTTAGCTTGAAGCCTTTCGGCATCTTCGTGTCACGGATGTTGAAGCTGAAACATGCGGCTCCGCGTGGCTCGAAGTTGTCGTCGTCGTAGTCGTCGGCTTGTGCACTCGCTGCTCGCATCCGTCGACTGCGGTCCACCCTTCTCTGTGCGACGACGTTACGGACATCTTCGCCTGGCTGCGGCTGTCGCAGTCGAATTGGGGCTGGGTCTGCGAGTGGTGCGGGTTCACGATCGCGGCGGCCTCGATTCTCATGTACCCTTTCTGCTGGTGCTGACTTTGCCAGGACTTCCTCGACTTCCCTGAGGGATTGAATTTGTCGCCTATGAAGGCGGGCGTGGGCGTCACCCTCCGGCGGCTGTGTTAGTCGCAGGTAGGTTTCGACTGCCATGAGGGCCGAAGCGGGTGTCTTGGGGACGGGGATTCCGTCCGCATCCTCCGTCATGAATGACGACTCCAGATTGCGAGTGAGGTGGACGCGATCAGCCTCTGGCACCCGTGGCATGCGAGCCCTGTGACGTCCTCCTTGTGTGACTTCCTCCGATCCGGCCAAGAACGAGTGTGCTGCCCTCCTGGCACTCGACGCGTCGGCTAATTCTTTGCGCCGAATCAGATCGGCCTTCTCTTGGCGGACTCGCTCGGACTCCTTCCAAAGCAAGTACTGGACCGCCAGTTGGTCTTCTCGGGGTTCATCTGGTGAAGGGAACGTGCCTTCGTCCACGTGCTTCATGGCCTTGATCGCCATCTCCCGAGTGATGGTGAGTCTTGTCACCCTGTCCGGCATGGTCACCTCCAGCGGGTATACGGGTTCCCCGCCGTTGGATCGTGCTGGGCTAGCCATATAAACTTGCGTGGGGTAAACCCGTCGAGTGGGGCTGATGCTCCCAGTCCTGCTTCCTTCGTCCGAGCTATGCTCAGAGTCGAAGATCACAGCAACGTGGCGGGTGCCACGGTCACTGTTACTGGCGACTCCGCGATGCGGAGGCACGGTTGGCGTGGTCGAAATTGGCGTAGATTTTGGCTTCGTCCGGGGCGCGGACAAGAAGGTCGGAGTAGACTTGTTTCGTGCCCGGGTTGCAGTAGATGCGATTTTTCTGGTAACCGCGGGTATGGTCACCGCAGTCGCCGTTGACGCGGTCGTAGATGGTGCTGACGCAGTCGAAGTGGACGCGATCTTCACGGCAGTCGATGACGCGATCGCCGTGGCCGCAGTAGATGCGATCTTCGCGGCGGGTGGTGCCGCGGTCGGCGCAGTCGATGTAGATGCAGGCGCATCCGTCGCGCGCAACGTGGCCAGCGTGGGCCGAAGCGTTCCACGACTGTCCACCAGATAGCGCAGACTACCGAAGGTAATCCACGTGCTCTGCTGCAGCTCAACGTACGCCGGGAGATCCGTCGGCGAGTGCTGGAAAAACTCGAGGAAGCCGGTGTAGATCGACTCCCTGGCGCTGATGCCGTCCTTCATTGCAGATGAGGCCGGCGCAACCATGACTCCAACGATCTGTTCTTCCCACAGACGGCGCCAATTGTCGAGGTGTGGACTCGGCAAATCCCAAGGTTGTGTACCCCGGGTTGATTGAGGGGGAGAGAGTATGAACGTTGGTGATCACGACGGCTAACAGGGGGCGAGTTTACCCAGGTTCGGCCCCTCGAGATGAGGTAAAGACCTACTCCTGCTTGTCTGGTATTATTGAGGTGGCTACAATGGCGAGATGGCAATCTCGCTAGGGTTTGCCTGTGTGTTCCTTGACCTAGGAGACGCACCCTCCTAGCCTTTATATCACAGGCCAGGTCTCGGGTGGACGGTGCGGATTGCACATTACAGAATAAGGAAAATCATCACCGGCCTAACCAGCTACTTGGGCCACACGGTACACTTCATGGGCTTCTCTTGGCGTGACCTAGGTACCACCACCGTGGGTACCCGAAAGGTAGCTGATGGGGGATACTTATAGGTAGGCCCATGGACCCGGAAAGTAGACCCGCCAAGACCAAGAAGGCCAAAGCCGAGTCGCGTATCAAGTCACATGGGCTGGGCTGGAGACAAGCCGACCAAGGCCCATGATGAAGAAAGGGCCCGTCCGGAAGGAGTCCAAGTATAACCCGGAGTCTAAACTTGGAAGACCAAGACGTAGAGTAGGACTCCGTGTTCTAGTATGACTCGGTGTAAATTGTAAGTCCAGAGACCCGGCAGCCTTTATAAGCGGGGTCCTAGGCCTTAGATCGATAAGCTTCAACCAATAGAGAAACCCTAGCCACCAGAGAGAAGTCGCCGGCTCCTAAGTTGTGGGAGCCGGGTCCTTGTAATCGAGATTCAATCAAGAGCAATAGCATAGAAGCAGGAAGTAGGTCTTTACCTCGAATCAGAGGGGCCGAACCTGGGTAAATCCTTGTTCCTTGACGAGATTAACCGTTCCCACGTACTTCAATCACCAATGGCCCCAGAACTCATCTTCCCGGAGGAAGAACTTGCCGTGACAACCCCACGACAGTTGGCGCCCACCGTGGGGCCTACGGTGACGAAAGGAGTTGAGATTGTTGGAGCTGCTCGTCGAGCTATGGAGAAACTCGCCATCGGGCGGGTCTACACTGATGAGCATGGAGAAACAGAGATCGATGACTCAGGCTGGACTTCGGAGATGAACGAAGTCGACGAAGGCTACCAGCTTGTCTTTGGAGGAATCAACGTGTTCGTCGGGATGGTGTGCGCGTCGGGTCTTCGCGAGAACTCGGCGGAGTCGGTACCAGAGCCAACTGTTATCATCGAGTCCGACGGTGAGGAGTCAGTCGGAACTTCAGAGGTCGGCATCATCGCCGAGTCTGAGGGACCCCTAGCTGAGGAAACCAGAGGCAATGCAAGAGTCAGATTCAGATTATGATGCAGATTCAGAGTCCATCCTACCCTGTTTGAAGATCGGCTTGGGTATGGGATAGAGGAAGAGGATTATGAGGAGTCGCCAGTACGCGCTCGTGTTGTGGGAGTCTACATTGTCTGGAAACACAGGGAATCCGTTTGATCCAACTCTATTGACAAAGGAGATTAATGCAAGTAATGCCGCAGAGAGGGCGGCCGAGTAACCAACGCTCGTGCTGCGTTGGAGAGGCAACTAGCTGATATCACAGAGGCAAACCGTAGACTAGCTGCAGAGCAGGCCCGAGTCCAAGATGAAGCTCAGGTCGTGCGGAGGCGCCGCGAGGAGCTTACTTCAATTCAGCATCGCCGAGCCGGAGTCGCTTGCATGATGGAGTCCACATCAATCCAACCAATCTATTCACCACACCAATGGTCCAGGCAGAGGAGCCGGACTAGGAGGCTCAGCGGCAGCAGGAGGCGCCGCAGGAGGAGCGGAGGAGCACCACCACCACCACCACCACCACCACCCCCAGAAGGATCGGGAGGCAGCCGTGCCAACGGACCACCGCCTGAAGGAGGAGTCGGAGGAGGACCATCTGGGGCTTAGGGTCACAGCCTAACAGATTTCATACTCCAGAGGGACTTATTCTAATCCTATGGACAACGTTCATGCGGCGACTCTGAGATTGGAGAATATTGTGGTACCAGAGGGACCAGCAGGACAGGAGACTCGCGAGGCTATCGAGTTACTGAAAACAGCTTTGACTCAGCAAGCTTTGTATCCAACTTTTTCCAGATGCAAGTAGGCTACACTCAACACCCTTTAACTCAGGTACAAGGAGTCGGCACGGCGAGTCCAACCCGGCAAACTCTACGATGCAAGGCGTCGTGAACTAGCAAGGAATCGTGCAAACATACCAACTGCTTCACAAGCTCAGCTAGTGGTGATGAAGCAAGGCAACGACGAGAGAGAGAAGCAGCAAGAGCTCGGGAGGCAGAGAGGGACAGAGCGTTAGTGGGTTGCAGCCAACCCGCCTCAGCCGACCCGGGTCCACGAGTGAGGTGACTTCTCCTGGTGCTTCCCCAGCATTACAGGACCAGAGTGTTTGTCCGATTCCATCAGATCCGAGTCCTCCCTAGCAGTTCAAGGAGCCGCGCAAGGTTCCAAACTATGAGCCAAACATGGACCCGACCTCTGGTTGGGTACATACGAGATGGCGATGAGCATTCGCAATGCCACAGGTAATCTGTGTGCCAAGTTCATGTATCTTATGATGGAGGGAGCAGCCAAGGTGTGGATGCGCAACTTGCCTCCTAGGTCAATCAACTCTTGGGAGCAATTGAAGGCGGCTTTTATTCAGAATTTCCAAGGCACATGCAAGAAACTCAGCACCATCGAGGACCTAGAGCGGTGTGTCCAGAGGAAGGGCGAGTCAGCAAGGCACTGGATGAAGCGAGTCTCAGAGATCATTAACTCCTCACAAGGACTCCCGCCAGTTTCAGTGTAATGGCGATGGAGAGAAATTGCAGTTACAATCCTTTGAGTTGGAAGCTAGGTCGTATGAAGGAGAGCCTGAATCAAGGTATTCCCCTTACGATTGGTGAGATCATGGCAGGTGCTAATAAGCACGCTGCCACAGACAAAACAAAGGATCAGGAGGAAGGGGCTAAAGGACAGGGTGGCAATGGACGAATCAGAACCAAATCAGAACCAGAATCAGGGAGGTGGCAAGAGGCCATATGGAGACAACTCTGACCTAGTAGCCAACACAAACACTGGAGTCAGACGCAAGGATAATAATTCTGGTGGATACCAAGGCCGCACTCCAAGCACGGAGGAGGTCTGAGAATT